>CM053786.1:398133293-398733293 GCA_028749045.1 Cupressus sempervirens
AACAAAGCTAAATGATAGTTGAATTCACTACTAGATGATTAATCAACCCACTTCTTCAATATCAAAAACCCTAGGCTAGAATGTTTCTATACTTAAACTTACTACAACTAAGCACTATAATTTTGTCATATTTATTCATAAAACCAGGCCAATAATCCTCTTTGTGCATGAAGCAAGTCTAGTAATTAACAAAAAAAACCCCCCTTGGGCCAAGTAGAAACTAGCAACCATTCACAATAATAAATAAAATAGAAGGGGCTAACTCTGCTTAGTCTAGTTCTTTTAGTTCTCTAGCAAAAAACATCCCTGGTCATCCACCACAAAACCATACAATGAATGGGTAGTCTCCATGTCTTTGGCATCTATACTCTTCTCCTCCCCAGCGTTTAGAAGGTGAAGAGTGGTAGTAGAATAGTGAATCACAAGTATACAAAATTTGGCATTGCTATGAAAATTTTCCTATAGGTCTACATTTTTCTTGATCAAGGTGGTGATGGATTTCTCCAGTTTTGATGCAGGAGCATCCAGAGGCATAAGGGCAATCCTGTGTCACCCAAAAAATGTACTTAGACTTAGTTTCTATTTTATGTCTTTACATTTTTGGATACCCATTTGGCTCAAATAAAGGTTCCAACTCTCATAGTTCAACTATCAGTGCATTTGAAAATCCCCAAAAAATAGGAGCATGCGATTTGACCATCATTTTGGTGACCTAGAAGGTACAACTTGGCCAGATGAATGTAATTGAGATTTAGAGCATTCCAGAAAAATAATCAGGTCAAAAGGCCCCACGGTTTGAAAGTTATTGCAGTTTTTCGAGTTTTGGAGACCTCCTAAGAATGCTTCAAAGTCAAGTTTGGGGCATTAAATGACCTTGAAAAGGGTCAAAAAATGGGGGACGAGCGAAGCTGGTCCATAGGGCTATAGAGCGCTTCGAGAGCTTTCCAAAAATGTAAATGGTTCGTCAATCCGAGCTACGGTTCAAAAGTTATGCCTCCCGGAAGTTCGACTACCATTTTTGGATTCTTCTAGATTTGCACCGACTTCTAATGCGGCTTCTGGAACCTTCTATTTTGTCGGTGGATGCCTACTAGCACTTTCTAGAATGTACTCCTAGTCCTTAACCCTCTGGGATCTATTAAGGAGATTTTTGGCATTGTAAAAGGCAGTTCGGATTGGAGCTTGAGAGGAGGTGCTAAAAGGAGAAATATTCTCCAGATTTATGCTATTATAAGCCCGTAGGGCCTGTTTTGAAGTTTATTTTCTCTGCACTGTTTGTACTAGCATATTCTCCTAGTTAATATAATTCCCCCTTTCTATTGTGTCTATTCTGTTGTTGGGTTGTGTCCCCATTAAGTTTAGTAAAATTTGGATTACCTAGAGATTTTTTGATATTATCATCATGCCCCATAGTGATCTTATCATTTTGAATTCCCTCCATTATATTCCTTCCCTTCAGTTAATCAGGTCCAACATTATCCACCACTTATTTTTGAATGGCCATATTAAGGATTCTAAGAGTAAATATATTTGTTTCCTTCTCACTCATATCACCTTCTTTTCTAGAAGTTGTGGTATTAACCTTAGTTTTAAGGTATCAAACAGACATAATGACACATGCCTATCTTGATCCTCAACAATGTCTTTCACTCTCCCTTCTACTACATGCCTCTTCTTTCTTGTATTCGCCATAATTTCTCCTAGAGATTTGATTTTGGATCTAGGTCTATCTCTCTTTCTACAGTTATTAGTGGACTTAGAGTTAATAGGTTTCTCCTTATCAAGGGTGGCTAAGGGTTTGTTCTCCCCAAGTCTCTTAATCAACCTATTGGAGCTCTTTTTAGAAATATATCTAGTGCTTTCAATATCTAAGACCTTAATTTTCTCCATTTTAACATTTCTAGTAGTGTTATAGGGCTCCTTATGAATTAGGTTTTTTGCAGAGGAGGGTGACATTTGGGAAACCTTAGTGATTTTGAGAGGGGAAGAAATCTGTCTAGGAATCTATGGGTGTGAGACTTTATATCTAAGTTAAACAGGAAAGTATTAAGGCTTGGTGGTAAATAATGTAACATTTACCCTCTTCTCTCTTCTTGTGTATATTCCACAAATAGTATTCCATAGAACACAATAACAAGTAAGGAAAGGAGATACATTTCCTATTCCTAAAATAGTTAAGGATGGGGAAATGGTGATAGTAACACACTTTAACTCTATATTCTATGGTAATGTACCACATGATGGTGTACAAAACCATATCTTAGGGATCTTGTAGCTTCTAATGATTAAAGCCACCATGGAAATGATTAGGAGCCTTGTACGGTTGGACAAATTTCTATAATATATTCTTGTTTGCTACCCTTGACTTCTTTCTCCATTTTTTACCTTCCATACGTAGACTAGTGGGATAAGAAATTAGCCTGTCAATTATCTCAAATGAGACTACATTTACCTTTACCTAGTGATTCTTCAAAGAATCAAGAAACTTCTATGAGACCTTCTTGTCACGTCTTCCAATGCTCTCCATAAATGGAATTAACCAACCTTCCTTCAAATAAGTCCATGCGGCCTTGACCTTTTTGATAGCCTCATCAGTTTTGGGTGGATCAATTTGAACATTGGTAGGCTCCATCATTTATTTGTCCCCATGCTCAATCACCAAAGCATCTATAACATCTTTCATCTCTACATTCATACTACTTAAAAATACCAACAAAATTCATAGAGATACCAAAGAAAAATCTTTTCTCACCTAACAACACAACTTGTAAATAAAAAGACATTTGGTGTTTTGATTACACTTTGGTTTATCGTATATTTAAATAAATAAAATTATAGTCCCCTCATGCTAGCTCATCACCTCTTTCCCTAAAAGAGACCATCGAGGATTGGAATGTCTCATCCTTTGGGATTGCAAAAAATTGTTCCAAATATTGTATTGGGTTACATACCTGTGCCTAGCATATAAAGTCATAATTAAGGTATTTAATAAAAAGTTAGATCATTTTGAGCTTCTCATTGCTAGAAACCTAAGTACAATGTGATTATGATGATAACCATAAACCACACATTTTAAATTTTCACCATAAGATGAAAAGCCTATATTTTTTAATGAGAAAAAAAATTATTGTTTACAAATTATACTCTCTAACTTGACTATTGATGGCTCTGTGTCCACACCCCACTAGGCTATCTACTAGCTAGCTCCATACACCTACTTAATTAAATTTATACATTCACATGATAATTTATGTGGTGTATCATCTCATGTTACTAACCCCTTGAATGCTTTCGATACCTTCCACAACCAGATTTTGAATTCCCAAATTATACTCAATTTTTGACCCTGATAAAAGACTCAATGCCTTAGCCTCATTACAAGAAACTTTTCAACAACTTCCCACATATCCCTTGATGCAAATCCTTAGTTCATCTAAGATAATCATTCCAAAAGCCACCTTATCATCCCTTCATTGATCCATCAAAATTAAGTTTCCAATAATTTGTAGGGAGGGGGGTGACTTTCATTTAGTACCCTTAATTTTTTGGGCCATCATATTATCCACTTATTTCAATAAAATGATATATTTTCCATACTTGTATCCAAGACTTGTCAAGTTGTGTAGGGAAGTGGGGGAGAGCACTTTTGATTTCTAGATCTAAGTACATTCTCTAGGTAGGCTTATTAGATTATTCCCCTACTATTCACCACTATTATTCCCAACCCAACCTGGTGCAGTGGGAGGAGGAGACATTCTCTTCTGGTTAGAGCCATAATTATTTACAAGCCCACATCTAGTGGTGTAAATTTTTCCATGAATAATAATGGCTATTTCCATATGTTACAACACACATAGGGTGAATTTATTTTCCTACCATTTTAATTAGGGTATGGCTATAGGGGAATCTCCATCCAAGAATGAATTGCATAATAAATTAAATGTTATAATATTATTCCACACATTAAAGTGAACTAGTGATTATATAAAGGTACATATGATTTCCATATTTAAGTAGATATTAAAAAATATTAATCATTGGGATGCAAAGTTTGTCATGTCCATCTTAAAGTATTTTCCATCATGTGGTCACAATGCTATTAACTAGAAAGTTGTCCAGAGTAAGCATATTATTGAAGTCCAAATTATTTTAAGGGTATAAGTATTTAAAAGATTTTATGCCCTCTTAAGTAAATTTTGAGATGATTTTTCTAAGCTTTGAAGGGTGGAATGAGAGACATTATAGAGAGAGCTATATATAGTGTCATGATTACATCAATAATGTGCTTCTAAAAAAGAAATAAATGAAATAAACCTAAAAAATAGATGATGTTGGAACTTTATATAAGCATAATTTCCACTTACATAATTCAGCCAATGTGGCCTTCTAAGCTTTTAGTTTAATAAGGTGTTAGTCACTAAAGCTATGGGATTGGGCATTTCTAGGTGGAAATGGAAGAAAACCAATACAACTCCTGATGTTTCTTATCATGATAATTTATTATGCAACTTTGATGTGTAACCTATCAAAAGAAAAGGGATATAAAAAATTGAGGGTCTCCTAGAGTTCTAGGTGAAGATGTGCAAGGTTATCATCAAGAACTTTAGCTTGGAAGGAAATTATGGGTTTTTATTACTATTATGACCTCTTTTTCTTGAGTCATATTTATCATAAGGAACTAATTTTCATGCCTTTATTTTTTCTCCACTCTTTGGAAATAATGTTGTTTGGTTATGTTGTACTCAAATCCCAAGGGAATAAATTGGTTATGTTCCACTAAGGCCTTAGGTTTTGTCAATAAGAATTATGTTGTGCTTTGTGCCCCCTAGCTTCCAACATGCTTTCCATCACAAACTAGCAAAGTAACACTTCCCCCTTAAACTCTGTGTCTACCCAAGATTTGAAATCTAAGCTTGTAGTTGCCCCCAATATGAGATCTATGTCTTATGAATATATACCCCCACCCTAGAAACCCTAGGAACTAGAAAAAACAGGGTTGGCCATGGAAGACCTTAATACTTACCCTTATAAGAAGCCCATAAAAAATACCCTTAGTATCTTTTATACCAATGATTATGCTATGCAATACCAAACCCACTACTCTAGTAGGGTGGCCAAAGAAAGGGGGAGACAATTGATTAAAATGATTTTCCAAAATTAATATTTCTTTGGCGAAAACTAATGAAACACATTCTATATAAATTGATTCAAAAGATTCTTCCAACAAAGACACTTCAATCTCTATGAAGGACCCTTTCCTGACCCTATTAGGAACCACCTCTCCACTTCTTGACCCTTGAAAAATACCTTCAATCCTACCCATCCTATGTTCCCTCTTCTTAACTTAAGAAATGTCATTATATATATATATATATATATATATATGGGTGGTTGTTTGCTTGGTAAACTTATGTACTAAACTTTTGGCTTTGACATGTCAATAAAATAGATAAAGGTGGACCTGGTGGGCCTAAGAAACCCTTACTATCTTTTATAGCAATGATTATGCCATGCAATACCAAACCCACTACTCTAGTAGGGTGGCCAAAGAAAGGGGGAGACAATTGATTAAAATTATTTTCCAAAATTAATATTTCTTTGGCGAACACTAATGAAACACATTCTATATAAATTGATTCAAAAGATTCTTCCAAAAAAGACACTTCAATCTCTATGAAGGACCCTTTCCTGACCCTGTTAGGAACCACCTCTCCACTTCTTGACCCTTGAAAAATACCTTCAATCCTACCCATCCTATGTTCCCTCTTCTTAACTTAAGAAATGTAATTTTATATATATATATATATATATGGGTGGTTGTTTGCTTGGTAAACTTATGTACTAAACTTTTGGCTTTGACATGTCAATAAAATAGATAAAGGTGGACCTGGTGGGCCTAAGAAACCCTTAGTATCTTTTATGGCAATGATTATGCCATGCAATACCAAACCCACTACTCTAGTAGGGTGGCCAAAGAAAGGGGGAGACAATTGATTAAAATGATTTTCAAAAATTAATATTTCTTTGGCAAACACTAATGAAACACATTCTATATAAATTGATTCAAAAGATTCTTCGAACAAAGACACTTCAATCTCTATGAAGGACCCTTTCCTGACCCTATTAGGAACCACCTCTCCACTTCTTGACCCTTGAAAAATACCTTCAATCCTACCTATCCTATGTTCCCTCTTCTTAACTTAAGAAATGTCATTATATATATATATATATATATATATATATATATATATATATATATGGGTGGTTGTTTGCTTGGTAAACTTATGTACTAAACTTTTGGCTTTGACATGTCAATAAAATAGATAAAAGTGGACCTGGTGGGCCTAAGAAACCCTTAGTATATTTTATAGCAATGATTATGCCATGCAATATCAAACCCACTACTCTAGTAGGGTGGCCAAAGAAAGGGGGAGACAATTGATTAAAATGATTTTCCAAAATTAATATTTCTTTGGCGAACACTATTGAAACACATTCTATATAAATTGATTCAAAAGATTCTTCCAACAAAGACACTTCAATCTCTATGAAGGACCCTTTCCTGACCCTGTTAGGAACCACCTCTCCACTTCTTAACCCTTGAAAAATACCTTAAATCCTACCCATCCTATGTTCCCTCTTCTTAACTTAAGAAATTTCATTATATATATATATATATATATATATATATATATATATGTGGGTGGTTGTTTGCTTGGTAAACTTATGTACTCAACTTTTGGCTTTGACATGTCAATAAAATAGATAAAGGTGGACCTGGTGGGCCTAAGAAACTACTTAATAAAGATCATGCACTACTACCCTCTATATGTTGTAGGGAAAGGATCCATGTGGTGACATCTTATAGGAGAAGGACACTAATGAGATGTTCAAGTTCATTAATGTGGAGTGGGGAGATTGTTTTCTTTTCAAAAGGCTGGGTCATGTGGATTAATTTTATTGTCCATGTGGCAGCCCTATTTGAATTTTTCCAACCTTATAGTTTGTGATATGTTTGGTTTTAATTTTAAATATAGGTTTAAGTTTAAGTTTAAGTTTAGACCTTTCCCTTATGTGGCATGCTACGATGTTTAATTTCTATTTGTAACTAAATTATGTTAGTATTTTTTTATGATTTTTTTTTTTTTTTTTTAATAATATGTGGTTTCTCAATATCATTGATATGTTCTTAACATGTATCTAGTGTGGTTGATTCCACCATGTGACAATTCCCTCTTGTTATTTTTATTTATAATTTTCAAAAGATGAGGGTATGAAAAGTATTGATAGTCTTGCTAAGAAAATCAAAGTTATTAATGTTGATATCTTTTAAATACTAAGATTTTGATAAAAGATTTGTAGATTCCTTTAAGGTTCCATCCACTATTTTTTGTGCCATTTTGACATCTATTTCCATCTACTTTGGGAGTGGTTTTTTTTCTAGACTAATGTCTCTATGTTTTTGTTAAACTTTTATTTTTAATCCTTTGAAAACTATTTGTTTTTATCAAACCTTTTAAGAAAAATATTTCATAACATCTTTTAAAATTTCTTTCAATTAACAATGTTTTAAATATCACAATGATGAAAACCAATGATGGAATATACTAACTCATATGATCTATTTCTAGGGTGCAAATATGAAATCAATGTGAAAACTATGAGAATAAAAAAATTTATTGGAACTCAAAAGTATTGAATTAGTAATCTATTTGAATTTTCTTAATCTTTGTAGGATATCTATTTTATTAGTAAACATCATCACTATAGAAGGAAGATCATAAATAAGTTATGGGATTAACTCTCTTACATCTTCTCACATTTTAACATACATTCAAACATCTCTAATAGGATATTAACAATCCTTGATGTTCACTCATCCAATATTACATAGACAATATCCTTTCTCTTGAAAACATATTTTTAACATTATGTCAATTCATATTGAATGAGAATAAATGATTGTAATTCTTTTACTGCTAGAGATAATAAGCATAGTGTTGTAAAACAATATTATACTTCAAAAAATTATCATCTATTTATAAATAAAGCTATCAATTGTGATGAAAATGAAGGAAAGGTATAAAATAAAATATTTAGTAGAGATCTAAGTAATAAAAATATACTAGCAAATTCATGTGTAAACATAGGTATTACGAAGATGACATGAAAAATCATGTGTTCTCTACAATATAAGTTTTAGCATGTTTGCTCTTACTTTGATGTTAAGGCAATATTAGAAAAATATTTTTTTTTGTTTAGAAGAATTTGTTCTCCACTCGATTGTGAAGAAAAAAGTTTCATCATTTTAACATGTTTAAATGATAATAATTTATCTCATCAAATAAAAAAAATTGTGGTTAAGTAAAACTATTATTTAAATTGGCTAGTTATAAATCAGATTTACAAATTCTAATCACTTAACTAATAACTAGAATCTTATAATATTTCAAGAAAAGTTTTGAGTGTGCTTTATTTAGTTAAATCAACAATCTATTTTTGAGGCTATAAATAGATCTAGACATCAGAGTGTAGAGAAAAGGAAGTTCATTTCATGCCTGCAGTTGTACGTGTTTCTTCTCTTGTCATTCTATAAGTTTATCATTTGTTTGATTCCACCTTTTGAAGTAGTGATTGCTCCAGACATTGTAGTATGCAGCCATTAGAGCTGCATGTTTGAAGTTTTTTAGTTTGAAGTTTAGGGTTATTTTAGGGTTTTCTAGTTAAAGCCGAATGCTCCTAGTTTTGTAATAGTTTGAATGAAGTTGAATAGTAAACAAGCAGGCCTACATGATTCCATTACTTCTTGTTCATTGTATTTGTGAAGTTTATTATTGAATATTTTCAAGCTTTGGGTCTCTAATTTTAATGGTGAACATATTCACGTCATAAGCCTATAGTCAGTATTGGCTTTGGTAGAAGTCATTCTCTGCAGTGGCTACCGAGTTCACTCAATGCCTTCTTCAACTGAGGTCCACTCTCCTATGCCTACCGAGTTTCTCTTCAACCAAGGTCACTCGGTATCCAGTGTCTACTGATTTTCTTCAGTCAATCAAGCTCACTCGGTATCCAGTGTCTACCAAGTTTCTTCATTTATCGAGCTCACTCGGTATCCTTTGGTTACCGAGTTGTTTATTCTTCATTTACCGAGCTCACTCGGTAAACTCTCCTACCACCTATTTTCTTTGGTCATCGAGCAAATTTTGTTACTTTGTAATAGTTTTTCCCAAGCAAATTTTTAGGGTTAGGTTGTGAGTTTGAATTTAATCTTGATTTTATAATTTCTCACATGGTATCAAAGCTTTGAGGCCCCATATCCACAGTGAGTTAGGGCATTTTGTTTTCTTGGGATATTTGACATGGTAGGAGATGTAGGAAATATATAGCAATAGCCACCATCATTAAATGGGAAAAATTATGATACATGGGCAAAGAAGACGAAGACCATTATGGTTGCAAATGATTTGTGGGAGTTTGCAGTTAATGGGTTCAATGATGTGACTGATCCAACTCAGTATTCTGCCCTCACAAATGTACAAAAGACTCATTTAAAAGAGTCAAGGAGGAAAGATGCAAAGGCATTAAGTGTTATTGAAGTAGCAATGACAGAGACTTTTTTTCCCAAGATTGCAGCAGCAAATTATGCAAAGGAAGCATGGGATATCCTTGAGACAAACTTCAAGGGGACTGATAAAGTCCATACAATAAAGCTGCAGAATATAAGGAGGGAGTTTGAGAACCTTCAGATGAAGGAAAATAATTTAGTTGTAGACTTTAGTTCAAGGACCTCCAATGTGATTAACCAACTGAAGTCAAATGGAGAAGACTATCAAGAGCAGAGGATAGTGGAAAAGATATTGAGGAGTTTATCTCATAAATATGACAATTTGGTCATGACCATAGAAGAGGCAAAAGACCTCACTGTTTTGACAATGGATGAGTTGATGGGTACACTTCAAACCCATGAGCATAGGATCAATAGATCTACTTCTTCATCTTCCCAAGAGCAAGCATTCAAGGCTCAGTCAAATCCAAGAGGAAGGGGGAGAGGAAGAAATGGCTCAGGCAGGAACTCAAGAGGTAGAGGCCGAGGTAATGGAGGAGAAAGGAATGTTGTAGCAGAAAGCTCTGGAAGAGTAGATGGAGCAAGTAGCTCACAAAATACCTCAAGAAGAAGTAAGAAAAACTACAACTCAAATAAGAGTAATGTAGAATGCTACTACTATCATAAATATGGGCATTATGCAAATGAATGCTAGAAGAAGCAGAATGATCAGTTAGGACAAGCAAATGTGGCTGATGTGAATATGAGAAGTAGACCCAATGTTGTTGCCTTCATCATGTTTAATGTTGGTGAGGAAGGAAGCCCTAAGGTTTGGTAGCTTGATAGTGGATGTAGCAACCATATGAGTGGTAATGAAACCTTGTTTTCATTAATTGACAAGAGTTTCAAATCAAAAATTAAGATGGGTAATAATGGAACCCTACCAGTAGTGGGCAAAGATTCTATTATGGTCTGCACCAAGAAAGGTGAGAAGAAGGAAATACAAAATCTATATTTCGCCTCTGGTATGAAGCACAATTTGATGAGCATTGGTCAGCTCATTCAAAATGGATACAAAGTGCTGATGGAGAATGACATGTGTGTCATTCAAGAAAAGGATGAGAGCAAGAATTTACTTGCAGCAGTTCAAATGACCAAGAACAAAATTTTTCCCTTGAGGATAGAGACATGTTTCTCATCTCAAGTTGGTGCTACACCTCCTATACAATCAGCTTTAAGGAGTGTGATTGAAGACCCCTCACGACTATGGCACCTCAGGTATGGTCATCTCAGCTATGCTGGTTTAAATTTATTGTCTAATAAAAGAATGGTAGAATGTTTGCCATGAATAGGAAATTCATGTGACAAGTGTGAGGCTTGTATTTTGGGTAAGCAACATAGGCTTCCCAATAATTCTGGAAATTCTAGGAGGGCTAGATATCCATTAGAGTTAGTGCATATTGACCTAGTCGGTCCTATGCAAGTTACTTCCATTGGGGGAAGTACTTATTTCATGACATTCATTGATGATTTCAGTCATAGGACATGGGTGTATTTTTTAAAGAACAAATATGAAGCATTTGATAAATTTGTAGAATTTAAAGCCTAGGCTGAAAGAGAATGTGGACACTATATCAAGGTCATAAGATCAAATAGAGGAGGTTAGTATACCTCCAATTATTTTGTAAATTTTTGTAGGAAACATGGCATAAAGAAAGAGCTCATAGCCAGCTATACACTATAGCAGAACAGAGTGGCTGAAAGAAAGGATAGGACCATTGTTGAAATGGCAAGGAGCATGATGAAAGAGAAAGGTCTCCCAACTGAACTTTGGGGAGAGGCTATGGCAACAATAGTTTACCTAATTAATAGGTGTCCTACAAAGGCTGTCTGTGATAGAATTCCAATGGAAGCATGGTCACAAAGAAGATGGACAGTTGAACACCTAAGGGTGTTTGGATGTGTTGCATATGCACATGTGCCCAAAGAGAAAAGGAAAAAAATTGATGACAAAGGTGTGAAATGCATTTTCATAGGGTACAACCCAGAATCAAAGGCATACAGATTGTATGACCCATTGAACAACAAGATGATGCTTTCAAGAGATGTGGAATTTCTTGAAAATTAGTCTTGGTATGGTTCAACTAATGAGTCACTGACTTCAAGTAAAGTGCCAATTATGAGTGAAGAAGATGCTGATGAACAACAAGAAGAAGGAGTAGATAGAAGAAAAGGCAAGGAGCCTCAGTCATTACCAAGCTCCTCTAGTCATGACCGAGTGTCAGTGCTAAGTAGCAGCAATGAAGATTCTAACCCCACACTCTCCTCCTTGTTACTAAGAAGGACCAAGAGTCTTAGGGAGATATACCAAGATGAAAAGTATGAAGATTATGATGAGAGTGTTAATTTTGCATTATTTTCTCATAGTGATCCAATATATTTCGAAGAAGCTATTAAAGAGAAGAAATGGTGTAAGGCCATGGATGAGGAAATAGATGCTATAGAAAGGAATGAGACATGGGAGCTAATTGAATTGCCTCCCAAGAAGCAAGTGATTGGAGTGAAATGGGTCTACAAGACCAAATGCAATGTTGAAGGCAAGATTGATAGGCATAAGGCAAGGCTGGTAGTAAAGGGATACAAACAGCAGTATGGTAGAGATTATGATGAGACATATGCCCCTGTTGCAAGAATGGAAACTATGCGTGCTGTCATAGCAATCACAGCTCAACACAAATGAAAGGTATATCAAATGGATGTCAAGTACACCTTCCTAAATGGTGTATTGAAGGAAGAAGTCTATGTGGAGTAGCCACCTGGTTATGAAGTAGCAGGTGAAGAGAACAAAGTATATAGATTGAAGAGAGCTCTTTATGGGCTCAAGCAAGCTCCAAGGGCATGGAATAGTAGGATTGACTCATATTTGCTGAGCAGTGGCTTTAGCAAAAGCAATGGTGAGCCTACTCTCTACATCAAGGCATCAAATGGTAATGTGTTGATTGTTGTCTTGTATGTAGATGATTTGATTTTTACTGAAAATGACAAGGCTCTAATAGGTGAATTCAAAGAGGTCATGAAAAATGAATTTGAGATGACAGATCTAGATCTCTTGAAATATTTTCTAGGCATAAAAGTAAAACAAATGCATGATGGCATCTTCATCTCTCAAAAAAAATATGCAGGGCACATCTTGGTGAGATTTAAAATGCAAAATAGTAAGGCAACCCCACACCAATAGCAGTAGGTCTGAGGTTGAGCAAGGAAGACTCTAGCAAGAGAGTGGATCCAACATTATAGAAGAGTATGGTTGGAAGTTTAATGTATTTGAGTGCAACTCGGCCAGACCTAATGCATGCAGTAAGTCTAATTTTTAGATTTATGGAAACACCAAAGGATTCCCATTGGTAAGCGAGAAAAAGGATCCTAAGGTTATTGAAAGGTACCAAGGGATTTGGAATTTTGTATACTGCAAATGATGATTTCAAGTTGGTTGGTTACATTGATAGTGATTGGGTTGGACTTCACAGATAGCAGAGGCTGAATACATAGCAAAAAATGTAGCAGCATGTCAGGCTATTTGGCTAAGGAGGATCTTCACAGATTTAAATGAAAGGCAAGGAGATGGAACCACAATTTATTGTGACAACATATCATCTATTGCATTGTCCAAGAATCCTATCTTCCATGGGAGAAGCAAGCATATTGAGATCAGATATCACTTCATCAGAGAGTTGGTGGAGAATGGGGATATCAAAATTGAATATTGCAAGTCTGAGCAGTAGCTAGCAGACATTTTCACAAAGCCATTAGGAAATGGGACTTTTGTAAACCTAAGAGAGAGTCTTCATGTAGTTGATTTGGATCAGCAGTGGTCCTTGTTTGTTTCACTCGGGACAAAGGGGGAGTGTTGGAATATTAAATGCAAATGGTCATTTCTCCCTAGAGCCAAATGTCCACCTACCACCTGACGACCAATAGAACAGATAGAAACATAAATGCGATGGGTGAGTTTTCAAATTTAGAAATGGTGGGAAAACATTTGGAAAGTATAACAAAAGGAATGATTAGATTGATTCTACTATTAGACAAGAGGGAGAAGAAGAGCAAATCAAAAGTTGCAGAGAAGGAAGAAGAGAGAAGTGATCAATAGATCTAGATGTTAGAGTGTAGAGAAAAAGAACTTCATTTCATGCCTGTAGTTGCATGTGTTTCTTCTCTTGCCATTCTATAAGTTTATCATTTGTTTGATTCGACCTGTTGAAGCAGTGATTGCTTTAGGCATTATAGTATGTAGCCATTAGAGCTACAAGTTTGAACTTTAAAGTTTAAAGTTTTTCAGTTTTTTAGTTTAGGGTTATTTTAGGGTTTTTTGGTTAAAGCTGAATGCTCCTAGTTTTGGAATAGTTTGAATCAAGTTGAATAGTAAGCAAGCAGGCATACATGATTCCATTGCTTCTTTTTCATTGTATTTGTGAAGTTTATTGTTGAATATTTTTAAGCTTTAGGTCTCTAGTTTTAATGGTGAACATATTCACGTCATAAGCCTACAGTCGGTATTGGCTTTGGTAGAAGTCATTCTCTGCAATGGTTATCCAGTTCACTTGGTGCCTTCTTCTACTAAGTTCCACTCTCCTATGCCTATCAAGTTGCTCTTCAACTGAGCTCACTCGGTATCCAATGTCTACAGAGTTTCTTTATTCAACCAAGATCACTTGGTATCCAGTGTCCACTGAGTTTCTTCATTTATTGAGCTCGCTCAGTATCCTTTGGTTACCGAGTTGTTTATTCTTCATTTATTGAGCTCACTCGGTAAACTCTCTTGCCACCTATTTCCTTTGGTTACCAAGCAAATTTTGTCACTTTGTAATAGTTGTTCCTGAGAAAATTTTTAGGGTTAGGTTGTGAGTTTGAATTTAATCTTGATTTTATAATTTCTCACAAAAACTAGGGTCCACCAACTTTTTTAGTATTTTTAATGTGTTTTCATTTACTGTTTCTCTAATCCATTCAGTAGCATTCTCAACAGATGCTTCTGGGTGTTCTCTCATGAACAATGACATAGCATTGAGCTTTCCTTCCCTGCTCTCCCTCTGCAATGCATAAGAATAATTTACTTTTCTTTCCAACCTTTTTTAAATGATAAAATTTGTTCAGCATTAAAATGTACAATTCAGTTGTTTATTACTTCAATTTTATGAAATTATTTGCATCAATGTCTTCCATCATAGTTTATGATATATTATCTGAATATAAAATGAAAACTAGAACTGATTATATCTTTTGACTAATATTTTATAGATATTAAGGTGTAATCTAGATGTTAATAGAAAAAGATTTCTAGCATCAATTTTTTTTTAATAAATACAATGAAAATTTAATGTTTCTAATATATAACTTAATTGTCCTAAACTTTTGAATACCTCATTGCTCTGAAGATCATTCAAAAGCCGCCCACAAAGACTTGTGAGTTGCAAAAGACTATTGTACTCATGATGATGGATGGTTTCCTCTGAAATTTTAGGCCCTAAAAGACACATTGATCCAAAAATCATGGGTTCAACACAAAATGATATTTCTCCATTTTTTATGTATTCCTGCATTGATAGTTTATCTCCGGTCTTAGTCCATTCAACCTCCTTCATCACTGACCTTGCTAACATGTACCACTAAATAGAATAATACATGAATTTTTTAGGGTTATTCTAATGGGATGTTTAATTTATTTAATAATTAAAAAGGTACTTTATACAAATTCTTCTGAAATACAAAATTTTAGTTTATGCTAAAACTTATACATACAGTCTTTCTTAAATAGGTGTTGGTATCCCAGTTTTGATAAGCCCAAGCATCTTGGGTGAGACTATTGGCAATATTGTATACTGCTAAGAACAAAACTTTTACATTCTCTGAACAACTGCAAATCTCTGTTGGATCCCATCTGCAATAGAAATACAGTAGAAGCAATTAATTAGTGACTCATTTCTACATATGAAGATTAGGATATCTAATGTTCAATTAATTTATTTGAAATATAAACTTGCAACTTTTTAAAAAATCATTATTAATACTTGAAATAAATGATATAAATGTATTAACATTTAAAATGTACATCTGAAATCTAACATTCCTATACCTAATATTCTTTTATAATGACTTCCATGCAAATATTAATTATAAAAAGTTGTCATATATATGTCACTTGAGAATTTGAGGAATTCATAATAAAATTACCTTTTAATAACTTCAAGAAAGCCTTCAAGCTCTTTAGTGGAGCCCCCCACATCAAAAAAATCATCTGTTACTAGGGCGAGAAGTATACTCTTAGTCCATATGATCTGAACATCAAACATTTCGGGCCAAAAAAGTGTTGATGCAGCACTGAAGTAGGAAATTATGAGCTTTTTTTGAGCAAATTTTAGGTCACCGAATTTACCATCTACATACCATCTATTATTGCAGACATCAATGTAGACTTTTGTTAATTTAATTTGAAGGTTTTCATACTAATAGTATTTTCACTAACGTATGAAGGTTTCATCATATAATTTTTCAAAAGATTCTATGTGATTCACTTTAATTTAACATGAATGTGATTGGAATAAAAAAGATGAATTTAATTAAAATATTAACATAGATTAAATTTTAATATCTACAAAATGTTAATCATAAAATATTATTCAACAAGATTATCTAAATAATATTAAATTATTTATATTAAATTTCATTCCTTCTTATATGATTATTGTTGATTCTCTTGTATTTCAAAGAAATATACTTACTTTTCTAATCTTTTCAGGTCTTCTTGAAATATTGTATGGCAAAGATTGTATTCACTTTTAGCTAATGTTAAAAAACATGGATTTCCAATACATGGAATCCTGCAATTTCATGGAAAGGTCCAATAATTAGGATTTTGTCATGAGGGGGCCTAGTCAAAAGGTTGTTATTATATTAAAAAATGGTAACTAAAGGGTTGTATACACAAGATTTTAAAAGTAAATTATATTAAAAGTTACTTGTAGGAGGTCTTTCCAATCTGAATATCATCAAATTCTTGTGTTTCAATGTATCTTCAATGTTCTATTCTTTCCACACTGGCCACCCAAGGGACACCTAGTACATGATCAACCTAAATAAAATAAATCGAACCATGAAAATATAAATGAAAAGAATAATCTAAAACATTTTTCATTTCCATGTAAATTAAAACATAATTACCTCTTTTTGAAGATCATTGTTGGCTTGATTTTTTACATCCATTGTCATATTCTTCTTAATATTGACAAGATGACTTTGAGAGAAAAACTTTACTTCTTCCAAAACACTCCCACTAGGAAGCATCAATTGAGATGCTTTGTACAAATTCAACATAGCCATAACATTTTGTTTGATCTCTCCTCCAGATTGTAAGAAGTTTCCATCATTCAAATACTTCATAAAAAGATCTACACATGATGAGTAATTTCATTAGTATGAAAAAAAATGTAATTCATGATGCATCTAGGGTATGTGCAGAATCATGGTGTGCCAAAAGGTGGCAATCTAAAAAATATATAGTTCTGAAATGCCTCAAACCATTTCACAATCTATTTGAACTTTTTTCCCACCCACCCTAATACTAAATGATAATAATTAATATAGCTATAAGGTCTACTATATCTTTTGATACCAACCCTATATGGTTAACTTTAAAAACATCATAAAAATATGTTTTTGGCCTATTTTTATGTAATTTTTACTTCAACCATGTAGCTGATGACTTTTTTTTTTTTGCTAAAGTTTGACGAAACGAAAAGAGTTTCTTAAGAATGTTCTTATCTTTTCATAAATTTTAGGTTTTTCAAATTATGATTTTACTAAGTAATTATTTCTTATTTTCTAATGAAGTTACGTATAAAGTGCTAACTAACATAGTACTTGAAAAACAACTATAACTTTCAAATGGTAAAACATTTTTTAAATTCAAAAGATGCATCACATTCTATGTTTCTTCCACTATAAGGAAAAAAATAAAAATAAAAATTTTGCAGAGTTTTGAATTAGTTAAGGTGGTCAGACACAAAATTTTTTTTATTCCAAAATTTCTAAAGTAAAAAATTAATTAATTACTATTTATTTATAATAAAAATACCCAGAATATGTGTCACATCCAGGCATGAGTCTCCTACTTATATCTAGAATATTAATAAAAAATATTATCATTTGGTTTTGATTAAGGTGGTCAGACATACGTCTACTTCTTATTTTTGTTTTAACATTTTTGTAATATTGCATTAAAATTCAAAATTTTGACCAATCAATTTTATTTTTTTGAGATAAGTCCTAGTAGTTTAGAAACTAGAATCAATTTCCTAAAGATTCTTTTCTCTCAACATTTTGATATAAATCTAATAACAAGCAGAAAATTGCGCATCAAGTTGACATAACCCCAATTTTCTAATTTTTTATTGCCACTTAAGAAGATAGTTTGGTTGACCATGATCCTGCACATACCTTCTATGTATTTCTAAATTCTAGTAGTCCATTATTATTTGAAACTGAAACTGCCATGATGACTAAAGTTAAATATCAACCATAATTGCTACCCATGCCTAACAAAACAGTGAAAGGCAATGAATCAAAAAGTTAACTATAAACATACCTGGAGATACATCATATCCATTCCATCGTAGAATTCTAAAACTGAGAGATCTATTGATTATGTCCAATGTTAATGATATTCCCTGGATTATTTCGTTCTCTATCCAACATCTATCCATTATAAATATATTGATGTCAGAAAAAGTTCAAAGCTAAGTATAAAACTATAAAATCCAATCATAATAAGAAACTGAACCATGAATTTTCTATAGACATTATCTAGTTCATGTCTTATCTCACATTCAAAATGTCTTGCTATACCTAACCTCTCCAACCTATCCACCATTGAAAGACTAGCCATCCACTTTATAGGACAAACACTAGTCACTGCAACAACATAATAATGTATGTTTAATGTCAATGACCATAAAATTGAACCAAATCATACGCACAAAATTTTAAGAAACAAACCTCCATTTTCTAAATTTTCTAGCATCGACTTTAAATATGCAAGGCAACTAGATCTTCTAGTATGCATTAGAGCACAAGCAGTTGCAGAGGGAGAATGAAAGAGTGATCCATCTTTGCTCTCATGTCTAAACACTTTATTCCAATCAACAATGTTCTGAATACCCTCAATGGTGAAAACCAAGGATGGTTTACACTTATCCAGATGATCTATTCTTATGCTGCAATAGTGAAAGAAATGCTCAACTATAAGAAAAATCAAAACATTTATTGGAAGTCAAAATTATTGAATTGCATAACCAATTGAAAAAAAATACCTTTTAAGGGTTTCTTGTCGCTTCATGAGCATCAATTCTATAAGAGGTGAATCATAAGGAAGGTCTAAGCATAGGTCTCTTGTGTCCTCTAGCATTGCTGCAAAGATCAGGTCAAATCCAATGGGACTGTACCAATCCTCATTGGCTATTTGTCCAATGTTTTCTTTTAAAAACCTCAAACCTATACAAGAATAAAAAGAGATCTAAAATCTTATAAATGTATATCTTATAATCTTGATACGAACATGTCAATAAATATTCTTTTAACAATAAAATGAAAAGAAAATTTTAACAAATGGACTTGTGTTTCAAATTAATTCTTACCCATGTTCACATTTTCTACGCCAAGATTCAATCTTTTAAGGGCAATAATACATGCCAACGTGTGAGAAAGATTGTCTTTAACATATGACAAGTTTGGTAATCCCCAAGATCCATTAGAGAATTGATTGTCTATTATCCATATAAGACATTGTGGGAATTGTGGGAATTGAGAGTTCTCCAAACTGGGGACCCTAGCTACCCAAGCTGTATCATAAGGTGAAACATATGCATGTCCCCTTTCAATTTTTGAAAATAAAACTCTTATCCTTATAATGTCTACATCTCTATAATCAAAAGTAGAGGTGGATTGTTTTCTATTCTTATGAACAACCTACCAAATTAACCAAAAGTACAAATATTAAATCCAACATAGACATAAAAATATTCTTATGAAATACATATAAAAATGAAAAATAAATTTATGTACACATCTACTATTATTGTTTCAGGAATGAATATGGTCACTGGTAAATATCTAGTATATTTGTATTCTAATCATTGTGAAAATCAAATCTACTCCAGGTTCCATGACATTAGAAACAAATAATAATAAAACAAAAGTAGGTGAAACTAGATATTTATATATTTACGTTGGAAGAATCTGTTTCAAGGAGTGTACTTGCATTTGACGACTTCACAACCTGATATGATCTTTTACAATAAGAAACATAAGCCATAGAAGATAAATGATGATAAAGTATTAGTAAAGAACTAAAATATCAGCAAAAAATTAATTCTTCCTTTTGGATGTAGGAAAAATTATATTTTACCTGCAAATTTGGTGGAAAGATTATATTTTGAATTTCTCAATCGCCACTTAGCAAAATTTGTAAAGTTTGCAGCAATATTTGGTTGACGGGTAGTTGCAAAGTTTGCAGCAAAAATTGGGATGGCAAAAAGATTAAGATGAATGACAATAATCTGATTTTCTCATGTTGATTGATGTTCAATATAGTGATGAATGTTTATAAAAGACAAAGATGAAATATTTAGGGAAACTCAAATGTTTTGCATCTGATTATAGTCCAGGCAACAAAAAGTTACCTGAGAATTCGTGAAGAACAATGTTCTTGCCTTTTATTTAGGCGTTCATAAACAAAAGCAAAGGCAGTAGACAAGATTTTATAATCCACCTATAATAACGAATTGCAAAGGCAAGAAAATCTTAATGTAGTAGCCTGTAAAGTTTATAATCCACCTATATTCATTATATTACTATTTACGAATTGCAAAGGCATGAAAATCTTGATGTAGTAGCCTGTAAAGTTTATAATCCACCCATCTTCATTATATTGCTATTTATTTTTATGCTGACATTTTCTTATAGTTAAAGTGTACGTTTGGTAATACAATTACTATTTTATATAGATTCTATATATAGAGTAGAGACAAAAAGTTATTGGTAAACTTTGTCAATATGGAATATGGGATATGTTAAGGCTTTTTGTTTTTTTTTCCTATATAGATTCTATATATAAATAGGAGAGGGAAACATAGTCGATAGGGCTAACTTTGTCAACATATGGAATATTGTAAGGCTTTTGCTTTTGTTTTAAATGTTAAATGGACATTTAACTACTTAAAAAAAAAGATTTGACGATGTGACTCATCACACATGATGTTAAAATAACACACTATTGAAATATGCCAAAAAGGTTCAATTTGTTAGATATGAATGATATGGTGCAAAAGAGAGAATAAATGATTTTCTCCTCAACCATAATATCAAACTGGACTTGAGGACATGTGTCAAACCATATTACAAGGAAATTGGAGAAAGAGGACATGTGACTAAGAGGGACATGTGAATTATTTATATTCTAAAAATTAGATTAATATGTATATTTGTTATTTGATGTTCTCCATATATTATATGAACTTATATATTTATATTATTATATCATTTCATGTTATTGTTATCATGTTATTGTTATATAGATAGATAGATAGAGAGAGAGAGAGAGAGAGAGAGAGAGAGAGAGAGAGAGAGAGAGAGAGAGAGAGAGATTTCTTTGCATGTTGTATGTTTTATATTGTAAAACAATGGATTAACATATTAAACGTATATTATTTGATATTATGCCTACGCTATATGAATACGTATATATATATATATATAATATTATTATATTATGTTATATTATTTTAATTTTATTTTAAAATTTTTCATATTATTATTTATTTGGTGGTCAATGTTATGAAAAATATATAAAATAAAACAAAACAACTGATATAGGGTACACCAAGTTGAATGTGCATTAAGTATAGTGCCCCCTAATTGAGTGCATAATAGATTTCAAAGATAATCCAAAAACTTAATTTTTGGTAACTAGTTAGTCACCCTTTTGGTGTGGAGAAAGAGAACAAGTCATGATTGCCATCTATCAATCACCCTAGATGGGATTTATTTTTCTTTTTCTTTTTCACCTCTATCCAATTATCATTATTGTCATCATTTTGGTAAGGGGTTTGATTAGGGGTAATCCAACTACTTTCATTCAATGTCATGGAACGCTTAACCATATGGAAGATGTTAGGGGAGGAAACTAAAAGTCTTTATATAGTCAACCAAGGATATTTTATTGTAATGAAATATTTATGGATACTCTATGAGTCTACAACACATAGAGAAGTACCCACACCACTTGGAGAAGGTACATACCCTACCATAGCTCTAGTTTTTTCCTGCCTTAAGGGAGCACATAAAAAATAGGAGGATTGTCCCATACCTTTTTTTTCATGTTCTTTGAGGGATTATACATAGTATAATGATTTTGAAGAAAATAAATCTACTAAGAGCCTAAGAAATCTCTAAATTTGGATTTAGGGTACATATTGTTTGTATGACATGTATCAAAGCATAGCCTACACCAAATAAATAGACCTTCATAATCATGTGGCTAATGCCACTCATATTGCTTGAGATGATATTGGATGAGTAATATGTCAAAGTATCTAGGTGAACAAGACTGTACAAAAAGGTTTTACTAGTATTTTTTTTTTCTCTAAAACAATTTTGTTAACATTAACTAGGAAAAGAGTTAAGGATGGATCACATGGACATAAAGGTGAAGTTAATAGGATGATAGGTTGCAAACAAGAAGGGTGAGCATTGATTTGAAAGTTAAAGAGACATAGAAATAAAGGTAAAGTAGCCCAACTAATTGGTTTGAAAGCTAGTAATGCTTCATCCCCACATCCCCTCTCACTACTAGAGGGGGACAATAATTAGTATCAAAGCATAGGCCCTATCAAGAATGAGATTGCCAACTTCTCTCACCTCCATTAAGGGTTTGAAGGATAAACTAAATGTTTCCTTGAATAAGAAAAGAGAAATCGGTGCATGATTGAGAGCTCATTGATCATCTAGAAGAACAAAGTGGTTTAGATGAATCTGAAGAAGCCATTATAGACCTCATGGAAGATAATGAGAAGATGACCAAAACTCTTATGTTTGTGAAGAAGGAATAAGAAGATACTTCAACAAGAATGAGTCAAAAATAGGATGAAAATGGCTATGTTATCATGGCCAAGGATGAAGAAGAGAAGGCACTAAGCACTGTTGGCATTAAGTCAGTATTACCATTAGTGACAACACTTATCCATACCAGTATAGCTACCAAGCTTAGCACTTAATTCTCTACTCTCACCGAGCATTCTAGTATTAACCAAGCTTTGAAGAGTTCAACAATTTACATTGAGTAGATATTGGCTACCAAGCGAATACAAGCAATATGAAGATTAGCAATGTCTACCAAGCTTCACAATGTCCACCGAGCAACAAGCTTGTGTCATGCAAATTCTATGTAAATCGAGCATTGGGAGAATTAGTGTTTACTGAGTGAAGCAAGGTAAACTGAGTATCTACCGAGTGTCACTACATCCATTAAGTCACCAGTGGTCACCGAGTTCAGAACTACATCAAGTGATTAGTATGGACTAAGCCTTCACTTCTACCAAGTGCATGATGATGCTGAGTAATACAATGAACGTCATGTATTAGAAGGTCACCAAGTTAGTTCAGTGAACCCAAGTTATTTACTATTGGGCCGACTTTGTAATGTATTTGTTAACTTATGTTTTGGCTGACCTTGCATATTTGTAAATTTGAAAGGTATATATGTAAGGTGTATTGTAAGATATCACATTTATGAAGAGATAGCAAAGTAATGAGAAGTATAAGCAAAAGATCATCAACAACAATTCAAGGAACACAACAAGGTCAATACAAAGGCAAAAAAGTTATATCTATCACAAGAGGTGATCAGTGCAAAAAGGATCTTATCAGCAATTAGTTGTAAGCAAATCCACTACTTCATCTTAATAGGTGAATCAGTTTTCTAAATCCTCCAACAAGGTAGACTTAATAGTCTTTGTACAAATCTCTTAACTAAGTGCATACTTCATTGTATGTTTGCAAATCCTCTAACAAAGGGGACCTAGTAGTCCTTTGTGCTCCTAATAGGGTAGATCACCAAAAGTGGTCAATGTAAGCCTTAACTAACCAACTTTATGTTGCAGTATTGAAGTTTTGTGGGTATCATCCCTACCCCAGTTTTACTTTCTATTTGGAAGGTTTCTGGGTCACCAAAATATTGTGTTCTTTTCTGTGATGAATGTTTTAACTTTTAGTATTAATGCATACAATAGCATAGATTGGTTTGTGACTAATTCAAAAGAAGAATTTAAGGTTACTGATTCACCCCTCCCCTCTCAGTAACCTATCATATATTGAATATTCCCAACAATTGGTATTAGAGCTCTATGGTTCTCAGGATAAAAGTTTGATAGCTTGAGCAAAGATCTAAGGACAAATGGAGATATTCAGACTTGATAAGGCAATTTAAAATGAAAAGCTAGATCTAGAAATCGCCATAACTCAACTCAAAGAAGTAAAGGAGCACATTTCCCAATCCCTGGAAAGAAGGAAGGAACTTGCAAGACAAATGGATGAGCATCAGTATGTTGAAGATAAGATTGAAGACTTTTTCCCATCAAGTAGCTTGGATGAAGCTAATGAGGCAATAAAGGAACTCCTATAAAAGAATGGCTCTCTGCAGGAAGAAGTAAGAAAACTCAAAAGAGAGTAAGAAATCCAATCAATTAGGCTATGTGAAATTTTAAAATAAAGGAATAAGGCAAATGAAGAATTTGAGGCAAGAAACAATGAAGAACAGAATCAATCTAATCAACATGAAGACCTCATTGATCAAATCACTGAAGTAAATGAAGAAATTAGGATTCTCAAAGCACAAAATGAAGGAATAAGAAGTGATCTAAATTATGAAAGGGAAATTAATGAAAGAATATCGAGAGAACTGAGATGTGAAAAGAAAATTGTTGAAAAATTAAAGAATGACCTAAATACTAAAAAAAAAATCAATGAAAGAATGTTGAAATCACAAGAAGACATGAATCAACTGATTTTTGCAAAATGAGTAGAATCTTCATAAGAAAAAAGGCAAAGTAGGACTTGGATACAATGAAGAACAAGGTGAATCTTCAGGCAAGGTGTGAAAAGGAATCTAAAACCCTTATGCAATCATTGTGGGAAAATTGGTCATACATCAAACAAACGTTGGAGAAGTGGAAAAGGAAAATTAAATGGAAAATGCTATAACTGCAGTCAACATGGTCACAAAGCCAATGAATGCAAGGAGAAACCAAAATTGGAAGTTAAATTTCACAAATGCAAAAAGCATGGTCACAAGGCATCTCAATGTAGATCCAAATCATTTGATCCAATGAAACAATTAGTAAAGGCAATATTTGGATGGGACTACAATACCTAGTGTAGATGTCATTATTTTGGAGAATATGGACACATTGGCATAAATTGTGCAAGGCACCACCTAAGAAAGAAAGATACTACTATAAGGTGTTACACATGCACTGAATTGGGTCATATAGCTAAAGACTGCATGAATATAGGAAAAGTTGAAGATGAAAAGAAAGCAAGGGCTGACAATATAAGGAAACAAATGAGGCAGCAATGCATTCCTAAATCTATTGAGGATACTAGCTCGAATCATGGTAGTGAAGTCACTCGAGAAGTGGGTGAACCCATCCCCTCAAACTAAATTCCTAAGAATTATTTGGAGCTATACTCAGCATGAAAATCATAAGCAATTCCAAGAAATATGAGGAATGCAAATTATCCAATCACTATTTCAGATACACTAGGAATCACAAAAAGGTTATCCTTTACTGAGCTACATCAAACTCCACTGAGGTAAGTTGGTTGTAGACCTTATCGAGCGAGGTTAGGAACAAAGGAAATTTGGTTTGTTTGCCAAGTTGATACTATTATAGAGTTAGGTCAGTGGATGATAGCTATCATGCACTATGTCATAATGGCATCGAGCATTTATGAAAATTTCTCAACAAAAGGGGCAATTTCGACTTCATTTTTCATTGCATCCACATCATTCAAAGAACAAAGAAATTTGAAAGAGCATTATAGTGTTTTTGAGTGATTCAACAGCAAGATATCCATGAATTTCATCATCTACCAAGAAATGATGGCATCTACCAGTGGAAGTAGCACTAAACCAAAGAAGGGTTCTGAAATGCTAGTTAAAGGTGTCGAATGGAAAGTGCCAAACTTCAAAATCATTCTAGCCATTGTTGAGTCACTTGATCCATATGGAGCTCAGTCACAAATCCCTCCCAAGGTACTCCTAATTAATGACATATGAACTCACTTGAAATTTTCTATTCAATAATTAGGGACACTAGAAATAGATACTGCCCTAGCTAAAATGTGTGTTGATGGAGTTTTGAAACCCGAGCATAAACATTTAGAAGTCAAAGGATTAACTCATATCCCTCGCATGCCTCAAAATTGCCAAGTGAAGTGGATAAGATACATATTGAGTTAGTTTCACAATGGTCAATTATGGTTGGAACAACCCATTTTGATTACGAAGAAGATGATACACAAGGTTACGGGTCTGCCAATACAAAGCAAGGCCAAATCAACAAAAACCCTAGGTCAGAAGGAACTATAGAAGAAAATCCTAGCCGAATGGGATGGTAGAGGTTTAAAACTAAATAATGTCACTAATATAGATCTTAGGTTTGACATTTATATCATTGCACATAAAATCTACAACTTGAGTCAGTCAAACAGTGTTCCTTGTGAGGCAGTTGACCTAGCATACAAGGTTATAAAGAAGAACCTTGAATTTGATTTGTCAGATATACTTCTGAAGCAATTGAACAAAAAAATTTAAAATGTGAAGACTTCCAAGAATAATTCCTTCAAGTTCAGTTCATTTCTTACCTATTTATTCTTTTATGTTCAAAAATTCTTTCCATCTAAAGGCATAGTTGTATGGAGAAATGACACCCTTGTTCTTTATCAGATAAATGAATTTATTGAAGAAATGGGTGAAAACTTTGAAAGGGTGTTGGATAATTACTTTGAGGCATTCAAAGAGAAAATGAATAATAGATTCTGAATCCCACCCAAGCTTGTGGAAGACTACAAGGATGACATATGCTTCGTGGTGGACTGTGACAGAGTGTAAATTCAAGCAGTCATACCAAGAGTGGCATGGGTAAAATCATTGCCCTATAAAATTAACATTAATGAAGCTAGAGACATCATTAAGGCTTTAATAAATGAGCTAGCCAATCCAAATCTTCCTACATTTGGCACTTATGAGGAAGCCAAGAAGAGGATGGAACTCAATATCAAGATTCCTCAAGCTATCAGCAAAGGCAAGAAGAGGATTGTAAAATTGAAGAAAGTTGAAGGTCCTCTAATGCTTATCAAGGGAAAGGGTGAGGATGAAGAAGAGGAATGTGATGAAGGTGAAGAAGATGAATTAGAGAAAGATGAACCATCAAGAAAGAAAGGTAGAGTGATTATCACTATAGCTCAAAAGAAACCTACTGTAGTATTCTCCAAGAGAAGTAGGAAAGGTAAAAGTGAACTAGTATTTATTCGATCTCCACCTACATTTGAGGAAAGGATGAAATAGCTAAGGGTTGGAGTAGGAATATGTAACTTCAAAGTTCTAAAGTATGAGACTTGGTCTCCAGTTGAGTAGAAAGAGATTGAGGACTTAGTCATGGAGAAAATGGGTATTTGGAAATACTCCACTGCTTAGATGCAACCTCAAATCCATGTAGATCTTCTTGCCAAAATTCAAGTCAGATGGGAGAACACTGTGCAAACTATTAAAGACATCTTTGAACAACAATTGAAATAGTTACTACCTAATCTGACTAAAGCTGAAGTAAAGAAGGCAATGAAACATCACTAAGACCGAATGATTCTAAAGCTTAACTCATGCTTTATATAAATGAATAACATAGAATCAGTAGTTAAGCATGCCTCAAAAGTCTGGAGAGATGTATATCATCTCAACAGGCCATCAGAAGAAACTATTATAATTAAAGATGATGATAGTAATAATGATGATAATGATGATGATGACAACACTCCTTCCGTCATAGTTACTGAAGGTGAATTGCATGCTCTAATGAAGGAAAATGAAGAAGAAGAGAAGGTAGAAGAGGAGGAGGAAATAGAAGAAATGGATGAAGAAAAGGAGGAAGAGGATGATGAAGATGATACAGTCAGAATTGTAGCAAAAGCTATTGCATCTCTTCCTCGCACTCCACCACACACTGTCACATCTGTGGAGACAACTTCTCCTAGTGAAATTGCGAGCACAATAACAACATTAATTACTCAATCTTCACCAATCACCTCCCATCTCCAAGTGCCTACAATAGAAGTATCAAGCACTTCATCTACAGAGCTGACTATTACCTCTTTAGCTATCAAGTTAGCTCCCTCTGCATCTGCATCTTCAATTTGTGCATCAATAAGTTATACAATTTTTTCTTCATCAATTCCAATAAGCACTACAATTTTATTTTCATCTGCATTATCTACATCTACTTCAATTTCAATTAGTTCAGACACTTCTATAAGTATTCTATCGAGTGTGGCACCATTTTGTGGAAGTGTTTTAGTTTTTAGTCTAGTTAGTACTTCTATTGGCATTCAATCCTTAATCCCTATTCCATTTTTCACTCCTAGCCCTTCTACCTCTACTATTGTGTCTATTCCAAAGGTCAAACCAGTCATCACTGAAGTAAAACCAAGGCAACCATTGAAACTTCTAATCAGTGGAAAGGAAATTGAAGAAGACATTGACTTAGACACAAAGATAATAATTCCTAAGATTGACTATGAGACTGCTACTATTAAAGAAATGAGACTAGCCAATCAACTCATAAAGAAGAAAGCTACACAAAAGTAGCTAAGGTTTGAAAGGGATAAGGAGTATAGAATAATTGAAAATGCCTAGAATATAATTATAGATGCTATATGTATTGAAGTGGATTCCACTCAACATATTTTGATTTAGTTAGAAGAGGTTGTACAAAAATATAATGAGGACTCCTCTGGACAAGAGAACCTAATTGAAAAGGCTGAAAAGAAGTTTGATACCAAAGTGCTAGAGCATATTTCTCAACAGTTTGCAATCAAACAAATGGAGTTGTCCATACTTTTGAGCAATTTTGAAAATTCCTTTAATAATGCAGTATCACTTTTTGCAAAACTTTGTGATATATCAAATTTTACCAATGAAATTAAGGATAAGCTAAATAAGATTGATGCTAACATCAAATCTAGTGCATCAAAGTTGTAGGCTGACCCCTCTTCGAGCTCCTCTCTTCACACTAAGGTGAAATATCTAGTAGAAGTGTAGGCAGAACTTCTGAGAGAAGAAGCAAGAATAAGACCAACCTTGATTGATATTTAGAACATGATCTTGCCAATAATGGATACAATACAGAAACATATTTCTCATTGCAAGACATTGGTTTAGGATCAGAACTTCTCAGTGGTTGATTACATTATCAATTTATTAGCAGAAGTGCAAATTGCTCTCTCTACTTGCAAAATTTTGCAAAAGAATTGGGATACTTTATTCACCCTCATTCTTAAGGTACATCAAGAATTTCTCTCTCATTTTGGTGTAACTATATAGATAGTACATTTAGGCCTTTGGCATTACTGTCAAAAAGGGGGAGAGATTAATAGCTTTAGTAAAAAGGGAAATTCTGTATATAAGGAGGAATATTAGTATAAGTGAAAGGGGGAGATAGCACTCAATAGATTCAGCATGTATATGTGTATAGCTATGTACATAAGTATCTTTATATATACATTATATGTCATCAAGGAGATATATGTAGAAATGTATATGCAGGAGCTTTATAAAGATAAATTTTGAAAAACCAAAACTTAGTGAGTCAGTCTATGTAAATATGTTTTGGCTTATAAGTGTTTTGTCACTAATGCCAAAGGGGGAGATTGTTGGCATTAAGTCAATATTTCCATTAGTGATAACACTTATCCATATTAGTATAGTTATTGAGCTCGGCAATTAATTTTCTACTCTCACCGAGCATTCTAGTATTAACCAAGCTTTGAAGAGTTCAGTAGTTTACACTGAAAAAATAGTGGCTATTGAGAAAATACAAGAAATATGAAGATCAGAAATGTCTACTGAGCTTCACAATGTCTACCAAGCAGCAAGCTTGTGTCATGTAGATTCTGTGTAAACCAAGCATTGGGAGAATTAGTGTTTACCAAGTGAAGCAAGGTAAACTTTGTATCTACCGAGTTACCAGTGGACACAGAGTTCAAAACTACATCAAGTGATTAGTATGGATCGAGCCTTCACTTCTACCAAGAGCATGGCGATGCCAAGTAATGCAGTGAACACCATGTATTAGAAGGTCACCAAGTTAGTTCAATAAACTTGAGTTATTTACTATTGGGCCAACTTTGTAATGTATTTGTTCACTTATGTTTTGGCCGACCTTGTAGATTTTTAAATTTAAAAGGTATATATGTAAAGTGTATTGTAAGATATCACATGTATGAAGAGATGGTGAAGTAATGAGAAGTATAAGCAAAAGATTATCAACACTAGTTCAAGGAACACAACAAGGTCAATACAGAGGCAAAAAAGTTATATCTATCACAAGAGGTGATTAGTGCAAAAAGGATCTTATCAACAATTAGTTATAAGTAGATTCAGTGCTTCATCTTAACAGGTGAATTAGTTTTCTAAATCCTCCAACAAGGTAGAATTAATAGTCTTTGTACAAATCTCTTAGTCGAGTGCATACTTCATTATATGTTTGCAAATCCTCTAACAAGGTGGACCTAGCAATCCTTTGTGCTCCCAATAGGGTAGATCACTAGAAGTGGTCAATCTAAGCCTTAACCAACCAACTTTATTCTGTAGTATTGAAGTTTTGTGGGTATCATCCCCACCCAAGTTTTACTTTCTATTTGGAAGGTTTCTGGGTCACCAAAATATTTTGTTCTTTTCAGTGATGAATGTTAAAACTTTCAGTATAAATGCATATAGTAGCATAGATTGGTTTGTAACTAACTCAAAAGAAGAATTTAAGGATACTAATTCACCCCTCCCCTCTTAGTAACCTATCATATATTGAATATTTCCAACAAGTGCAACCCTAGAGGAAAAAAAAAACTAGTAGAGGAGTCAATGAAGAGTAAAGATCAACAAATAGAATAAATGGAGGAGGAGAATCACTACATAAGACATGAAATAAGTTTCTTACATCAAAATGATCATGATTACAAGGAGAATATTGAACAATTGACTGAAGAGAACAAGAAACTGGTAGAACAAGTTTACAAATTGACTAAAGAGATCAAACATACAATTGAGTGAATTTAAAAATGAAGAAGTTTAATGAAATATCTGAGAAGATATGCGAAAAAATAAAGGTCCAAAGAAATTCCAAGAGTACAATTGATCTATATGATATGAAGGAAAAAAAATATTGAAAAGGGTGAGTCTTCTAGAACAAAAGACATAGACTTCATAAAGAAAGGAAGGACATCACCTAAAGGTATGAAACCCAATAAATGTACATGTTATTGTCATGGTAAAGGACATATATAAAATTAATTTTGATAAAAATAGGCATCACTTGGTATCAAATGTACGTTTGATTGATATTATCACAACTATCATCAGTATGGGCATATAACTCAATAGTGCAAATCTCATTTCATTGTGAAATGGATTGATGGATACTATTACTATTGTAACAAAAATGAACACAAGGATAAATATTGTAGATACAATGAGAGATCAAGCATTTCATCTTGAAACTTAATAGGTCCCATTAGAAGGGACATGTTCACCAGACAAGTATGCATAACTTGTGGAGACCATGGACACCTTGTAGAATATTTTATGTCAAGGATGAGCTAAAGAAACAATTGGAAACATTGGAGAGTTATAAGTATGACTTGTTATAGCTACCAATATTTTGCACATTTTGAAAAATATTTTAGATTAAGAAACAAGTTTAAGGAGGAAGCCACAAGGGACTTCTGCTAAATTTGGACCAAGAAAACCAATGAGGTAGAAGATGTCATACCTTTTGAGGCCGTGTGCTCATGGTCAATGGTGATACATATAAGGAGAACTAGGAAATTATCTATTAATGGGTTTCATGCATAAGTAAAATCTTACACCGATCCTAGTATGCAAACTGGCAAATTAATTGTTGCTATAATTTTTTTGATAAAGTGTTCATTACAATGGAAAATGTAGTATGCCTATGGTAAGAACACGTGAATTCAACATGATAGTAATCATTTCTCTATGGTTCATAAACACTAATTACATGGGTTAAATGATAGTAAACACTCTTTTTACAATTGCAGTCTTAACATTACCGTAACATTAAATTTTGCACTATAAATAGGCAATAAATAATCTATTTACCACTTTGTAAACTTGACTATATCTATATTTTATAATTTGCATAACCCTATAATTTTGAGTCAAAACTTTTTGCATGTATTGTGGTATAATTTGAGAAATAGTAAAAGGAAATTGAAGTCATGTATTTTTGAAAGTATAAAAACAAGTTCATAATCAATTGCCATTGATATTTTAGAAAAAATGGCTCACTAAGTTATTAAAGTAATGTTCTACATAAGTATGCATGATTTGTGGAAACCATGGATATCTTGTAGCATATTCTAAGTCAAGGATGAGCTAGAGAAACAATCAAATAGCTTTAAGAATTATAAGTATGGACTCTTACAACTACAAAAAGATTGTACATCTTGAAAAATACTATAGATTAAGAAAAAATTTCAATGATTAATAGCTTAATAGTAAAGGAAGGGAAATATATTGCACAAGGAGGAAGCTAAAAGGGACTTATACAAAACTTGGACAAATAAAATTGATGAGGCAGAAGAGGTCAAACATTTTGAGGTTGTCAGTTCATGGTCAATGGTGAGACCTCTAACGTAAACTAAGGTGTTATATCTTAAGGGGTTTCATGCATGAGAAAAATCTTACTCTGGTTCCAATATTTAAACTAGTAAGTTAGTTGTTACAATGGGATTTTTGATAAAGTATTCATGTAACAATGGAAAATGTAGTATTCCTATGGTAAGAAGATGTGAACACCATGATAGTAATGATTTCTCTATGGGTCATAAACATTAATTACATGGGTTAACTAGTAGCAAACACTCTTTTCACATTTTTCATCTTAACATTATTGTAACATTACCTTTTTTTTTACTATAAATAGGCAATCAAAAATCTATTTACCACTTTTTGAACTTGAAAGTATCTTGATTTTCTAATTTGTATAACCCTAGCTTTTCAAGTACAAAATTTATGCATGTATTGTGGTATAATTTGAGAAATATTGAAAGGAAATGGAAGATGTTTCTTGTTAATCATATAAAAACATGTTGATCATCAATTACTAGTGACATTTTAGAATAAATGGGTCAAGAAACTATTAAATTCATGTTGGTCAATGAAAACATCATTGAACATCTAGAATATGTGATTCACCTGTTAAAGATAAATGATAGAGAAATAGAACATCATAAATATTTCTCTATTCTATTGTTTTACTTACTAAGGATGTAAGAACATTTCTCATGGTAAGAATTCAATAACTTTGTGATAATAAAATTCATGACCTATATAGGGAGCTATGTAAACATTGGGGTTGAAGAGAGGGAAAAAACATGTAGAGAAGACCACATTGCTACATGCCATGTGGATATTCTCAACCTCTTCCATGAAGACATGGTTAGGTTGATGCTAAGAGGAGTGTAAAATAAGTATGAGTGGATAGAAAATCCATACAAGATATCAAAGGATGTCATTCATAAGGTTAATGGTTTCAATAGAACTAGGGTGGAACTAACAACAAAAACATTCTTAACAAAAACGGCTATAGACCTAATTCAAGGCCATACTAATGAGAGATATTGTATAGTAAATGAGAGTAGAAATAATGAGATAAAACTCACAATGATGGTGCTTTCCTCCAAAATATAGTACAAGAGTAGAGATAAAAATGCACCAAATGATGTCATATATGGTGAATATCATATTATTCATGACCAAGCCACCCTTGACCTAAGTAGGTGGTTTCAAAGGAAGATAAATGAAAATTTATGTAAGATTAAGATATAGTATAACAAGAATATTTGGAAATTAGGATTCATGGATGTGAGAAAGTTCTTTTATTTTAGAAAGAAATTCAAAGGGTATCTCCCTTCACACAGGTAGAAGATCCACCTATCATAACCTAAATTAGCAAGTTGTAAAGATAACAAGGAGGAAAAATAAGTATTTCCCAGTGGAGGTATTTCAAGAGTTCTCAAGAAGACATGCACCAAAAGGAAGGCATCCCCTTTGATCGCATAGAGGATGACAAGAATGAGTTGTATTTTCTTGAAAATATAGATAGTTGCATGGTTCAATTGGTTTAATGAATGACTCACTAGTTGGAAGCATTTTCATATGAAATGAATAAAGAAGTAGAAAGGCCATACATTCAAATGTTACTTCACATGTCATTGAACCCTAAACTAACTAGGTTTGGAACTTGTATGGAATTAAAAATAAGAATCATAAAGTAGGAGGAGATGGCTACACTCAAGCATTAGTTAAGAAAATCAAACATAATTTTTCCTACCAAGTCCATAGAGTTAGAAGAAGTCATAGAAGTAGATGTTGAGGAAGAGGTCATTGGTAGCAATTTTTCCAGTCCTTAGCTAGTAGTAGAAATCGAGGTAAAACTTCAACCATCCTTGAAAGATTTTCCATCTATGGTTGTAGAGATAGAAAAAGGCATTGGTAAGAAGGAAAGAATAGCTCATCTTGAAAAGATTGATACTTACAAGAGATGTAAGAACAATAAAGAGAAAATAAAATTTCCATTGGTACATGAAGAAAAATAGCCTTCAAAGATAAAATTAGAAGTTTAAGTGGAGAAGATGGTAAATAAAGGTAAGAGTCAACAACAACAACTTTCCATTTCTCACATTATAAATGTCATTTTACATAATGGAAGTTATAATACATTGAAAAATAGATTCACTAATTTTTATGAAAAAAATAAGAATAAGGCTATACATGTTGTACTTCTTAGTATGATAATATTTAGTAGAAGGGAAACATGGATTAGATTAAAGGTAAGAAAAGAATTAGGAGACATTGTGCTAAAGAGATGTAAGGAAGGGATCTTATAATTTAGGAAAATATTTGATGATTCCCTTGCTAAGATGAGATCAACACACTCAACATCATAAATGAATAAATTTGTAGAAGCCTATATATAGGAGGTTGAAATGAAAGAGAATTACATAGTTGTAGTTAAAACTATACAATTGAAGGAAGTATATACATATATGTAGTAAATAATTTGTAGGAAGAAAAATGAGGCAGAAGGTAAGGACCAATTCCCTCAACACATATATACAAAGGGTAAAGGAAAAATGCAAGATGAAAGGCAGATTCTAAAAAATATAAGGCTAAATAACCTATAAAGAAATGAAACCATAAAGATGAAAACTATCAGAAAGTAGGATATGAGAAAAATGAAGGATGAAGAAGAAATATTCCTCAAAGAGAAAAGTTAATCTAGAAGAAGACAACAATGGTATTTGAAATAGTGGATGTGGGTCACCCTCATAATCATCTTTAGTGTCCTTTATCTTAGAAGATAAGGGATAATTATTTGAGTTTGATGACAAAGACAAAGATTAAAAGAAATCACTCAAGGAGGTCATGGATAAAATGAAGAAGAATATTGGAAAGATGAAATCAAGGGAGTTAAAGAGATACTTAAAACTGAGGGATAAAATATAACTATTATAATATATTTTTCAATGATATTGATAACCAATTTATAGAACCTTGAAATTCTATAGTGTAACCATAAAATAATAGTTTTACAGTTTTGTTCATATAATGTATCATCACTAACATTCCCTCTCATAATACATTAATCCTAAAAACATAAAATTCACCTCAGGGAACCCCGTTTAAGGATTACATATTAAAACATGTTGAATACATAATTTGGAAAGAAAAATTCACATAATGTTCTTCTAAAGTAGTAGCCTAAAAAATGCAGGGCTCCATGAAGTTTTCTTGCGAGCCCCAAAAAGTTGCATTTTTGAGTTGTGTTCTTGGGCCAAAAAATCCTAAATTATTCAATAATGATCCCTAAGAGATATGTCATATCTCTATCATTGTATAGGGTGAGTGCACCAAGATGGTGTACAAATAGGGGGGTATAAGTGGACACCTTTTTTTTGAAATTAGGTAAACCTGAACTTGGATGAGACATTTGAGGTTCATCCACTAAAAATGACAAGATGTGTACAACATATAAATAGTAGAACTCTGCATATACTTTATAAACTACTAGAGTTTTTATGGAATGGATAATATTAGGTGGGTCAAACCCTGTGCATATGAAAAAATAGTTTCCTAATTTTTTTAGAAGACATTACATAGCTATTTTTTTGTGCAACACAAAAGACCAATTTATATTTAGTATCTTGCATATCCCTTTGGTAGGATGACAATTAAGAGTCATATCTAGAAGTTGTGTATATTTTTGTAATTTTATGATGGTTTTAAAAAAATTAAAATTATGAATTATTGAACTGACTACATCCTAAAATTTTGGTACTTGTTTGTGTGCTGAGCATAACTTGCATCAAAATAATAAAAAATGAAAACTTTTTTTTTAAAAGTGTATAGAATCAAGTGTAGAATAGTAATATACAATTTATTTTAAAATTAGTTAAGTATATACAAATTTATTTTAAAATGGTAGACACATATCAATGAGGAATGTCAACGCATTGGTAAAGGTAATTAAAATTGACAATGGTTATGTTGTCCAAAAAAAGAAAATTTTATATTGTTAGAAAGCTAAGGAGATGTGTAAGATTATGGTAGTGATTTTAGAGATACCCACTTCACCATTAGAAAACTTGATGAAGGCAAAGAAAAGAATTCATCTTAGAAGATGAAAAAATGTCTAAAGGAAAAAATTAGAGGGAACATAGTCTCTGAAACCTTTGGGTTATTTTCCTAGGCTATCACCAAGCCATAACCCAATCAGGTTCTTTGAAAAAAGGAGGGAAAGTAGTCTCCTAAGCCTTTGGGTCATTTTCCTAAGCTATCACCAAGCCATAACTAAATTAGGCTTTTTGAATTCAAAAAACCTAATCGGGTTATAAAAATAAAAAGTGTATTAAAAAATTCAATTGGGTATTACAAGACCTGACCAACTTTTGTATTACTACTTCACAAGTTAGATTGAGGTAAGGAGTGAGGGAGAGAGAGAGAGAGAGATCTATCAGGTTATGTATTCTATTAAAAAAGTGTCTATCATATCATTTTCTTCATCACATCATCTCTCTAAACCACTCCCTTTCTCTCATTTTTTCTCTTTATCCTATCCCCATCTCTCTCTCTCACTCTTTATATCATATCCCATAATATCTCTTTTTTCCTCTCTCTCTCTCTCTCTCTCTCTCTCTCTCTCTCTCTCTCTCTCCCCCTCTATTGTAACCTCTAATTCTTCTGTCCATCCTCTCTCTCTCTCTCTCTCTCTCTCTCTCTCTCACACACACACACACACACACACACACACACACACACACACACATCCCCTTATCTCTCTCTCTCACTCTTTCTATCATATCCTCTAATTCTTCCATCTATCCTATCCTCCCTCTCTCTCTCTATCCTATCCCCCCTCTCTTTTTTCTCTTCCCTTCTCCCTCTCTCTCATTCACTCTCTCTCTCTCTCTCTCTCTCTCTCTCTCTCTCTCTCTCTCTCTCTCTCTCTCTCTCTCTCCCATTCACTCTCCATCTCTCTTATTCACTCTCCCTCTTTGTATCCCCTTCTATCAATTTATCTATGCTTTTTGAGTAGAAAACTAGAACCTGATTGGGTTATACAAAACCTGGTCAAGTTATACAAAACCTAGTCGGGTTATTTGTCCAATGTAATTAGAACTCAATAACTTAATCAAGTTATACAAAACCTCATCAGAGTTTTGAACACTATAAATAAAATAACATGTCAATTGTTATTATTTTGTTTTAGTGTGGTTTCCACCAGATTCTATTGTTCCTAACATGTATTTGTATACCAAGAATGCAAGTTTAATTTTTTTTGTTATTCAAAATGCTAAATTTGATATTTTTCATGTGCCAGCATCTTATTTTATGTTATTATCTTATGATAGATCATATAATAATCATATTAGTATCTTAGTGTTTATTTGATTCATGTTATTGTTTGTAGGGTAATTTGCATCTACAATCATGGAAAGAACAAGAAAGGAATGATTGAAAAATGAGAGGTAGAAAAGGCAAAAACAAGGGATTGTATGAGGAGATTACATGAAGGTACATCATTAAATGCCTTTGATGTAAGCAAAGAAAATCTACCTATTAATATTGATGTAAAAAATGCATAGGTAATATGACAAACAAAAATGTTCAACATACCCCAATTGAAATAATTATGACAAATACACTTACATCACCTGATGCCCCTAACATGACATTGCAAGTTGAAATGATGAATGCACATGATGTGAATAATGAAAATATAGAGCATGTGTGCACATCAACATATCCTAGAATAATTCATAGAAAACCAAAGTTTCTTATTGACATTGATGAAAATATTTTGAAGCCAATGCATGATAAAATGTTAGAAAGAAATTGTAGGAGAATTTCTAAAAATATTTGGAATGACTATTTTAAAAATTTAAATCCAGGTGGAAGATGCTAATTGTTGTTGAAATGGTTAAAAATCTGAAATTTAGAGACACAATGAGAATTTTGGGGTTAAGAACATCTGAAAATAGTAGCAAAAGATGCATCTTTGATGCATATCTTTGAAATATCTTTGATGCATAGAAATCCATTGGTTCAAAAGCATGTAGTAAATATGCTAATACAAATAGATGGGTCCTCACATCAACCATTATGGGAAAGGAAATGGACAAAAAATCATATGGTAAGAAAAACAAGTAAATCATTAAGAATAAGTAGAACAACATTAATCAAAGCCTTAGTGAGACAAGAGAAGATTGAGAATTCTAATGAGACTTTTTTTTTTTCATTCCAAGGTAGACTCCCATGTAAAGATAAAGTTATTTTTGATGCACTAAGAAAACTAATAGAAAATTTTTGGTGTGACAACACAAGGGCTTGACCAAACCAAAAAGATTTTGCCAAAAAATGAATTGGAAAAACAAACTGTGAGCCACATGCAAAACATTTTTGGATACAACTCAAACACAATTTTATGAATATTTCTTCAAAGATTTGCTCAAATTAAAATCAGCCAAAGGTTTTTTAAGATGACAAAACCATTCTACATTATGATAAATCATACATGCACTACTTATTGTTGTAGGGCTCATGTTGAGTTTTCTATGCATGATGATGTTTATCGTTATATATGTTGTACTTTGTATACTAAAGAAATATTGAAGGAATGTGTTCTACAATTACCTCCAAAGTCATTGAGTGAATTTAATGCAAGTGTACTATCCAAATGCCATGATGGGTGCATTTATTATAAGACCATGTGTTTGAAAGGTTTTTGCCCTCAATGTGGTGGTTTGCAAAAGTTGCATAGATACCTACATCTAGATAGCACACATGAAATTGGTAAGACACTAATTTCTCTTAGAAAGTACAAATCAATTATATATGGTGTTAAAGATGGAAAATAATTAAAGAGGTGTGAATTAGTGAAAAGTGATGTATGTGTAGCTGATTTTATGAAATTATTTCAAGAGAAAATAGTTTATGACTACAAGTCATACACATAGCTAGATAGTTATATGAGAAATTCAAGTTGTGTAAGAACACTTTTCCCTTGGGTACAATTATGTTGGTTGTTGACTTTGCTCAAAACTATACACTAAAACCTCAAAATGAAGTGCAACCAATGTATTAAAACTCTATACAAGTTTTAATTTCTGTACACATACCATTTATTAATGCACATGATAGCACAAAGGATGATAGAAAACTATTAATAGAGTATCATGTCTATATCAGTGATAATGAAACTCATTCATCAAATGTTATGCAATGATGTTTTAGAGTTTTCTATGAAAATTTGAGGGAAAGAGATGAAATATAAATTCAACACATTATATGCTCAAAAAATTGCACCACACAATTCAAGAATTAAAGGATGTTCTATTGGTTGAGTAGGATGGATGTGACAATGGAGTGAAATTTTTTTGGAATCTCATTGAGGCAGGACATGGAAAGGTAGAGCATGATGGTGCTAGAGCATCTGTGAAAAGATCCCTTAGTATAGAGGAATTAAACTATGAAGGTGGAGCAATATTAGAAAATGCTAAAATAATTATCCAATGGTGCAATTATATGATGGGACCAAGTAATATAGGTAAGTCTATGGTTTCTAATTAGTTTTGGTTGATACATGTACCTAACATTAAAAATTAGCAAGATTGTTGTACATTTATAGGATCAAGTGAGATGTATTCATTTTTGGGTTACAATGCAACAACACTAGCTATTCATACTAGAAAGCTTGCATACTTTTTCTGTTTATGTATGCTTCATTTATGGGATGAATGTGAATCAAAAGAGTGGGTTGACCAATGGTCTGGTAGACCTTTGCATCCATTTGATTCATATCAACTTCCTACAACACTACAAGTCAACCAGGGTGAACCTTTTGCCTTACTTTTCACCCTCTACCCCTATTAGTGAAAGTGATTTCTTAGGTTATGGTGAGTTCCTAGTTGTGTTTGAGTCTAGGTCTAAGCCCTCTTAGGTGGATTGATTCTCCATCAGATTTCTCATTTTCCCCTTCCCCACATTCCATAGTTGGATGATTTTTCTTTGTATTAAAAGGGATTGTACAAGTAGGTTAGTGCCTGGATTGATGGAGATTTGTGTTGCTCTTACAAAGATCATTTAAAAAGTTATATCTACTTGTGATCTATAACTTTCTCAATAAAAAAAAGCTTGTAGAAAAATAGACTTCATCTTCTCCTCGGCAAGTTTCTAACCCATGAAGATGATTTTCTGCAAAGGACTCCAAATGATGCATATGGATCAAAGCAAGAAAATAGTAAAGTACCAAATGGAAAATTCATGTTCTGTTTATGATTATTTACCTTAGAAAATATTTTGGATTCATCACAAGCTCTCATAATCAATCCCAGTGGAAAACTCAGAATGAACTTCTACTCAGTAGGTTTTCAACCCATGAAGTTGGTTTTTCACAAAAGGAAATTCTGTAGGAAAAGAAACAAAGGTTGGCCCTTATTGAAGTTTCACACCTTATTTAGAAATTTCCAAGCCCAAAATGGAAAATGGTTTAAGGTTCAATTAAAAGGGAAGCTTTAGTAGAGAAATACAAATTGTCTTCTCCTTAATAGGTTTTCAACCCACCAAGACAATTTCCCAGATTTTAAAGAAAACTAAACTAGTAAGAAGATTGGACCCATAATTTGTGCGCAAAACGTCTCAAGATGATCATATAAATAATCTAACCATTGTAGGAAGGAGTTAATGAGTGGAATTCAACTTAGCAGATATTTTCTCGTGGAGTACTCTATTGGAAACTTCTTAAAACTTAAAGGAAAATTGGAAAGTAGGTATGGGAAGATAGAAAGTTACCGTTGGGCAAACAAAATAGTGAAAAGACCCTAAGATATCCCTTAAACCATGCATTTAATGTTTTGTTGGATCTCTTCTTCAATTCATTCATGTGGCACAAATTTTGAAGATCAAAGGATGGATTGAATCTCCTCTATATATGGAAACATGAATAGTTGAACAAACTACTGCTCTTTCTTGAACTATTATTCTGTAAATGTGCATAACTTTTTTAAAAAGCTAGTATTTGTGCATTATCTATTCCCCTCATTCTCTTGATTCAAAATTCATATTAAAAAAGAATGGCAACTAGATTTGGGGTTTCAACAAGTTGAACAAAATTAAGTATTCACTATAGAATTTCACAAGTACCTCTCTACTTTTCTATGACATGAAATATTTTCAAAAGAGAGTGAGGTTAGAGCCAATCCATCCCATTACTAAGAAGCTTCAAGGATGTAGGTTGGTTGAGGTATTTGGCTTTCTAGTGGTAGTCCTGACACCAGAGCTAATCCTTGAAGGTAAAAATCATTACAACCTAGATACTAGACAAATTGTGCTACCAAATGACATAGTGTTGATCTCCAATGATAAGAAAATTTTGGTGATTTTCCTTTGAGTTCAAAAACAAGAGGAATTTTTAAATTTGACATTCAGAGGATCCATTTCCAAGTTCTCCACAAAAAAGATGATTTGGAGAAAGGAAATCATGCCATCATGGTTTGAAAAACTATAGAGAGCTAAGAGTAAGGTTCCTAAGACTCTATTTGGGACTAACCTCAAACTTGAGATCATCTCAATATCTTGGTCCTCTTACACAAATTGAAAGGTGAGGTAAGAGCATTAAATTTTGTTGAGCGATATTTTTTCTTGGTGCAAGTCATTTTCTCTGACAACCAATGTATTGATTGGGCTCAAGAGGTAAGTGAGATTCTATCCAATGCTCTTCGTGCCATGAAATTCTACAACACATCCTATATGTCATCTTTCCTCATTTACACTTTAGCTTCCTTACAACGATGGCCAAGACTCCCAAGTGGTGAAAATTTTCTTGATGATGTGAAGTCTTATGAGTTCTACCCATGCTTACAATTATGAAATAGTTATTCAAAGTATATAAGAGTTAATGATGCTTTCACCATGAGAATTTATAGGAATCTTTAGGGATGACCAGAGAGGATATTCTATCCTAAAACCATCATAACCATTAGCCAATTTGGGAGTTACTTCATTCAATTCTCATCCTTTTCATATTTTCATCTTGAAACTTTTTATGGTTTCCCGTTGAAGTTTTCAAGGTAGCCTAGTGATATGATCATGCTAATTGAGATCATGTGACAAGAAATTCAAGTGAACATGTTTTCTAGGAGTTTGGAGAAGAAAGGATACAAATTCCCTATGAAGGAGGGAGCTTTCAGTTGTGAAACCCGTTTTGATGCAAAGAACATGCCAAAAGTGTTTGAAATGAAATATAAGTTGGAGATGTATGAAGTCTTGAGACTCGTCTTTTATCCAAATGGGTATGGAAGAGAGGTGTTGTAGATTCAAAGTGTGATCAAACACATAACCACTATTGAAGACTACTAGGCCAATTGTAAGGACAAGTTTGAGAGCCCTGATCGTGCTTTCCCTAGGTTGATAGTTGATCAAGAAAAATGTATAAACTTAATATTGATGTAAAAGGAATAGAGGATGATGGACATAACATGTATAGTAACACCTATCTAACCAAGCTAAGAGGCACTCTGATCATCTTGAAACATTACAAATATGTAGTAGAGAAACTAGATAAAAAAATGGCCTAGACTATCAAAAGGACCAAGAAATGGGTCAAATGAAAAACAACCTAAAGGAGTCCAAGTAAAAGTACATCTGCTCAAGATTCTCTAGTAGTTGCAACAACATCATCCTTTCAAGGTGGAACATTAGGTGAAACCTTGGCTATCACTCAAGGACTAGTTCAACCATCAGGTGAAGGTGATCAACCTTCTAACAAAAATGTTCCTTTGGCTAAGACTTGCCAAGATGGCTCCCTCCTAGTCATTGGAAGACAACTAGATTTGGAGAAGAAGAAGGTGGAGGAACTAAAAGATGGTGTAGTTAGTTTGGCCCTCTCACCTCATAGTAGCCCAATTCCATCTATAAGTGCTACACTTCTCTTGCTGAGTAGTCCTCAAGTTTAAGTGGTGGATTCAAGAGATGGAGGAACCAACAATAATGAGTCTACCAAATATAATGAAGCAAGGAAGAATACCTTAGAGGAAGATAAGGGCCAAGATTCTTCAAATCTCTTTTTATAGGCCCCAAAAAATCCTTTCTCTTTAGCCACAAATGTAATCACCTCAATCAAGAAAAATATGTAGATCTTTAGCATAGACTCTCTAAGGAATGCCTCCAAGGTGTAGACACAAATTCATGGCTAGAGGACACTCTAGATAGATAGAGAAAGAGGAAACATGAAGGAGCTCCCAACAAAGATACCTTATCTCTTATCATCTCCTCTAGATCAACACTGAGCAAGGTTAAGAAGTAGATGACCTTGTCCATCCTTGGACAAGATCCTACAATAGAGCATCTAAAAATGGAGATAGAAAAGCCTTCCAAAGAGGGAAGAATGGAGGATATCTCTACTGATTATTTTTCATTGCATTTAGTGGATCTTTGGGAGGTTAGACATGATACCAAGGTTGGCTTATGGAACTCAAAAAATGAGTTGTTTGAAGGAGAGCTGTAAAGCCTTAAATTGTCAAAGGTTAGGATGAAGGTGGAAATTTAGGAATTGAACATCTTCATCAGACAACTGGTCACCCCACTAGCAAGCATCTCAATAATGCATATCACTAGTGATCCTACTATTGTAGATGTCCAAGAACTAATCTCCCAACTCCAAGAAGATAAACACTTCAGACAAATCGGTAAAGAGCAAAGTAGGAAACTTAAGTTGGAGGGGCTTACTGTTATAGAGCAGATTAGCAATGACATACTAAGCCTGGAAACTAAGAAGGACAACATTTCAACTAATAGAGCTACACTAGTAGAAAAAAAGATTAAAAGACAAGATTGTGTGTCCTTTCTGATGATGATCACTCATATTAAGACTAAGGGGTTATTGAAGAAAATATCCTTCCTAAAGGAGATGATCCTTTATTTGAATGGATTTAGAGCATGTAGTTCAAGTTTGAGATGATCATAGTAGAATAGGAAGGGCTTAAGGAGATAGAAGCCAAGGTGAAGAAATATTAGGATAGAGATTATGAACTCCTAAAATGTCTAAATACAACCTCTCACACTAGCATACAAGGGAAGGGAATAATTGGGATAACTATCAAGGAGTTAGACTTCTCCAATTACATTGATAGTTTGATAGAGATATCTTCTACTCATTAGAATAAAATTTTTGAACTCTAGAAGCTTGGTGAGTGTATACACATGGTCGTGGAGGAAATACAAGACCACTAGAATGTTGTCAAAGATTTGGCTAGATAAAATTCTAAATGGCTCTTAAGATATACCAATATACACATTCATGGGCATGATGAATTGATTCCAATTATTGTTGCCACTAAGGCCTATAGGAAAAAATTGAAAAAGAGAAAGAAAGAAAAGTGATTCATATTCCACCTCCTTCATATTTTGATGTAATTATTGTAATAGACAAGCTATCTTCTTTCCATTTGCCATTTTGAAGAGATGAACAGATTAACTTCCTTGTAATGGTCATTTTGGAATCCTATATGTGTTTAAATGAAATATTAATAAAAGGTTGGGTAATTTTTTGTGTAATATACTTGATGTTGTAGAGCCAATTGAAGTGTATGTTGTGTTGATTATTTTCTATTTCATTTGGTTTTATGTTTATTTTATGTTTTCTCTTATGTGAATTAAAACAAGGTATGAATAGAGCTTCATTCCACTATTTTGAGTCAATGAACTAAATATCATAAGTATTATCATCATAGGTTCAAAAAAAATCCCCTTTTTGGTTTTCCTCAAGTGAGTTTTTCTTTCTCAATTAGTTCCATGTTGTATCAGTTTAGTTTTTTAGTATGCATTATTGAATTGTTAAGTCGTGTGAATTCAAACGATGTGTGAATTCATAAACTTAATCAATCTTAAATCCCATTTCGTGCCTAAGTTAGTTCCTATTTAGGCCTAGCTTGGTTTACCTCTCCTATTCTTGGGTTAAGAAAATAGGTCATATTAGATTTAGTACCAAACATAATTCATTACAAATCTACAATAGGGAACTGTACATAATAATTTAGAGGAAGTTTAGTCTTTCTAGAAGAAACTTTCCAACTATTGTATCCAAATATTGTTCACAAATTTGGGCATTTAAAGAGTTAATTCAAAAAGAACAATCTATTTAACAAAAAAAATTGGGTGACACTATTGGGGAGATGACCAGGAAGATATAATTTCATCCCTTAACAAATTTGTTTGGAGAAATTGGAGGAACATAGACCACTACAAAAATCCTAACCAAGTATTGCAAGAAGAAGAATCTAGGACAAAAGCATTAGAAAGAGTTGTTCAAAGGAGAGAAATTTGAAGAGCTAAACGATAAGTAGAATGCAAAGCCTAGAGGTGAAATTAGTCTAGCATCCTAGAACAAGAAAGGTTCCTCAAAAGCATGTTTTTGAAAAACTCAAAGAGCTTCATTTCCCCATCTTAGACACTCCTAAGTGAAAAGATGAAAGAAAATTCAGAAAAGACCACCTTCACCTATTAGAAATCAAAGTTCTTCACATACTATTTGCTAGGTATTGTCCTTGCATGGAGTCACTGCTCCTCTAGTTATCAAATTCTTGCCATACCTTGCTAGAACAACCATGGCTACTCCCTAGGCCATAGCGATAGGTTTGTTAGTGTTGATAGCTTATCACCCACTTCCATCTAGTTCAAGGTAGAATTTTTCTAAATTTTTAGGTGATGGGAAAGTGACTACTAATGAACATATTAAGGCAGTTTTCATAGCTACTCACATCTTAGGAGTATCTCATGAAAATGTAGTTGTAAATTTTTTTTGTAGAAACTCTAATGGAAAATGTAGTGGATTGGTTTCATCATTTAGATGATGGCTCAGTTATGAATTGGGACACCATGAAAATATCCTTCAAAACAAGATTCAATAATGGTTTAAGATGAGCACATTCTATTAACACAATTTAAATCTATTAAATAGAAACTTTCCATGAGTATGAGGGATTTCATTGCAACTTTTAATAATATTACCAGTAGGATTGCCACTATTGATAGACCTACTAACTAGCAATCTAAAAACATTCTTCATAACTGTGATGCCACCAGATATCAATTTTCATTTGAGGAGGGCCCATACCATAGATTTAGTAGATGCACAAAAGAAGGTAGTCAAATTTGAAGATGACTTGATCTCTTCTAGAAAATGGAAATGAGAACTTGAAACCAAGTGAAGTTCTAGCAATACTACTTCATCTAATGAAATGATTCAAAAGTTATCCAATGAGTTGGTAGCAGTGAAGAGGAAATTACCTAGATTTAATCACTCTTACCAATGGAATTATCAAAATCCATCATGAAGGAATAATGATGGAAAATTTCCACAACTTATAGGTTCACAACCAAGGTTGGCAATTGAGGCTACACCAAAGAAAGGATAGATGTGCATGTTTCATTTGACAATAGATCATGATAGTGAAAGCTATTTGAAAATAGCTCATATGATGTAGTTATTATCCACTAATTAATACTACAACTCCTTGCTCTAAGTTAAATATTTAATCAAATGGAAACTTTAAAATTTTATTTTTGGAGTATGAGTCAAACTCTAAACCAAAGGGAAAATTCTATGCAACTATTGATGGAACCTCATACACATTGTTAACCTAGAGTCAAAAGCTAAAAAATCCTCCAATCATGTTCCAAGAAGTGATCACACCTGTTCATCAAATAAATATCACATTGATCTAAGAGCATTTCCATCTCAAATAGGTAACGATAAGAGCCCTTTCAATTTATCCAATTTTGTAAAGAGTCAAAGATCCAAATCTCTCCCATAGACTATCTAAAATCTCACCCCTTTGAGTTGAAGAGATTAGTAGACCATTGTAAAGGAGGTACTCCAAATTTAAACCATAATGTTAGCACTAAGGAAGAAGATAATGTGATGCCTTTTCCTATAGCTAATGCACTAGGCTTCACTCTAACTAAGGTTAATGGAAGATGTTATTTAATGGATGCTAAACAAGTCCCATTACTTGGACAAATCAAAGATGCTCAACTGGCTCTAGCCTCCCATCCAAAAAAGAAACTATAATTGACAATCCTGATTGTAGATATCCTAGCAAGCTATGACCTACTCATAAGTAGAAGTTTTTTGTAGAGATTTAGGGAGAAAAATAAAAATAGACTAGTCTTACACAGTCATACCTATAGGAAGCAAGAAGGTAAAATGGGAACCTAAAGAAAAAGAAAAATTTACTGTCTTAAAGTTAGATGATCCTAAAGCCCAAATTCTCAAACAAGAACTAGAGTTCGACAACTACATGTTGTTTACTAAAGATACTTTGAATGAGAAAGAAATTGAAGACCCAAAAATGAAAGCCCTCAACAAAGAAGAAGAGCCCTCATCTATATGGACATTGGAGTTTCATGGAAGTTCCTCCTCATTAGGATCTAGTGTAGGCATAGTGCTAATACCTCTTGAAGGAGAATCTAAACCCATGGATTTCAAATTGGAATTTGGAAATATGAATAATATAGTAGAATACGAAGCCCTACTACTTGGGATAATAGCTATGAAGGAAAAATGAATAAAGATCTTGAGAGCTTGAGGTGATGTAGAACTCATTGTGAGACAAATAAAAGGATAGTATTCTACACTGAAAACCATACATTAAAAAATTACAAAAATAGCGTTTGGGATGAAATAGAAGGCCTTGATGCATTCACTATTGAATCAGTACTAAGAGAAATGAATACTAAAGAAAATTCACTAGCTATTTCTACTTCCTTGTTACTTCCTCACCTAGAATTCAAAGATAAGAAGTACCAAGTGGAAATTACATATTAAGCCTCTATTCTTGACAATGCAGAATTGTGACAAGTGTTTGAAGATGACAAGACTCTATAGCTTTTCTTTGAAAATGACAAAGCTACATGAAAAAACTAAATCAATGAAGGAAATCAAGAAGACCCTAACAATAAGCAAAAATAAGATAAAATTGATGAAGTCAAATTATAATGTGATATCATTCCCCCATACTTTGTATCTTTGGAAAAAATATTTAATAGGCATGATGCATAAATAAATAAAAAGAGGATAGAAAAAGGTCCTACTACTAGTGAATATCAAGGCGTGAATATTGGAAATGTGCAAAGTCATAAAATGATTAATATTGGGAAGTGTTGCTTGCTTGAAGAGAAGGAAGCTGCAAGATAGCTTTTCATATAATATCAAGATGTATTAACTTGAAGTTATGAAGATTTGAAAAGCTACAATGGCAGAAAAATAAAACATCAAATTCCATTGAAGCCCGATGTAGTTCCTTTCCAACAAAAGTAGAGGAATTATAAGCTAAAAGTGGCAGACACTATATTCTAGGAAGTAGAAAAGATGTTTAAGTCAAGGATTATTTATCCCATCCATAACTCCACTTGGGTAGCTAATATAGTACTAGTTAGGAAGAAGAACAGAGAAATACGAATATGCGTAGATTTCATGAATTTGAACCAAGCATCTTTGAAAGACAATTTTTCTCTTCCTAACATGGATTACCTAGTACAAAATGTGACTTGAGCTGAAATGATGTCCATACTCAATAGGTTTTCAAGATACAATCAAGTAGAAGTGGAAGAGAAAGATCAACATAAAATGACATTCACCACCCCTTAGGGTACATTTGTGTATCATAGAATGCCCTTTGGGATCGTCAATGTCAGTGCCATATTTCAAAGGTGTATGAGTAAATTTTTTTCTAATCCAAAGGATTGAATTATCGTCATATACTTGGATGATCTCACTTTGTTTTCAAAGAAAAGAAAAAACCACATAGAATATTTCAAGAAGGTATTGCAAAGGTGTCAAGAACATGGAATCTCACTAAATCCTAAAATGTCCATTTTCTATGTAATAAAGGGAAAACTACTTGGACATATAGTTTACCAAGAAGCTATTAGAATCAACCCAAAGTGAATTGAGGTCATTTGAGGGTTAAGCCTACCGGTAAACAAAATAGGAGTTAAATTATTCTTTTAGTAACTAAATTTCCTTAGAAGGTTCATACCAAATTTTGCGAAAACTGCTAAGTTTATTGTGGATATTATGAAGAGAAATTCAATTTTTAAATGGAATGAAGCTAGGAAAAAAGCCTTCTAGAATATAAAGATTGCTATTGCTAACACTCTGGTACTATGTCATCTAGACTATAAGTTGGATTTCATTATTTATTGTTATGCTTTTTAACACACCTTATCAACTATCTTTGTGCAAGATAAAAAAGAAAGGATACAAGCCCCAATTGATTTCATGAGAATATCTCTAAAAAATCATGAGTTAAAATACTACCAAATTGAAAAACATGGCTTTGTAGTAGTCAAAGCAATGAAGAATTTTAGGTTTTATATCTTGCACTCACATTCTATAGTTTATGGAGCTGACATAGTAGTAAAAAGTGTGTCAACACAACAAGATGTAGTGTGTAATACTAGAGGAACATGGATAGAAAAAAAGAAAGTATGACATTTAAATGAATCCTACTAAGCTAGTGAGGGGTAATGCCATATGTAAGGAAATTGTGGAAAATGGGATTGTTGAAGAACCAGAGGAGTTGGGAGAGAAGCAGTTAATTTTGGTTGTAGGATTGCAAAACTCTTGATTTGAGAATATTAAAAGTATATAATGATGTTTGGGAATGCCCTCAAGGCATGACAAAAAAAAAGAGGAGATCTCAAATTGAAAGATATAAAATCTGTAATTTGGGATAACAAGTTGTTTAAGAGAGCTATAGATGGTACTTTCCTAAGATGTGTAGACAAATAACATTAAGAAAAGTTGTTAAGAACATTTCATGATGAAGCACGTACTGGACATTTCCCATGCTTGATGATATATTTAAAAATATTGAGATAGTGTTACTATTTGCCCAAAATGTTTAGGGATGCCTACTCCTGGGTGTCTAAATGTGAAAAATGTAAGATGTTCACCTGGAGAGCTCAGCTAGCTACTCTATCTCTCAGACCTGTGATCATTGAAAGTCCTTTCCAACAATGGGGCCTCAATTTCATTGGTCCTATCAATACAACATCCAACACTGGCCACTAGTATATTATAATTGCAACCAATTACTTCACCAAGTGGGTGGAGGCCAAAGCAACCAAGAAAACTACTTCCAAAGTAGGTTGTGAATTCATTGAGGAAAACATACTAGTTAGATTTGGTGTCCCCATCAAATTGGTGATGGAGAATGTAGCATACTTCTCTTCGATGGAGATTATTGAGTTTTGTTTCAAGAATGACATCATAATAAGTCACTCATCTAACTATTTCCTACAAAAAAAAGGTCAAGTAGAATCTAGTAACAAGAATTTATTGAATATTGTTAAGAAGTCAGTTTCAAATGATCAAAAAACTTGGTACAAGAAGATTCAAAATGTATTGTGGGTAGATAGGGTGATCTCTAAGAGGGAAATTAGCATCTCTCCTTTTTAATTGGTCTATGGGACTAAGGCTAATCTTCCATTTCCCCTAGAGTTGGCTTCAAGCAAGCTCAGAGTAGTAATTGAAGATGATATCTATAGAGATGGATTAGAAAAGAGGATTTTTATACTTCAGAAAACTCAAAGATGAAAAAGAAGAAATCATATATCATATCACATGACACCAAATGTGAAAAAAGAACCTATTTGGTAAAAGTGCGAGACCATGAAAGTTCATGGTAAGAGATAGTGTATTATTATGGGACAAGCAAAGAGAACCAAAAGGTACGCACAAGAAATTTGACACTTTGTGGAAAGGTCCATTTACTATTCATCATGCATTCAAGAACAACTCACTTAAATTTGTATATTTGGATGGTGAAGTGCTACCCCTGACATACAATAGTCAAGATTTGAAACTCTAACAAATTTCAAATTAAAAGTAGGTAAAGCCTATATTGTATTATAGTTACATTTAATGCCCTTTCTTATTTTCCTAGTTAGGTTTCCCTTGTTTATTTCTTTGATTGTTTCCCTTTCTTTAGTTTTTTTGTGTAGCCACCTTTTATTTTTGTGAAACTAGAGATTTTGGATTCCTTGCTTGGGTGTGTCTTATCCAATTCCCTAGATAGAGCTAGCTATTGCCAAGCTTTTCACTCTCTACTAGATTAGTAAAAGTGATTTCTTAGGTTATAGTGAGTTTCTAGTTTTGTTTTGAGTCTAGGTCTAAGTCCTCTTAGGTGTATTGAGTATCCATCAGATTTCTAATTTTCTTCTTCTCCACATTTCATAGCTAGGTGGTTTTTCTTTGTACTAAAAGGGATTGTATGGGTAGGTTATTGCATGGACCGATCGAGATTCATGTTGCTCTTACAAAGATCATTTACAAAGTTATATCTACTTGTGATCTATCACTTTCTCAATAAAAATAGAAGCTTGCAAAAATCCAAACTTTGTCTTCCCCTCTGTGTGTTTCTAACCCATGAAGATGATTTCCTACAAAGGACTCCAAATGATGCATATGGATCAAAGCAAGAAAATAATGAGGTACCAAATGGTGAATTCATCTTTCCTTTATGATTATTTACCTCAGAAAATGTTTTGTATTTATCATAAGCTCTCATAATCATTTCTAGTGGAAAAATTGGAATGAACTTCTCCTTAGTAGGTTTTACACCGATGAAGTTGGTTTTTTGCAAAAGGGAATTCTAAAGGAAAAGAAATAAAAGGTGGATCCCTATTGAAATTTCACACCTTACTTAGACATTTATGTGCCAAAAAAGGATAATGGTTTAAGAGTCAATTGGAAGGGAAGTTTTAGCAGAGAAATACTTGAATTGTCTTCTCCTCGGTGGGCTTTCAGCCCATGAAGACAATTTCTAGGATTTTAAAGAAAATCAAGCTAGTAAGGGGATTGGACCCATAAGTTATGCATAAAACATCTCAAGATGATAATAAAAATAATCTAACCATTGTGGGAAAGAGTTAATGAGCAGAATTCACCTTAGTGGATGTTTTCTCATAGAATACTCTATTGGTAACTTCTTAAAACTTAAAGGAATATAGGAAACTAAATATGGGAAGATAGAAAGTTACTATTGGGCCAATGTAACAGTGAAAAGACCCTAAGATATCTGTTAAAACCACACATTTACTATTTCAATGGATCTCGCCTCCAACTCATTCATGTGGCATGAATTATGAAGATCAATAGATGGATCAAAGCTCCCGTATATATGGAAAAATGAACAATTGAACAAACTACCACTCTTTCTTGAACTATTATTCTATTAATGTGGATAACTTTTTGAAAAAGCTAGTAGCTATGCATTAGCTAGTCTCCTCATTCTCTTGATTCAAGATACATATTCAAAAAAAATGGCAACCATATTTGCAGGTTTTGATAGGTTGAACAAAATTAAGTCTTCATTGTAGAGTTTAATAGATACCTCTCTTCATTTCTACAACATGCAAGATTTTCAAAAGAGAGTGAAGTTGAAGCTGATCTATCCCATTATTGAGAAGCCTTAAAGATGCGGGTTGATTGAGGTAGCAAGATTTCTAGTGGAAATCCAAGCCCAAAAGTTAATCCATGAATGTATAAATCATTACAACCTAGATACTACACAAATTGTGCTACAAGATGACACAATGTTGATATCCATCAATAGACAAACTATGATGCATAGCCTTCAAGTTCTAGAATGAGAAGATTTTTCAGATTTGACCTTTGTAAGAGCCATTTCCAAGTTCTCTATAAAGAAGATGATTTGGAGAAATGAAATCATGTTGTCACAGTTTAAAAAATTGTGAAGCACCAAGAGTAAGGCTTGTAAGACACTATTTGGGAGTAATTTCAAACTTGAGATTGTCGATATCTTGGTCCTCTTACATAGATTGAAAGGTGAGGTAGAAGCTTTAAATTTTGTTGAGAAATACTTCTTCTTGGTGCAAGTCATCTACTCTAAGATCCAATATATTGATTGGGCTCATGAGGTAAGTGAGATTTTGTCCAATGCTCTTTGTGCCACAAAATTCTACAACACATTTTGTATGTCCTCTTTCCTCATTTACATGCTTTCTTCTTTACAATTATGGCCAAGACTCCCAAGGGTTGAAAGTTTTCCTAATGATGTGATGTCTTATGAGTTCTACCCATGCTTAAAATTGGAAAATAGTTATGTAGAGTATGTAAGAGTTAACAATGCTTTCACCATGAGAATTTGTAGGGAGCTTCAAGGATGTCTAGAGAGGAGAATCAGTTCTAAAACCATGGTGACCATTAGCCAATTTTGAAGTTACTTCACTCAATTCTCATCCTTTTCATATTTTTGTCATGTAGCTTTTGATGGTTTCCCTTTGAAGCTATCGAGGTATCCTATTGATATGATCATGTTGATTAAGATTGTGTTGAGAGCAATTCAAGTGAATATGCTATCTGGGAGTTTCAAGAAGAAAGGTTACAAATTCCCTATGAAGGTGGATGCTTTTAGTTGCAAAACCCATTCTGTTGCAAAGAACATCCTAAAAGTGTTTGAAATAAAGTATAATTTGGAGATGTATGAAGTCTTGAGGCTCATGTTTGATCCAAATGTGTATGCAAGAGAGGTGCTATAGATTGGAAGTGTGATCAAACACCATTGAAGACTACTAGGCTGATTGTAAGGATGAGTTTAAGGGTTATGATTGTACTTTTGCCAAGCTAACAGTTGATAAAGTAAAAATGTATAAACTTAAGATTGATGTAGAAGTAGTAGGTGATAATTGATAGAACATGAATAGTAACACCTATCTAACCATGGTAAGTGGCACTCCAATCATATTAGAACATTATGAAGATGGAGTAGAGGAGCTAGATATAATGATGGCCCAAGTTATCAAAAGGAATAGGAAATGGGTCAAATATACTATAGCCAGAAGGAGTCAAAGTAAAAGTACACCCACTCAAGCCTCTCCAATAGTTGTAGTAGCTTCCTCCTCTCAAGGTGGCACATTAGGTACAACTTTGGCTTGCACTCAAGGACTAGCTCAACCATTACATGGAGGTGATCAACCTCTCAACAAAAATGTTCCTTTGGCTAAGACTTGCCAAGATGGCTCCCTCCTACTGATTGGAACCGAACCAAAGGCTAAGAAAAAGAAGGTGGAGGAATCAAAATATGGTGTAGTTAATTTGGCCCTCTCACCTCATAGTAGCCTAGTTCCATTTTAAAGTGTTGTATTTCTCCTGCCAAGTAGTCCTCAAGTGTAGGTAGTAGATTAAGGAGATGGAGGAAGTAGTGATAGTAAGTCTACTGAATATAATGATGCAATGAAGAAGACCTTAGAGGTAGATAAGGGACAAGATTCTTCAAAGCTTGTTTCATAGTCCCCAAAGAATCCTTCCTATTTAGCTATGAAATAAATCACCTTGGTCAAGAGAAAGAGGCTTAGCATAGACTCTCTCAAGACTACCTCCAAGGTGATAGGCACAAATTCATGGTTGGAGGACACTCTAGATAGAAAGAGAAAGAGGAAAGATGAAGGAGCTTCCAACATGGACACATTGTTTCTTACTATATGCTTTGGATCAGCATTGATCAAGGTCAAGAAGTAAAGACCTTGTCCATCCTTAGACAAGATCCTGAAACAAGGCATCTAACAATGGAGATAGTAAAGCCTACCAAAGAGGGAAGAATCAAGGATATGTCTACTAATGATTTTGCCTTGCATTTTATGGATTTGAGGGAGGCCAAACATGATACCAAGGTTGGCTTATGGAAGTCCATAAATGAGGTGACTAAAGGATAGCTAGAAAGCTTTAAATTGTCAAAGATTGGGATGGAGGTGGAAATTGAAGAATTGAATAGCTTCATCAGATAATTTGTTACCCTATTTGTGAGCATCTCCAAAATGCCTATCACTACTATTGTAGATTTTCAAGCACTCATCTCCCAGCTCCAAAAGATAAACACTTTAGACAAATTAGTAAAGAGTGGAGTGGGAAACTTAGGTTGGAGGGGCTCACTATTATAGAGTACATTGGCAATGCCATACTGAGGCTAGAAATTGAGAAGGACAACATTTTAGCAAATAGAGCTACACTAGCAATAGAAAAGATTAAAAGAAAAGATTGTGTCTCCTTGTTGAAGATGATCACTCATATGAAGACTAAGTAGGATATTAAAGCAAAGATCCTAGCTAAAGGAGATAAGACTTTATTTGAATGGCTTTAGAGCACGCAGTTCATGTCTAAGATGATCATGGTGGTAGAGAAAGGGCTTAAGGAGATAAAATCCAAACTGAGGAAAGATTAGTATAGAGATTATGAACTCCTAAAAGGTCTACATACAATGTCTTAGACTAGTGAACAAGGAAAGAGAATCATTGGGATAGCTATCATGTAGTTAAACTTCTCTAATTACATTGATAGTTTGACAAAGATATCTTTTGGTCATCAAAACAAAATTTCTGAACTCTAGAAGCTTGGTGGGCGTATACATGTGGCCACAAAGGAAATACAAGACTAGTTGAATGTTTCCAAACATCTGGCAAGAGAACATTCTAAAAGGCTCTAAAGATATACCAGTCTACATGTTTATAGGTATAAAGAATTGATTCCAATTTGTGTTTCCACTAAGGCCTATAGGATAAAATTGGAAAATAGAAAGGAGGAAAAGTGTTTCATATTTTGCCTCTTTCATATTTTGATGTAATGATTGTAATAGACAAGTTGGCTTCTAGCCATTTTTCATTTTTGAAGAGATGAATTGATTAAACTTGCTTGTAATGGTCATCTCAAAATCCTATACATATTAAAATGGAAGATTAATAAAAGGTCAGCTAATTCTTGGTGTGAAATACTTGATGTTATAGAGCCAATTGAATGGTATTTTGTGTTAGTTATTTTCTATTCCATTTGGTTTTATGTTTATTGTACGTTCTCTCTTATGTGAATGAAAAAAAGGAATGAACGAATCTTCATTCCCCTATTTTGAGTCAATACATTAAATATGGTAAGTATTGTCATCATAGGTTCAAGAAAAATCCCCTTTGTGGTGTCTCTCAATCTAGCTTTTCTTTCTTAGATAGTTCCATGTTGTATTAGTTTAGTTAGGTAGTATGCATTATTGAATTTTTAAGTCTTGTGCATTCATAAGATGTGCGGATTCATAAACTTAATCAATCTTAAATCATATTTCTTTCCTAAGTTAGTTCCTTTTTAGGCTTGGCTTGGTCTACCTCTCCTATTCCTAGGTTAAGAACATACCCTATTTTAGATTTAGGAATAAACATAATTCATTGCAAATCTACAATAGGGAGTTGTACCTAATAATTTTGAAGAAGTTTATTCTTTTTAGAAGCATCTTTCCAGCTATTGAAACTAGACATTGTTCACAAATTTGGGCATTTAAATAGTTAGTTCAAAAGAACAATCTATTTACCAATAGAAACATCAATAGATTTTGAACATGTTTCTGACCTAGTTGAATTAGATACTAAGTTATCTATTTAATGCTTGGTTAAAATATATTACTTTCAATTTTTCCATTAACTTATCCTTCTAGATAATGCAGGTCATGTATATGTAGTTATTACATATGAGAATAATGATGAAAGAATAAATTACTTTCTATGTCAATGTAGTGAGCCCAAAAGAAACTAATAGCTATAGTCATTGATGGTGAGGATATCGAGTACCCAATAGGATCCATCATTGTGATAGGAACATGATTTAGAAGGTGGTATATTTTTGTCCCCTAACATGAATATTTATTTAAGTGAATTTGTTATGTATAATGTATTTAAATTCTAAGTTTAAATTGTCTTTACAATTAAATGAAAGTAACCTATCAATAAATCTACCATGTATTTATTTGAGGATTTTGAGACACACCTACATATTCTTCATTGCTCTAACCTTATTGTTGCAACAAATATTCAATTGATACCATATTGTGGTAGGCCTCTTAATAATAAGTTGTGGAAGGCATATTCAATTGATACCATATCTTTTGGTCAAAGTGGTCCATTTGGGACTATTCTAGGACCCTAATTAAGATTCCTAAGATATATTAAGTAATCAAATACCTTATTCTCCCATCCCTAACAACTTTTATCCTATTCAAAAACATTTCACTCATTGAGCAACTTTTGACCAACTTAGGACCTAATCAACAATTTTGGCTTTTCCTACCAATCCACAACTACTCCATTAGCTCAAGTTTATTAAGTTTAGACTAGGACCAACCTCATTTCTACTGCACCATCCTTTTGATGGTATCGACTACACTAAATGGAAGCATCCCTAAGGGTCTCTAAGCACCATTGAGTTGTTATCTTTGATTGAGCATTTCACTGAGCTTGTGTAAGGTATTGATGAACTATCAGGTGCTATAGTGTTGCATTATCAAGGCCCACAACAACCTTTTTCACTTTTTAGAGATTCTTCTTTGTTTGGATTTGATAGTTGTATGCCGCCTATTGCCAAAAGTTGTAATGTTGCTCAATTAAAATGAACAAGGTTGTTATATTTCAAACCATTGGTCCTAAGATCAAATCATCTTCTCTGTTAGCTTTGGTTGCTTAGGTTTAGTCAAGGACCAACTTCACTCTTTCCACACTATTCCTCTGATGATATCAACCATACTGAATGAAAGCATCCCTAAGGGTTTGTAAGTACCATCAGGTTGCAATATTTTACTAGGTATTTCTTTGAGCTCATATAAGGTATTGACAAACTATTAGGTGCCACAAGATTATGTTATCTAGGCCCCCAACAACCTATCTCACTTTTCAGAGATTCAACTTTGTTTGGATTTGGCACCCATATCTCACCTATTGCCCAAAGGTTCAATGTAAATGAGAAAAGTTATGTATATTTCAAACTGTTGGTCCTATGATCAAATCATCTGCTCTATTTTGTTAGGTTTAGGTTTGGACCAACCTCATTTTAGCCACAACATCCCTTTGATGATATCGACCATACAAAATAGAAACATCCCTAAGGGTCTCTAAGAACCATCAGATTGTAATCTTTCATCAAGCATTTCTCTTAGCTTATGCAAGGTATTGACAAACTATTGGATGCTATATATCTAGGCCCACAAAAATCTATCTCATTTTGAGAGATTCAACTTTTTTTGGATTTTCCACATGTATCTTGCCTATTGCCAAAAGTTGCAATGTTGCTTAGTTAAAATAAGAAAGGTTGTGTATATTTCAAATTATCAAATTCTAAATAATACTACCAATTTTATGTCATTGAAGATGAATAGTTGTACTTTTGTTAGCCTTTTCCTTTAGAAAAGGGTGACACAAGTTTGTGCTTTTACCCCTATACAAGTCTTATCTTCATACCATGGTCTTGTCATCTATTAAACAAAAACCTTTGGGCTATTCTATATACACCTCTTCTTCAAGTTCTCCATTCAAAATTGTTGACTTGACATCCACCTAATATACTTTTAAATTCTTATGTGCCACATAGGCTAAGAATAACCTTATTGCTTTAATTCTTTCCACAAGAGCATAGGTTTCACCATAGTCTATTCCTTCTTGCTATGAGTAAATTCTCAACTAACATAGCTCTTGCTACTTCTATTGCTGACCTATTTTGATGTAAATTCTCCTCCTCTATCTGATCTTAAAAATTTAATATTCATACCTGATTTGTTGTCAACTCTATTCTTGAATATCTTGAACTTGTCAAATGCTTTAGATTTTTCTTTAAGAAATGCTACCCACATTATTCTAGAAAATTCACCAACAATATTTATAAAGTACCTTTCACCATAGAATCCTTTAGTCTTTGTAGGAACACTAAGATATGTGTGTATAATCTCAAACTTTGCTTTAGTAGTAAACTTCTTGCTAGGAAAATAAACTTTGTTATTCTTTTCCAATACACACTCTTGCAAATTGTGTTAGTAGGCTTTAAAATCTTAGGAAAATCTCTCACTGCAAACATACTTCTTATTTTCACAATGTAGTCAAAGTTGATATGACAAAATCTCTTATGCCATAACCAACTGTCATCTACCTTTGCAACAAAACATGTCATTTCAGTGGGATTCAATTGAAGTACATGACCTCTTGATTTGGTTCCTATTCTAATTACCTTTCTATCTTTGTCTCTGATCATGCATGTCTTCTCTATGAATTGGAACTAATAACCTTTGTCCACTAGTTTTCCAACACTCAAAAGATTGTGATTTAAACCATCAACAAAGTACACATCCTCAGTCTTAGTCTTATCATCAAGAGTTATAGATCCAATACATTTAACAGGGAAAGTTTCATTGTTTCCAACTTTAATAATGCCTCCATCATAACTTTTTATTTTGAAATAAAAATACTTGTTCTTATCACCAATCTTATGATGTGAACAACCTTGTAAATTATCTAATCAGATTTCTTTTCAACTTGTGATATCACAGCCATTTTCTTTGGAATTTCTTCTTTAATAGCCATAAATCCTATTTTATCATCACCAGTACTTACTACTTATTCATCAAAATCATCTTCTTCATTGGCATACCAATAATCTCTATCTCTTCTACGTTTTAGCTTTCCTTTATATTTTTTCTCTCTTTTAGGACACTTAGATGCATAATGACCAAACTCATTAAAACTTCAACATTTAAATATTTTCTTCCCATATTTTTCTCTTCTTACAAGAAGTGATACACCTTCTTCTATCTTTATGTCCTCATCAAATCTTCTATTGCTAGAAAAATCTCCTCTAGCACTTGTGCTCCTTGATAGATTAGGTCAAATGTTTAGGGCAATAAAAGTTGTCTTTGTTCTAGAAAATTCTTTGGACTGTCTAAGCTCATTCTCAACTACTTCAAGTCTCCCAAGTAATTTTTGTTTGGTGAAATGCTTGGTGCAAGTGATAACCAACTATATCATTTGAGCTACCTACTTAAATGGTGGTGTCCAACTCTTCATTATCTTCTAGATCAATTCATCATCTTTGTTTGTTCCTCCTTGAGATATGATACATACAAAAATTTCTTACATTATGCCTACATTTTTTCTTATAGATTCATCTTCCATCATTTTAACATCTTGAAATTCACAAATCTAGTTTTGTATCCTCACATTCTTAAAATGCTCATCACCTTCAAAACTATTTTCCAAGTCTTTTCAAATCTTATGAAAAGTATCAAGTGTTTTTACCTAGTTGTACTCTACTTTAGGAGGTGCAAACAATAGCACCTCTCTTGCTCTCATGTTTCCCATAAAAAATTCTCTCTCATCCTTGGTACAAATTTCTAGCCCACATTTAGCAATAATTATCTTTTCTTATTTTGTCAATATCCAATATCCTAGACCCATACGTAGCATATGTATTTTCATCTTTTCCTTCCAACTGTCCTAATTTGTTCCATCAAAATTTAGACTATCCTTTCTGAATATGTTCACCACGGATCTCCCAAAGTTGTAATCTTCAAGAACCTAACTTTCATACCAGTTGTTAGAAATAATAGTCCACCAAGATAACTGGGGGGGGGTGTGAATTAGTTATCCAATTAAAATATTTGCCAACCTTAATTAATCTTAACCATGTAACCAAAGTAAATAGAAACCATAAAAAGATGTGCATACACGATTACACCAGACTTGTTAACTAGAGAAACCATTGATCAAAGGGAATATCCTAGTGGGAATAATGCCCCCAAAGATATACTAATATATATTTTCCTTTCTAAAGGATGGACCCTATTAGGAGTCTATAAAAACATTTAGTACATAAGAGTCCCTTTTAGGAGACTTTGAACCCCTGTTAGAAGATGTCAACCCTATTAGGAGTTATGCCAACCCTGTTATGAGTTGTAGAAGGTAGAAGGACCCACTATGAAAACAACTTCCAAGGCAAGACCACTAAACTTCACTATCCAATTGATCTCTCAATTATTCCTTGGAGAATAATTGTTCTTACTATGCTTTATCTTCTTTCCTCTATCCTATCAATTGGACCAATCACTATCGAACCTTGAAGACCAAGTCATGAACCTTGGATCCAAATATCAAACCTTGCTTCTCAAAATAAAACTTCAACAACAAAGTTTTCTCCAACTTTGCTATGTCTTGATTATCTTCAGAGTTATATCTTTTCTTCTCCTTTTCTCTCTTCTTTCTTACATCATTGTTGTATTTATAACAAAGGAAAATGTCCTTGGTTTATATTGAGTTCATCAAATAATTCCCTTCAGTTGTTTATTACACCTTCTCAATTAATTATTATAGAACCTTATTAAGAACATATTTTACTTAGTGCTAACATTAATCTATCACCTTGTAGCTTGAATAACTTTCCACATGTCTAATATTATGACAAGAAACCTTAGCCACATCATCTCCAACATGTATACTACACACCTTTAACCTTACTTCTCAGAATAACATCTTTGCTAAGAGATATAACAAGTTTCCCAAAACATGCTTGTACAAACTCTATCTCTAAATAGTCTTCACCAAAACTTGCATAACTTCTTCCAAACTTAATATCATATGCACCTGAGGTTAGTTGCATATATTAGACACTTATTAGTATCTCCCTTTAACCTTACTTGTAAAAATAGTCAACAATCTATTCATACCAACTTGATCTAAGTTATTTTTATTCTTATGTTAGATACCATAAAAAACTACTACATTGACATAAATTACAAGCATAGTAATGAATGTAACATATTGTCATGATAATGATCTAATCATGTTTCTACAATACTCCCCCATAGCAATATAATCATAATTCATGCTTCCAACAAAAGGTTTCTCGAATTAATCCTCAAGGACATATAGCTCATCTGATCGGTTTGTCAATAAACAAAAATTATGGTGGAGAAATAACAACAAAAACATAGTCATGAGACTTTAAAGAAATCAACAACCTCTCATGCTAGAGAAAAATGGTTGGTGCTATGACTATTTTTGAATTTTCTAGTATACTTTTGGGTAGGAAACTAGAAGGGGAGAATCTTGTGGGAGGAATAGATCCAGGGGGGGGTAGAAGGTGAATTCTAGGAAATCTGCTAAGTTATAATGGGATAGAAGGGAAATTTGAGGAAAATTTGGCTTTTTTTGAAAGAACTACAGATGCATGTTCCACTAGTTGTGGGGTCTGGGACATTTCTTCTGATCCTTCTATTATAAATCACGTGATGGGCTAGGTTTTTGAGAAAGAGAAAAATCCTTTGGATAGTGCGGAGGTTATTATTGAAAGGAAAGCACAAGATTCTTGGAAAGGAGTTGATGATCAAAAGACTTGGTCATCCCTCTTTGGTAGGAAACCAAGTGGAAAATCAACCTTCCGTCAGGTAAAATTGAAAACTTTCTTGGAGAAAGGTGAGTTTCAAATTTTCATTTTGAATCCCATTTTTTTTTTCTCTATTTCCTCTATGGAGTTTACTCTTGTGGGAAAATTTATGGGGGCTAGATCAGATATAGAAACTTTTAAAAAAATGGTTAAAGGGAAATGGGCTATTTTTGGTCAAGTTGATATTGCTCCTATGTTGAATGGTTTCTTTTCTTTTGTATTTAACTATAAAGAAGATATGAGTATGATTCTCTATGGAGGTCCATGGGCATTTGGCAAAAGTACTTTAACTATTAAAAAATGGGAGCCAAATATGGATTTATCCAATACCTTCTTCTTAACTACTTCAATCTAGGTTAGACTTCCTAGCCTTCCCTTAGAGTTTTGGCATGAAGATATCTATAGAGGAATTGCTAGATCCTTTGGGGATCTTATTGCAATGGATCATGTAATAGTTTTTAAATCTAAACTCCAAAGTCCCAAGTTATATGTGAAAGTGGCAAACTTGAATCACCTCCCTAAAAAATGGGAACTTATTTCAAAATTGGGGAAAAGAATGTAGGAAATCATTTATGAAGATCTCCCAAATACATGTTTCACCTCTAAAAAATAGGGTCATTGGGTGAGAAATTTTCCTAACAAAGAAAAGAACATATTTAAGATAAAAAAAGGAAGACAAAAAGAAAGAATTTAAAGTCCACAAGAAAGTGTGGAAACCTAATGTTAGTCATGCAAAAGATGTGAAGGATAACTTGAATTCTGATTCTCAAAATTTTGGTAAAATGCCAAAATTGGCATTGAAGGAAAACTTAAGTAGTGAAAATTAGGAGATTCAGGAGATGCTAGATTTTACCTCACCTAAGCAAAATACAAAAATCATGATAGATATGATGAAGAAAATAGTTATTTATTAGAAAGTTGAGACAAATTGGGAAGATCTAGTAGAGATGGAGAAATTAGAGGAGGGTGAAAATCTATTGGGTAGTAGAAAATAAAATGTACAAGAAGAAGCCCAAAATTAGAAATTAGAGGAAGGTGAAATTCTATTGGATGGCAGCAAATTGATGGTGCAAGAAGAAGCCTAGAATCTTCATGTGTTTGAAATCACATTGCTTCCCCTAAACTTCTTGAGACACCTTTATGCAAAGAAATTATTCTCTTTAAGAATGATGTTGAATCTAAGGAGAAAAAAGAGGAAAGCAAGGACTTGAAACAAAAATTGAATCAACGAAAAAAGTTAGAAAAGAAGAATAATTCAGTTCCTAAAAGAGTGGAGACTCATAGTAGTAACTTGGAATAGCAAACCAAGGTGAAACCAAATGTTGGAACTCCAAAGAAAACTGGAAGGAAATCTACAAGGGAAACTAGAGAAATGGAAAGTATGCAGAATATTACTAAGGGACAACAAGCTACTATTCTAGATTTTACCCCTTAAAAACAAATATGAAAATTATTACTTGGAATATAAGGGGTTTGAATAGTAGTCACAAAGTTGATGTTGTTTGGAATTTTGTTAGAGAGCATAAACTAGATTTTCTATTGTTTCAAGAAACCAAAATGGAAAAGGAGAGAGCTAAACAAATTAAGCCTTTTAAAGATTACTATATAAAAGCTAGTAATTCAAAAGGAGCTTCAAGGGGTACTTTGATGTTAGGGAAGAAATCCTATTACTCAGGTACTGTCTTAAATGCTAGTAAACATTTTATGGTGGCCAAAATTACTAGCATTAACCAAAAAGTTGTTTGGTATATTGTAAATATATATGCTTTGAATTTAAGGAATTCTAGGAAAAATGTTTTGGAAACTCTTTCTCATATAAAGAGTAAAGATTACTTTGGTAGATGGATTTTCTTGGAGGAATTTAATGTTCCTATTTATAATCATGAAGAAAAGGGACGTAATCTGAGTCAACTAGATGGGAGATTGGATCTTATGGATTTCATCAATAAAGAGGGTTTAATGGATCTAGATCTTCATGGAATTGAGTTTACTTAGAGTAATAAGAGGCTTGTTAATGATTGTATTTAGGCCCAATTGGATAGAGCCCTGATTTCTCCAGATTGGTCTAAAGAGTTTAGTTGTAAATTGGACAATTTATAGAAAATAGGGTCTGATCATTTCCCTTTGATATTTACTATGGAAAAGATCAATTTCAAAAAAAAAAATTCCTTTAGGTTTGAAAAATCTGGATGCAACATCCATAGTTTGAGAGTAAACTAGCTAAATGGTGAAATATAGTTGTTGAAGAAACTACTCTTTTTAGAGCAGCTACTAAATTAAGAAATGTTATAAAGGAGGTCAAAATATGGAATAAAAGATGTTTTGGTAATATTTTTGAGAATAAAGCTACTTTACAAGAGGACCTCCAAAGTATTCAGAGCAAGATTCAGAAGGAAGGCTATTCCTCTGACCTTGTTAGAGAAGAGAATGAAATATTGGTTGACCTTTATGACATTTTCATGAAGGAGGAAATCTATCGGAGAAAAAGATCTAGATAAATTTGGTTGAATGAAGTAGATAAGAATACTAGGTTTTTTCATCTTTCCAGCCTAAATCACAGAGAAAAAAACTGGTATAGCAAATCTTAAAAAGGGTGATCTGAATATTACTAAGGAAAAAAATATCTCAAAAGAGATGGTCTCTTTCTTCTCTTATTTAATGATAGCTGATCCTAATATTCATGCAGGTCACCAAGAAGATCTATTGAAGGTGATTCCTTCTTTAATTACTAAAGAAGAAAACAAATTGTTTGGATCCATTCCTAAGGAAGAAAAGATTTTTAAAGTTGTTAGCTCATTAGGAGGGGATAAGTCTCTAGGACTAGATGGTTTTCCCTATGTTCTTTTTTCAAAAGGCATGGTATCTTGTTGGAAGAGATGTATGTGAAGCTATAAAGGTATCCTTTGGGGCTAAGAGAATGCTTAAGGAGATCAACTCTACCTTCCTATATCTTATTTCTAAAAAGATTGTGGTTGATTCTCTAGACTAGTTCAGACCTATTAGTCTTTGTAATTCCTTTTATAAGATTATTTACAAGGTTCTCACATCTAGGTTTCTTTTGGTGCTCCCTTCTCTTATTGGTGATCAACAAAATGGTTTTATCCTAGGAAGAAAAATTCTTAATTCTATTTTATTTCTCATGAGATTATTCATTCCTTATCTTTCTCTAACAATCAAGGATTTATCATGGAATTTGACATTGTGAAAGCCTATGATAGAGTAGAATGGGGTTTTCTTGTTAAGATTTTGCAAGCTTTTAGGTTTAACCATAAGATTGTAAGAGCTATATCTCAGCTGATCTCCACTACTTCCATAGTTGTTTTGGTGAATGGATGCTCTTCTAAAATTTTCAGCTCCTCAAGAAGATTAAGATAGGGAGATCTTTTATCCCCTATCGTCTTTATTATTATGGATGATTTCTTGGGAAGATATAATGGGTAAATAGTTTTAAAAGGGGATATTAAAGGTTTGTAGCATTCTTCTCAACCTCTTACTTGTTCTCATGGTCAATTTATTGATGATACTATATTCATGGGTAAAGATGATGTCAAGGAAGCTAAAAACCTTAAGAAAGCCCTTAATTTCTACTCCTCTACTTTAGGTCTATCGATTAATTGGAATAAGAGCTCCTTGTTTTCTATTAAAACACCTATTCCAAGACAAAAAAAAAAATTGCTAAAATTCTAGGGTGTTCAATAGGATCTTTTCCTTGTATTTATTTGGGCTCCCTTTGGGACCTAAAGTTCTAGAGTCTTTTTCGGAAGATCTCATAAAGAAGTTTAACAAGAAATTGGCAAGCTGGAAGGGCAACCTTTTGAGTCAATCAAGTAAAATTACCCTCCTTAAAGCTTGCCTTCAAAGTATCCCTACTTATGCTTTGAGTCTTTTTAGAATACCAGTAAAATTTGCAGATACTATTGATAAAATCCAAAGAAATTTTCTCTGGTTTGGAATTGAGGAAAGAAAGAGAATGGATCTGATGGCTTGGGATCAAATTTGTCAACCTATTTGAGAAGGTGGTCTAGGAATTAGATCAATGTGAAGTATAAATATAGCCCTTTTGGCTAAACAAGGATGGAGAGTATATCATGATGATAAGGAATGGAGTACAATATGGAAACATAAATATCTTTTTTATGCTCATTCTTTACTCAAATTTTTGTCTTCTCCTAATGTTCTTTCCCCTTCAACTATTTAGGGGCCTGTTTAGGGAACTAAGAATTCCCTAAGTAAAGGTTTCTCATGGAAAATTTGAAATAGGTTAAAATTCAGATTTTGGGATGATATTTGGATAAAGGATCACCCCTTGATTGAGGACTTTGTAGATAGAACTCAAGTTGACAAATGCAAACAATTGTTTGGAACTCTTGTAGAACACTATTGGTATAATAATAACTAGGTCAACCTTGCTGATGTAAACTAGGTTTTTTACAACATCTAGATCATGTTTAATGCATTTTTGTTGCATCCCCTTTAGGAGGATAAGATGATATGGAGTGATGATCCTACTGGTTAGTTCAAAGTTTCCTCTTTTTTCAATTCAAAAGAGAAAGGTAATAAACCATTTTGGAAAAAAACATGGATTAAGAGACTCATACCAAAAATAAATATCTTTTATTGGATCCTACTTCAAAATAAAATTCTAACTATGGACAATCTACAAAAGAGAGGCATTAATGTTAGAAATGTTTTAGAATAATTGAGCAGGGTTGGGGGGGTGGGGTGGCATGAATTATTTATTCAAGGTCCAAATGTCCTATTTTCACTAAGTATAGTGAGCCCATTCAACCTTTCATTCATCCAAGCTTTAATTTTTCTAATGAGCAAGTTACTATAAATCAACATGCAAGCATAACACATAAGAAATCAATACATAACACAATGATTTACATGGAAACCAAATTTGGGAAAAGCTACCAGTAACATGCTACTCAATTCTCACTCTTCTAAAGTGATGCCCTATGAAAGACTTTTCTTGTTAAAGGCTTACAACACACTATTAAATGTAACCATGTTAGAGGATTTAACCACCTTGTTAGAAGTGGGTTTGGTCAGAGGACTTTAAAACATTCACTTGGAATGCCACCCTATTAAAGGACATACAAATGGCTATTAAACCAACCTAAGTCCATAGGATTTTCACATCTAATAAAATTTCTAAAGAGTATTGGAAAATATTTAACCTAACTACAACATACAACTTAACTTCGAGATCTTAGATCACTTCTTAGCTCATACCTGTTAGAATTTTCAAAATGGGAAGCGTAGTTCTGAGAAGTGGGGGAGGGGGTGAATCAGAAGTATCACACCTTTAACCTTTTCTAATCCTTTCAATTAAATAACTAAAAACTACATGCATGTAAACATATAAGTGAACATAAAGTAAACACGTGCAATAACACATAACACTAGACTTGGTAACCTAGAAACCCTGAAGGAAAATGAAGGTAAAACTGGGGTGGGTATGGGATGATACACACAAAAATCACTATAGAAATAAATGTTTGACCACTTCTAATGGTTTTCCATGTTAAAGGCTTTACACTATGTCAATAGTGACTTGGTTAGAGGATTTATAAACACTTTACATGAAGTGTCACCTTGTTAAAGGATTTAATCACCTCTTCAAAGGATCTACAAAATAGTTTTTAAGCTAACCTATCAACATAGGATTTTCACTATCTAATACAATGGCTAAAAAGTATTAGAAACCTTTGACGTGATTTCTTACAATATTTAATTGTTGATTTTAGGCACTTGATCTACTTATTCTAATCTTGATCCTCTAAGATCTGATATCTGATCATGTCCCTTATGCTGTTCTGATCAACTAGATATATAATTGCTTCTTTGTTCCTCTAAGTCTTTCACACTTCACACTGAATTTTTATATATTCACCCCATACACTATTCTCATCCACACATACTATGGAGTGTTTGACCTCCTTTTAAAGATTGTGAAGACTTAGGGAAAGGTATGAATGTACGATCCATATTGAATATTGAGTTCCTTGTCTTTCCTTGCATTTTCCTTGATGGTTGCATGTCTTTTCCATTTTTCTGATTGGCTGCATGCTAATTACATAGGAAATGTAAAAGATTTGTCCTTATCCTTTTTTCTCTTTTGAAATCCTTCTATGTCAGCTTTGAAAATGGTTTACATCTGAGTTTGTGAGGGCACAAACTCATATACTGATTCTATATTACTTGGGACATATAAGACTACTAGTGCTTGGCACCTATTACATTATGTCTTGTTCGGCACATATAAGATCCTAGATTTCTCAGCATTAACTATGACTCGGCACATATATATCACTTAGCACTTATATACTACTTAGCACCTGGAGTAACTCGACACCTATTGGAAATCTAGCTCAGCATACATAGTGTAATCGACTTCAATGTAGAAAGTGGTTAAGTGTCTTGACACTCAAATGTCAAACCTTATTTAACACCAACAATCTCCCCCTTTAACATGTGTCAAAAACACTTAATTAAACTTCACTAATCTATCCTTATGAGTACCTTATCCACAAAATTTCAAAATTTGTTCAAAATTTATTCAAAATACCTTATAACTACACTTGAGTTGATTGTTCCTTGACATTCTTGCAACCAAAATTTTGTGCTGAATGTGCCTGATACTCTTTTGCCTTTTTCCCTATACCTATGTTCATGTATCTGTGTTTCTGTATCTAATCTATCAAAGCTATGGAATTCTTGCATTTTGTATCAGATCTTATATGGAATAGAGCTACCTTCGCTATGATTTCAAAAATTTTGTATCTCCCCCATACTTATTTACACATAATGACTAATCTCCCCCTTAGTCATATCTTCCATAATTATATCTTCCTTACTATTATTTCTCCTTCTATCTTCCTTATTATCTCAACATTTTGGATACTTATGTCAAAGGGTTATAAGGAGTAATACCATACTTAGCCAAAAAATTAATATTTACCTCCATTATTGGTTTCAAAGCTACATCCCAATTCTCCAAACCAATCTCAAGTGACTTGTGTTGGATGGTAGTATCTGTAGCAAGGTGTACAAGTCCATCAAGTGTAGAAAGATTAAGATCTTTCTTTAGAACTATTTCTTCATATACTTGCTCCTTGTGGAGGAGTTCTAAATGTGGAGTGATGGAGGATTGAACTTGCATCAATTTAGCCTTTATATTGGCTTCCTCTACTGTTAGTAAAACTAACTCCCTTTAAGTGTAAAGTGATTGTGCAAAATGCTTCTCACTTTGAGCTGGATCCTCTGGCAGTTGCATGCTAGAAATTTTTAAATTTCTTTCCAAGCTTATTATTCTCTGATTTGTTTCTTGTGTGAAATCAAAAGAATCACATAGCTTCCTATACAATGAGAAAATGTTCTCAAATACAACTTTGACCTTGTCTATTTTCTTAGCCAACTCTACCTATTCAAGTGTTATTCCACTTGATATTTTCTCATTTACTTTTCCTTGAAATTTTCTCTCTGACCATTCCATGAGTTTAGCACTAGTATCCTAGTCTTCATTAGTCACCTGGTCAACTATATTAGATAGTTGCTCTATTATGGGCTTTTCTTCATGTAGTGATTGCAAGCTGAAGGCATCTATAAATATCTCCTTAATCTCATGTAGTGCTTGCTTGTGTTTGAACTCTTTCTTAAGTATTTCTTGCCTCATCCACTTGTCTAATATAGTTTGCATTTCATTAATTTGTGCCATTGTGATAGTCTTGGAATCATAGGAGGGCATTGCAATATATTTATCTAATTTAGGGTCTCCATAGTGAAGTGCCCTAGCCACTCTAGTTGGGCTCAAGAATGGAGTTAAGCATTGCAAAGAAATAGCTTTAGTGCTCAGCTTTTGAAGATTCTTTGTAGGATTGCCAGTCTTTGGTAGTTCTACTAATGTCTATATGGTGGCCTGAGCCTTTTCTTTATATGTATCCTCCTCATCTAATTTTACTTCCACTACACTCAGCTTTTGAATAGTTTCACTTCTTGCACTTTGTGGAGGTGGTGGTGGAAGCAAAAAAATTGTAGTGCAAGTAGCTATATATGTGAAAGGTGGTTCCTTTGGCTTCACCTTTTCTCTTTGTGGTTCTTCTACTACCTTTTGTAACTCATCTACACTCACAAATACAAGGCTTGTGCATAACTATGCCCATAAAGTAGATTGGTGAAGGATCTTAGAGAGATCCTATTTAGCAAGGGGATTGATGTTATGAGCTGACTTGTACGGAACACCCATAGATTATTGTGTCTACAAGTGTGATGGTTGTATGAGGAGGGCTAGGAGGTGGTATTTGTGTTTTTTCCAAACTCTATTCCTTTTCTTGTTGTTGTTCAACTATTGCCATTTCTTCTCCCTTAGTTGATTCCTCTTCTTCTTTCTCCTGATTCTCTTCCTCTCCTCTTTCTTTCTTCCCTTTCTTTTCCTCCTCTTTCTTTTCTTCTTCCTTCTTCTCTATTTCCTTTTCCTCTAGCTCTCCTTTCTATTCTTCTACTTTCTTTTCCTCTACCTTCTCTTTGTCACTGGTTTCTACCTTATTTTTTTCCTCTACCTTGTCATCAATTATCTTATAAATTATTTTCCTCAATTGTGTGGACTTATTCACTACGTCCTCAATCTTGTTTTGAAGGATGCTGAAGGCTCTATACTTAGGTGCAAATTTGCCACCATGTTTCTTATTTTCCTTTGTTATTTGACCTTTTGTCATGTTAGGCTTTACTTGAGCCAAGTTAGATTCTCTAGTCTCCTTTTCCATTTTTAAACAATAATGCCATTTATTCTCAACTATCTCATATATTTCCTTGGCATGGTATTGTCAAGTTCTAGAGGTGTATTTTTAAATTCTGCCATCATGTCATACACAGATTCCTCTACTTTATTTTTCTCTTCCCTACTGAGTTTATTAAAATCAATATTTTTCAAATCATTCAAATCTAAATTTCTAATATTTTCACAAAGTTTGTCAATTGTATACTTAGGAGGATGACTTACCACTCTAAATTGACTAATATCCTCTGATTTTGTTCTTTCTTTATCATCAGTATTTGTCTATGCCACATACCTTCTTCTCTTCTTTGGCTCTTCAAAAGGTTGTTCAGTGGCTTTCTTTTTCTCTTTTGTTGCCTCTTTGGCCTTTTGAGTGGATTCCCTTGTAGTGGCCCTTGTTGTTCGAGCTAGCTTAGTTTAAGTTAGCTTAGTGACCTTCTTAGGCTTGGGTTGAGTTGTAGGCTATGTTTTTGCCTTTCTTTTCTTTTTCTTAGCAGGTGTAGGTGCTTCCTTGGCTTCTTCTTCCTTGACACCTTCCTCCTTGTCTTCTCCTAAGTCCTAAGTCAACTCTATTAGACCTTACCCTTGCTCTTCTTCTTCTTCACTTTCACCTGCTTCTTCTTCTACTACTTCTTCTTCTTCTTCACCTACTTCTCCTTCAACGCTTGCTCCAAATTTCTTGTTTATTTTCTTTACTAACTTATCTTTCTTCTTGATAATAGTGGCTATCTTTAATTTAGTCTCAACTTTGGATTTGACAACATCATATGTTCTAAAGTGAGGAGCTACCTTATCTATTTCTTCTATAAGAAATGTTGTGATTGCTACTGAGGCTTCATCTATATCAATTTCATATCCTAATGGCCTCATCCATCTTACTCTTGGTATTGCTACCTGAATATAGGTGTAGTCAATGTCAACTAAGAAGCATATGTCATTGACATGTTTCTCTACCAATGAAACTTGTATTCTCATTCTTTGCTTCATAGACTTCTTAAAGTCTTCAAAATAACTTGTCATTTGTGCCTCAAAATTGTCGCCCATTTGATCAATGAACTCATCGATTTGTGTAATTATTGTTTTGTTGGGGTTCCAGTTCACATTTCCTATAGAAGGAAATTCTTCCATAACATAAAAGAATATACATATAAGAACTGAACCAAATTTGCATTGTGCACCTTTTGATCTCCTTATTGCTCCTAGGTTTTCATTAATTTGCTACAACATATATTTTGACAGATCATATGTGTGATCTTTCTTCACCAGTTTGTAGGGTACATCAACTACTATGCATGGCACATTGTTTAATCTACTGGATTGATAGAATTTCTATGATATTATTCTCACAGCAAAATCTAGAAGAGGATCAGCGATGGTGTCAATAGTCATACCCCTCTTATTCCATTTGGCTCCTGTATTCTTTTCAATGACCTCCCTTCTATCACTTCTCAAGGTCTTTGGCTGATCTAGGCTTGGGAATCCTGTAACCCTATGCACTATCCTCTTTTTAATCTTAATGGGTCCTATCTCTATCCATAAATAGCCATCATGAATTCTACTTAAAACAATCCATATCCATTCAACTTTGAATCCTATAGGGTAGACTAGGGCATTAGTCAAACCCTTTTTCTCAACTATCTTCCTTTTTTAGAATCTTTTTTTCACATAGTTTGTCATAAGCTTGGAATATTTCAAAAACACCTATGACACAAATTTTGTAGCTAAAACATTTTCTTACATCTTGCACCATCACTACTTTAGGTGGAATAATGGAGAATATGCTAGCTAGGTCATTTCTATAGGCAACTTCAGGGATTGGCCTAAACTTGGGTTGTTTGAATTTGTTGCTAACTAATTGGACCTAATGACTCTCTTTTCCTTTCAGCTTTCTTGAACTAGAGGCCATTTCACTAAACTAGGGTTTTAAATGTATTAAAAACTTTAGCTCTGCATAGCTTAGCACCTAATAAATACCTTTAAATTGATGAGTTCATGCTAAATAGCTATTGGAATCTTTGCAAATGGTTGTTAGGTTGTTGTTTGATCACTTCTTTGCTCTTCTTGACTTTTCCTTGTGCTTGCAAGGCATGAAAATGATCAAAATTCAACCTTATACCTATCAAAACCTAGCATTAAATGCTTAGTGCATACAACTGTCAACTTGGCACTTGAAGGTTTAACCATGAATCAGCTTCCATTGTATTTCATTTACTTGGTTTCCACTAATTCTTCACCTTACTCAGCTTCAACTTATCAACTTGGTCACTATTAGAAACTTGGCATCCATTGGAGCTTTACTCGACATTCTAGGGTAACTCGACAACTTCTTCAAATTTTGACTTGGCATCTTTGCTCATGCAAGTTTCTTCCTTGCAATACTCATTTATTCTTTGGGACTACTATATGATATAATATTATATATCAGTCCCATACACCTTTCTTTTGCTTAGTTGGATGAAGTGTGGTCACTTGACCTTTTGGGTGAAATGATCCCTCCATTTGATGTGTTGCATTCATCTTTCTTCTTCAAAGTCTTGTTCATTTGCACTCTTATTTTTTCAACATCAACCTTCTCTTTAGCAATAAATATTTGACCACTTCTGATGGTCTGCCTTGTGAAAGGCCTACTATGTTAAAGGCTTTACATTATGTCAATAGTGACCTAGTTAGAGGATTTACAAACACATTACATGAACTGTCACCCTATTAAAGGATTTAATCACCTCTTCAAAGGATCTACAAAATAGCTATTAAGCTAACCTATCAACATACAATTTTCACTATCTAATATAATGGCTAGAAAGTATTAGAAAACTTTAACATGATTGCTTACAATATTCATTTTCTAATTTCAGGCCCTTGATCTACTAATTCTAATCTTGATCATCTAAGATCTGATATCTAATAGTGTCCATTATGTTATTCTGATCAACTAGATATATAATTTTTTCTCTGTTCCTCTAAATCTTTCACACTTCACACTAAATTTTGCTATATTTTTCCCATACACTATTCTCATCCACACATGCTATGGATTTTTTGACTTCCTTTTAGAGATTATGAAGACTTAGGGTTAGGTACAGATCTATGATCCATATTGAATTTTGAGTTTCTGCTCATTCCTTGCATTTTCCTCATTGATTGTATGTCTTCTCCATTTTTTTTGATTGGCTACATGCTGATTGCATAGAAATGTAAAATATTCATCCTTATCCTTTTTCTCCTTCAAAATCCTTCTGTGTCAACTCCAAAAATGGTTTACATCTAAGTTTGTGCGGGCACAAACTCATATGCTAATTTTGTGTTACTTGGAACATATAAGACTACTGGTGCTCGACACATATATTATCCTAGATTGCTCGACACCTATTACATTCTTTCTTTCTTAGCACATGTAAGATACTAGATTGCTTATCATTAACTATGAATCAGCACCTATATATCATTTGGCACTTATATATTTCTTAGCACCTAAATTCACTTAGCACCTATTCGAAATCTGACTTGGCACACACTATGGTTCGACATACATAGTGTATTTGGCTTCAATGTAGAAATTGGTTAAGTATCTTGACACTCAAAAGTCAAAACTATTTTAAGACCAACAATACCATTTTTTGGCCTTCAATCTTTGTGATTTTGATAGCTTGGCCTCCTTTCAAGATTAGTCTTCTTGAGGATCCATGCTAAATGTACCAGTAGAGCAATCATCTCTTCTTGACTACTCATAGAAGTAGAGCCTCTATTCTCTTCCTTCTTCTAGATGTCTTCTCCTTAACACTCTTCTAACCACTTTGCAATTTCACCCTTTGGCAGCAACAACATCAATAGCAACCCATTTTTTTTTCCTCTAGAAACTTCTTGAATAATTCTCTTAAATTCACTCAAAAATAGTTTACATAGAATTCTGTGCCTCTAGCTCATCATCCTTATCCTCCAACTAGTTCACAAATTTCAAGATAACCACTTTGTCAGCTTAGATTTGGAAAATCTTCATCATTTGAAATAATGTAGTAGCTCAGCACTATTAAAATATTGGTGCTTGGGACATACTGTGTTAGTCGACATCAAGTGTGTTTTTATTAATGCTCAACAATTAAAGATCACTTGGCATGCATTAGAATTTCATGTTACTTGACTCCGGCTGAGAATTTTCTCGGCTTCAACTAGCTTGCTCAACATTCACTAATGATCTTAGTTTAAGCTTTGCAATCAACCTTATTACATCTTGTTCCTTCAATGTTTCTAAATGTGATGAACCTTTGTATCTTTGAGTATGTTATCAATACATCATTCAGCCATTGTCTTAACTAATCCTTGCACTTCATTACAACATCATAGCTCAACCTTTTCTTAGGTGTTCTTGTTACATCTTGTTGATCAAATCATCTTCATCAATCAACTAATTGATAGTACTTGGATCTTATAAGCAAATGTCATTCCTACAAATAGCAAGTTTGACATCAATGACAAAAAAATGATTGAAAACATTCTTTTAACAACAATTTTCCTTCTTTGCAACAATCTCCCTTTTTGATCTTCAACAATCAACTTTTCAATTAGATTTCCAAAAATCTCCCTCTTTGGCATTAATGTCAAACCAAATTGATCAACCATCTAACTAAACTATTTAACCACAATCTAACTAGGTTAGAACAATAAGCCAAATTCCAGAAAGTAATTGTATTACCATCAGTTTTCACATCTCCCTCTACTCTCTTGATTGGTTCATTTTTGCTTCCCCCTCTTAGTTATTGTATCCTTGTTCTTTGTTTTCCTCCCTCTGTATTGCTCATCTTCTACTATTCTAATCAAATTTTGATTATTTTTGTCAGCTTCTCCCTCATAATTTTGATTACCAGATCATCAACATTTGATCAATTTCTCACAATTTCTCCCTCTGTGGCAATAATGTCAAAGATATATTAGCATCTTGATATGCAAGTGTAGCTTTTGCAAGTTCATTCAATTTTTCCCTCTATCACCTTGCTTGTGACTAATTTGGAACTTTAGCACTTCTACTACTGTAGTCATGAATCCTAAAGTAAACATCCTCTACATCAATGTGTGAAATCTTTTCCAATCAACTTATTTAATGCAGGGCATTCTTGATTTTGCTTCAAGTAGCCTTGGCTAGGGGTATCAACCCTACCTTACCTTTAAGATAGTCAAAAGCATCTTTAGGTAGTGCTTTTCTAAATATTTCAACAATCTTTTCCTTTGAGCTAACATATTCCATCTTCACTTGTTTGTCTTCCACGAACTCTCTTACATAGTAATACTTGATTGCAATGTGCTTGGTTTTAGTATGCATTATAGGGTTCTTTGATATGTCGATTGTACTTCTATTATCACAATAAAGTATCATAGGCTAAGTCACCTCTTCCTTCATACCTTGCAACAAATGTTTGATCAATACAATATTGGTGCAATTTATAGTAGCTGCAGCATATTCAACTTCAATAGTGGACTATGAGGTATAGTTTTTCTTTTTGCTAGTCCATGTAATCAACCTTTTTCCCAAGAAAAGTTCTCTTGTACTAGTGATTTTTCTGTAATCAATGTTACCTCCCTAATCTGCATCAGTGTAGGCTTTTAGTTCAAATTTCTCATTCCTCTTGTAGGACAAACCAAAGTTATCAGTTCCTTTTAGGTATCTCAATATTCTCTTTACTGCCATTAAGTGATTTTCTCTTAGATTTGTAAAAAATCTTGCTACTATTCCAACAACTAATGCAATGTCTGGTCTACTATGTAGAACATATGACAGCTTTCCAATCATTGATCTATACAATGTCTAATTCACTTTAGGAGACTCATCATTCTTGGATAGCTTATGTCCTATTGCAATTGGTGTGCTAATTGGTTTTGACTCTTCTAACCCAAATGTCTTGAGTATCTCCTTGATGTATTTTGATTGGGTCACAAATATGCCATGCTTCAATTGATGTACTTTCTATCCAACAAAGACTTTGATTTCTCCAAACACTGACATCTCAAATTCATGCTTCATTTGATCAAAAAAATCATTTCATAGAACATCTTTTCCTCCAAATATTATATCATCAACAAAGATTTTTGACATCAAAATGTCTTTACCTTTTTCAGCTTTGATACGGAAGTTGTTGTTTTCATCTATTCTCTCAAATCCTATCTTCACAAGATATTTGTGTAGTCTCGCATACCATGATCTAGGTGCTTACTTCAAGCCATAAAGTGCTTTATATAGTTTACAGACCACATCCTTGTTCTTGTCATTAACAAATCCCTTAGGTTGTTCTATGTAGATTTCCTCTTCTAGTATACCATTCAGAAAAGTAGACTTAACATCCATTTGGTAGATTTTGAAACCTTTATATGTAGCATATGCAAGCAGTGTTCTTACTCCTTCCATTCTTGCAACTGGGGAAAATGTTTCCCCATAATCTTGTCCTTCCTCTTGTGTATAGCCTTTGCAAACTAATCTATCTTTGTTTCTTGTTATCTCACCATTCTGATTAAGTTTATTTTTAAAGACCCATTTGGTACCAATCACATTTTTATCAACGGGTCTAGGAGCTAGGGTCCATGTTTTGTTATTCTCAATCTAATCTATCTCCTCTTCCATGGCTTTATACCAGTGATCATCTTGTAGTGAACACATCACTATGTTGGGTTCAACCTTTCTTAATAGACATGATTCATTCCTTAGTCTATCCCTTGTCATTGGTCTGGCATCCTTGTCACTAATGATTTGATCTATAGGGTGATGTCTTCTCACTTACTTGGCTAATCTTGGTTTTGTCCTTCTTTCCATGTTTGATCTTTACACTTTAGAGTCATTATGTTCTTCTTCATCAAGCTCTTCATCATTTGTATCATGTGTACTATTTTTAGAATTAGAATGTGTATTTTCTACATTTTGTAGCTCGACATTCACTGGCTAAGACTCAACTGATACTAAAATTTGTCATTGATTCCCAACTTGATTTGTAGCCTTGTCTTCAATAGTCATTCCTTCATAAAAATATACAATAGATCTATAATACTCTGATTTCTTAGTTTCATCAACTTGAACTTCTGCATGCTTATCAAAATTTATATTTGCACTCTCCACAATCTTGTTAGTGTTAGTGTTCAAACACTTATATTCTTTGCTTCTAGTGGAGTATCCAAGGAATATACCTTCATCACTTTTTCCATCAAAATTTCCATTTTTAGTATCTTTAGGAACATATCATTTACAACCAAAGACTTTGAAATGTTTAACATTAGGTGAGTGATCATACGATAATTCAAAAGGTGTTACATTTGTACCTTTCTTTACTTGGACTCTATTCAGTGTGTAGACTACAATAATTATAGCTTCTCTCTAGTACTTTAGTGTAACATTTTTCTCTATCATCAACATTCTAGCAAAGTCAATCACTAACATATTCCTCCTTTCAGAAATACCATTTTGTGGTGGAGTTCTTGGTGCTGATGTTTTCCTTTTGATACCTTTTTCATTGCAAAATATTTCAAACTCTTTTGATGTGAACTCACCTCCTCTATCTGACCTTGGGAATTTTAGGTTCTTTCCTATTTCCTTCTCAAATCTATCCAAATACCACTTATACATTTGAAATGCATCAAACTTTTTCTTTAAAAACATAGCAGTCATCATCCTGGAATAGTCATCTACAAATAGCATTATGTATCTATCTCCTAGGAAGCTTTGCACTTCTATTGGACCACATAAGTCTATATGGACTAACTCTAGTACTTCTTTGGAAGTGTATATTTTTCTTTTGAAACTATACTTAGTCATCTTTCCTAGCTGCCATTGTTTGCACATTGTGTTTTTAGGTTTCTTCAATTTGGGCAATCCTCTGACCTTGTTCTTTTTTCTAATGTTGATCAGATTATCAAAGTTAACATGACACAACCTTTTATGCCACAACCACACATAATAAAATTTAACAACAAGACATGTTGCATCTTCTATATCTAGTTAAAATATATTACTCCTAGTTTGTTCACCTTTTCCTATCAGACTTCCATCAGTGTCATAGATCCTGGCAACTTTGTTTCCAAACTCTACTTTGCAACCTGCATTGCCTAACTATGATACACTCAGCATGTTATAGTTAAATCCTTCAACATGGTATGCATTATCACATGAAATTTTCTATATGAGCTTAATAGAGCCTTTTCCTTTGATTTGACCTAGAACATCATTACCAAATCAAACACTATTTCAATCATATTGAGTAAAGGTAATGAACTTAATTTTATCTCCTATCATGTGATGTGAGCATCCACTATCTATGATCCACTTGTCATTCTTGTTCACACATGTAACCAATGTTGTTGCTTTATCTTCATCTTTATCTAATTCATCCTTCATGGCCACATAGACTACTTCATCATCATTCTCATCAGAGTCTTCTTCAACAATGTAGCATCTCTTGCCTTTTTCTTTATAGTGTTTTGTATCATCTTCTCTCTTGTTTCTATACGTGTTTCCTTCTTTGTAGTTCTTCTTCTGTGTACATCTTGCAATAATATGACCTACTTCATTGGAATTGAAACATATGATAGGGAGCTTGCCTTTGAATTTACTTTTTCCTCAATAAAATCTCCTAGCTAGTAGTGCTTATAACTATTCCACATCTTCCTCATTTGTACTGCTATCACTGGATACATGTTTTCTTTCTCTTCTCTTTTTTCTTGATGTCTCCTCCTTAGTGTATTTTATTGTCATCTTTTCCTTGAAAGAAGATTCAAATTTCTCATGTCTGTAGTTGTCAAAATTAGATAGTTCAAATGTAGTAAGTCTTCCCACTATTCCTTCAAAGGTTAGTGTGTTTCCTTATACACACCCTAGCTCTTGAATAGCTGAAAATCTAATAGCATAGATGGGGAGTAGAGTTCTTAAGTATTTGTTGATGATAATTTATTCTTCCAACTAACTACCTAGACTTCTTATTGCACTTACCATTTCTTCTATTCTTGTAGCATACTAAGCAACATTTTCACCTTCCTCCATTTTCATGTCATCAAAATTTCCTCATAGGCTTTCTCTCTTTTCTCTCTGGACATTCTGATCTCCTCCATATATATCTGATAAGGCTTTTGACATCTTGAATGCAATGTTATGATCTTTGATATAATCATATTCTACATAACTAAGTGCAAAGGCTATCTCTAACATTGCTTGATTATGCTCCTTTCTTTTGCTCAAATCATTTGTAGTAAGAGGTCCTGCTAGATTTAACCATTTTTTTCCAATTGAGGTTTGTAAATAGTCACCTATTGATCCAAGGTGCAATTTCATAAGAATCTGTTGTGCATCAAAGTTGTCTTTGTTGAGCTTGGAAACTTCTCTCTTTGACATCTTGATCTTCCTACTTCTGGTACCTTGAAACTAAATCAGCAGATGGCTCTGATACCAATTGTTAAATATCTTTTAGAATAACTAAGAGGGGCTGAGGTGAATTAGTTATTCAAGGTCCAAATGTCCTATTCAAATTTTTCACTAATAGTGAGCCCATTCAAACATTTATTCATCCAAGCTTTAATTTTTCTAATCAGAAAGTTACTATAAATCAACATGCAAGCATAACACATAAGAAGTCAACACATAACATAGTGATTTATGTGGAAAACCAATTTGGAAAAAATCACCAGTAACATGCTACTTAATTCTCACTCTTTTGAAGTGATGCCCTATTAAAGGCTTACAACACATTATTAAATGTGACCTTGTTAGAGGATTTAACCACCTTGTTAGAAGTGGGCCTAGTTAGAGGACTTTAGAACATTCACTTGGAATGCCACCTTGTTAAAGGATTTACAAATGGCTATTAAACCAACCTAAATCCATAGGATTTTCACATCTAATACAATTGTTAGAGAGTATTAGAAAATCTTTGACCTAACTACAACATACAATTTAACTTGCAAATCTTAGATCACTTCTCAGCTCATACCATTGCTTGGCCTTCAATCTCTATGATTCTGATAGCTTGGCCTCCTTTCAAGCTCAGTCTTCTTGAATTTCCATGCTCAATGTACCTATGCAATCATCTCTTCATGACCACTTGTAGAAATAGAGCCTCTACACTCTTCCTTTTTCTAGATGTCTTCTCCTTGACACTCTTCTAACCACTTCAAAATTTGGCCTTTTGGCAGTAGTAGCATTAGTAGCATTTTCTTCTTGGTCTATGACTCCTTAAATAGAAGTCTTGGAGTTCTTTTCCTACTTGATTCTTCCATTCTTTAATTTTAATTTGCATGGATTAGGTAGGATTCATTGCATCTAACCCATACGTTGTTTCCTCTAGAAACTTTTTGAATAATCCTCTTGAATTCACTCAAAACTGGTTTACATAGAATTCTATGCTAGTAGCTCATCATCCTTATCCTCCAACTAGTTCACTAGATTCAAGGTAACCACTTTGTCATCTTAGATTTGTTGAATCTTCTTCATGTGAAATAATGTAATAGTTTGACATGCTGTGTTGCTCGGCATCACCTATGTTTTTCTTAATGCTTGACACCTTAAGATCACTCAACACACACTATAATTTCCTGTTACAAGCCTCTAACTGAGAATTTTCTTGGCTTCAACTAGCTTGCCCGAAACCCACTAATGATCTTAGTTTAAGCTTTGAAGTCAACCTTATTACATCTCGTTCCTTCAATGTTTCTAAGTGTGACCAACCTCTGTATCTTTGAGTATGTTATCAATACATCATTTATCCATTATCTTAACTAATCCTTGCACTTCATTACAACATCATAACTCAACCTTTTCTTAGGTGCTCTTGTTACATCTTATTGAGAAAATCTTCTTCATCAATCAGCTAAGTGATAGTACTTGGATCTTATAAGCAAATGTTATTCCTACAAATAGTAGGTTTAACATCAATGACAAAAGAATGATTGAAAACATTCTTTTAATAAAAAATTTCCTTCTTTGCAACAATCTCCCTCTTTGATCTTCAACAATGAGCTTTTCAATTAGATTTCCAACAATTAATGTAGTTAATAGATGCAATCTTTATAAAGAAGATTTTGAAGACAGAGAGCACTTGTTTATCAATTGTACTTACAATCAACAAGTTTGGAGCTCAATTCTCAACTATTGGAATATTTCTTGGGTCCATCAAAACAATGTTGATATATGTTTTAAAAGTTGGATCTATCCCTCTAAGGATACTAATGTTTTTTTTCTATGGAAAATTACCCTCCCTCGTCTTTGGTGGTCTATTTGGAAAGAAAGAAATAAAAAAATATTTTGAAATAAAGAAAATCCAAATTGGGTGCTTGGACAAAACATAGTCAAGGAAATAAATGAAAATTTTAAGGCTTAGAGGATTTGTAATAAAAACTTTCAAATTGACAACCCAATACTTTTGAAAAATTCAAATATATAGAAAGAAGACCTTAGACTAAAGATTAGATGGAAGGCTCCACCTTCAGGATGGCTTAAAAGGAACTTTGATGGTGTTGCTAAAGATAATCTAGGTAAAGTAGGTTGTGGTGGAGTTTTGAGAGATCATACAAGTAATATAATAGATTTTATTGCTATAACTATTAGTATATCTAATAGGCATAAAGCTGAGGCTACTATTGTTCTATATACTATGAGGATTGTTGTGGAAACTAGTTTCCAGAATCTCTAGTTGGAAGGAGATTCCTTAAACATTGTTAATATGCTAAATGGTAGAAGTGTGGTCACATAGTCAATCAAAGATCATGTAAAGAAATTAAATCATTAATGAATAAGTTTGAGAAAGTATTTATTTCCCATTCTTTCTATGAAGGCAATGCAGTAGCTAATTACATCACCAACAAAACTGTTTAATGAGAGTGCAAGATGATATGGCATGATGACTTAAGCAAGGATATGGATTCGAAATGTCTCATTAATTATGATAGAGTTCATGTGAAAGAGGGAAATATTTTCCAAGATTATAAATATAATGAAATATGGAGGTGCAGATATGGAAGTTCATGTTATTTTCTTGAGAAAGTACATTAATGTGACTTAAATCCTAGCTTCACACATATTTGTTTTTATGAGTGCCTTAGTTGTTTTAATGAATACTTTGGTTCTAGTTTTTTCTTTATTTCTCCTTCTTCACTCAACTTTGGAGTTCTTTAGCATAACAAAGTCTTCTAAAATGGATGGAGAACCATGTAAATAGGAACCTAAATATTGCAAGGATTGGAAAGCCAAAAATTCTATAGAAGGGGAAGGTCACCAATTATCTAGAGAGACTTCATGGATGTAAATCTCATGTCACTATGGCTTTCTTCAAAAGCTAGGTGGAGGATAGGGTTTCTCTACATGGAGTGATGGTTCATTTGACAAAAGACTTTAATGCTGAGGTGACAAGATTTCCAAAGGATGAAATAAAATTTAGCAAGGAAAAAAGTATTTCAATTGTGGCATTTAAGTAGTTCCCAAAAATGGATGAGTTGGAAAAGAACTTGGAGAAGAATGGTGCTTTTATAAAATGGGCCAAATCAAGGTTATTTGGTAGGATGTGCTTTCATGCATTCATGAGTACTTTATCTTAGATGGTAGAGCTAAACATGTTCATAAATTTCATTTTATGTTTCTAAACCACTTTAGGCACAAAGATAGAATCTCATTTCCTTTTTATTTGAGATTTTCTTTACTCCATAGTCTCCAAGCTCATAGAAAAAAGGAATCCCGTCAATTTTGCTAATTAAGAATTATTGTAAGAACAAGGCAATTGTGTCTTCCCTTCCTTCTGAGAAAAAGAAGGGTTCTGTGAGTGAAACCTACTCTAGGAAGAGTATAACTGAGGAAGGGGTTAGTGGAAAAAGAAAAAATCTAAAGCAAGAAACCCCTTAGAAAAATATGGAAGAGATTATTGAGTTTGATAACTTAGGTAATAATGAAGACAAAAATGTGGATGAGGAGGAGAACATGGATGTGGGAGATTTCAGCTCTAATTTGGAAGGTCACCCTAGTGGCAAGGGTGAATCTAGCAAGGAGGAGATGGATGAATGTAATGATAAGAATACTAGGTTAGGTAATGCTAGTGAAGATGATACCAATCAGAGTGAAGAATCCTTGGATGTGAGGGATGAAGAAGCAGTAATGGAGAAGGGAAAGGAGGAAGTCTTTAATAAGGATGTTGAAAATGTTAAGGAAGATATAAGGAAAGATAAGAACAAGTCTATGGGTAAGGAAGATATGGGGGAGCATAAGGATGATTATGATGGTAGAGATACTAGGCTTTCTTTCCTACAAACTATAAAGGTCAAGGTGGATTCTTCCCTTCAAACCAACTCCTAGTTGTATAAAAAATTAATGAACTTGAAAAGAAAAGACACAACAACAGAGCATAACTAAGAAAAGGATTGCAATAAAACCACCTAGTTGTAAATTTAGGTTAGTAATATACTGAGCAAACTAAAGGAATTTTAAAACAAGCTCTGGTTATTGATCAAAGAAAGTAGTAATAAGATGGAACAGGTTACTTCTAGCATTTGTGTAGCTGTTGCTAGCTTAGGGAAGAGAATTAATGAAGAAATCATATCTCTAGGTGGTCCAAGGAAATGAACTAGACAGAGCTCCAGGAAAAAATTAGCTGAGGATATTGTGGGATCTATAGTTAATACCATCCAAAGTACCATGGAGGCTAGAAAAGAGGTGGTCTAAATGATCAAAGAACTGCAATAGCAGTTGTTTTGTGTTTCTAGTTTCTGGTCTCTATCTTGGTAGTTGTCCTAGTTTTTGGTTGATTGTCTAGGTTTTTTTTATCTAATTTTGTTGTTTTAAAACTAGGTTCTAGGTCCTTGTAAAACCTAGTCTCATTTTTTGGTTTTATCTTGTAGTTTTAGGTCCCTAAAAAAGCTAAATTTGAATCTTTTAAAACTGCAAGTTTTAGGTCCTTGTAAAACATGGTGGACCATAATAGTTTGTCTTTTTTTTTCTCATTAAGGGTTTTGGGTTCCCTTCAAAACCTACTATCACCTTAATCTAAAATAACAAAAACATAGTCAATGAGGGGCTGTTTCAGGAAAATCATGTTAAATCACAACCTCACCCCTTCACAAACTCAAAATATACAACTATCAACAATACCTATGCATATACTCATCAGAATCCACCCAAAAAAGATAATATTCATCTATCCTACTTATGAAACACAACTACTCCTTCAACTCACAATCAAAAAGTAGCCTACAATCAAGCTCCTCCCCTATAGGATATTAGTAATCCAACATACCAAAACAATACACACCCCTCGGGATGTCTTACAAAACCATGTTGCAAAAACTCTTAGTGGATGAACTTATTGTCCTACCACAAGCCAAGCCCTATAAACCACAAGTTAAACCTAAGTGGCGGAGTGACAAACACTTTTCCATCTACCATCAATAGAGGGTACATTTGAACAACAACTATTATGCCCTTAAAGGGCCCATACAAAAATTGATTAATAACATAAATATCAAGGTGAATAATCTTTATAAGAATGAAGACCACATGGCCTTCAAAAACTCTTTCATGAGCCATGTAAGGGAAAATCCTCCATGACCAACTAGAACACATCTTCAAATGATAATATCAATACACCCATAATTATGATAAGATGATCACTATGATCTTGGGGTTTTATGATGTCAAAAACATCATCATAATTGAGAATAAACATAAGAAGTAGTCATTAAATGTTATTACCCAAGGTCAAGCCTTCAAAATCATTGTACTAGGGCCAATAACTAGTTCAGATCATGCAACCACAAGTTCCACTATACCCAAGTACAATTTAGTCAATCAATTATTGAAGACTCTGCCCCATATTTCCATCTTTGAATTGTTGTTGATATCACCAAAACATAAAGAAATCCTTACCAAAGCTTTTTTGTCAAACAACCTTTATGTTAATAGATTTAAAAATATGGTAAGTAACCTTGTCATCCCCCATTATGTATCTTTATTAGCCTAAAATTTTTAGAGTAAATAATTAATTATTAATTATTTATTCTATTTACTTAAGCTTACTTAGGCAAATGCATTTTATTTATTAGTTGTAGTCTAGGAGTTTGTTATAAGTTGTTGACAATATGATGTTTGTTCTCTCCTAAGTCATACTTATCCTCTCACCTTATTTGAGGACTTTCCACCGCATGTGGATGTATGCTTAGTTGTCACACTTATCTCCTAGCATCTTCTAGCTTGTTCTAGGAGATTCCTTGAGCTCTTTATATTCGAGCTCCCTTATTGTATTTCATAACATATCTCATTCTTGCATATTGTAAATACATATTTTTTTGCATTTGCATATTTTCTCTCTCATGTCCATTTAGGGTTTTTCCCTAGCTCCACATTCTTCTCTACTTGGCTTCCCTTTGATAGGTTATTTGTATTTAGGTGATCCTGGTCATCTTTAGAGTTGGATTTCATCAACTCCAACATGGTATCAGAGCCTTCCTACTACTGCTTCATTGAAGGATTTTTGAAGCTATGATTTAGAGTCACAAACCCTAGTTATTTTGTGCTTTTTTCTTCAAATCAGGGGTAGACCAAATTTTTGGAGCACTTTGGACCCAAACGGATGCTGCAATTAGATTCAGAAGGCATTTTTCAGCTAGGATCCATATAAAATTTGTCAATGTTGGAGACAAGGCTCGGGGAGGCAAATTTTTTTTAGGTGTAGGGCTCCGTATGGACTGTACGGATGGATTTAAAAAATTAAAAATTAAAAAAAGGGGTCGTAGAGCACACCACCATAGCACCACCTAGTAGCCACCACGAGGCCACTAGCGCTTGACCTGTCCATCTCCCTCTGGTAGAACTGGTCACTCCCTTTGGCAACTCAGCCTCAAACTCTACTCCAACAGCTTAGCCTTTCCACCATTGTGGCCCAACCTCAGTTTGTGCTTTTCCTGAATGCCTTCTCCTCTGGTGGTGCCTCCCTAGTCACTAGCTATGATAGCTTTTTTCTCTTCTCTGCCAGTTTCTATCACTCTATCGATGTTTTTAACTAGTGCACTGCCCCTATACACATTAGCATCCATGTTGGTTTTTCTTGCATAGTTGGTAGCCCATGCTATAGTCAGTGCTATTAGGGATCATTAGCCTAGTCAGTAGCCACTCGGTAGTGTGTGGGGGTGACACATGGCCTAGTACCATGTGGACCTACTATGTCACTCTTGACACATATGATTTTTCCATGTAGTTTCCATGTGAAACTACCATGTGGCCTACCACATGGCCTTTTTTTGCCACAACAGCCTCCAAGCCATCAATTTTAAGATAGCAAATTATTGACATCAGCATGATATAACTGCATCATGTTCCCCTTGCACCTCTCTAAGGTCCTTTTTGACCTACCTTTGGTTTTTTGGCCATAACTTGAGCATACCGATGTATTTTTTTGATCTGAAAGAAGTGCCGTTCTAAGACATAGACATTGGTGTAGGTATTTTTAGGTTGTGATGCAATTTTATTACCTTTTTTTTAGTTGACGTGCAAAGTTCTATTTTTTACTCTGGAAAGTTTTTCTTTTACATCCCATTGCCATTTTTTGAAAACATTATATTTTTGGAAAGCTAGTTTTTTCTACTTTTGAAAAATGAAGTCATTTCCATCAAATTCTACCCCATGCTCTTTCTATCATTATTTTGGCATTTTCGGTCCATGGTTGATATCTTGGGTGTTTTAGGTTCGAGGGTCATTTTCTTGGTATGGGATCCTTTGTTTTGGGTTGTACTATGTTTTGTTGTAGCTTGTTTTTAGTTTTGATCATTGTAGCCATCATTTTCAAGAACTTTTATGTATACACCCTGAGATAAAGTGCCACTTTTACATTTAGGGGTCATGAACATTCTTTTGAGATAGTGTTACGTGCACTATTTTCATAAAGCACCATGGGGGATAGTAGTTTCCATATGTGTTCCATCTTACTTTGTCAAGTGAGTGTCCCTTCCATGACATTAGCCCCATGCAGAGTTAGTTTGACCATGCCTTTATGGGTGTTTGTACCTCTTCATCTTTCTCTTTGTTCTTGGTTTGTCTGTAGGAGACTTTGGCTAACCTTCTTAGTTTCTTGTCATCTCACCCCATCTTCATTAAGGGGGAGTTCAGTGGTTGTTCCTATATACAAGGAAATTGTAGTGGCTAGCTACCTATTCATTTTGTGTGATGGATCATCTACCATATAGACATGCTCGATTTGTGCCTTCTTCTTCCTTCGAGGTTCTTCAAATTAGCAGTTTCTTTTTTATGGTAGATTTTATAGCTCCTTCATGCCTGAGTGATGCTTTTCATGATCTTCTTTGTTCCTATTTTAGGGGACATTCCCCTAGTTGGAGGCTTATTTAGTTCTTCATTAGGTTCTTACCTCTTTTAGGGGGAGGGTTTTTCCCACGTGGTTTTCTCTCTTTCCCCATTTTTAGAAGTTGCATCTCTTTGTATTGTACATTGGTATCTAACATGTCCTTGTTCTCGAGACCCATTCTACATTTTCATCTTAGTTTTGTGAGCTTAAGGAATTTCCCTAATTTGCACTTAAGGGGGGGTGTTAGAGTAAATAATTAATTATTTATTATTTATTCTATTTACTTAAGCTTAGGTAAATTCATTTTTTTTATTAGTCGTAGTCTAGATTTTTTTTATAAGTTGTTGACAATACAGAGTTCATTCTCTCCTAAGTCATACTTGTCCTCTTACCTTGTTCGAGGAATTTCCTCATCATGTGGATGTATGCTTAGTTGTCACACTTATCTCCTAGTTTCTTCTAGCTTGTTCTAGGAGATTCCTTGAGCTCTTTATACTCGAGATCCCTCATTGCATTTCATAACATATCTCATTCTTGCATATTGTAAATACATATTTTCTTGTGTTTGCATATTTTCTCTCTCATGTGCATTTAGGGTTTTTCCCTAGCTCCATACTCTTCTCTACTTGGCTTCCCTTTGATAGGTTATTTGCATGTAGGTGATCTTGGGCATCTTCGGAGTTGGATTTCATCAACTCCAACAAAAATGAGATGTCTATTATACATCTGCAAAACTATCCATTACACATTGAGGTCTTTATTCATAGAAATAGAGTCAAAAGATCTTTGGTTGATGGCAGAGTAGTCCTCAAAATTTTCACTCTAAGTTTGGTAAGAGCCCTAGGGGAGATAGAGGATTTCATTGATCCCAAAATGAATATTGCAATTAAAGAGGAATGGTCATTTTGTCAATAAGGGTTGGCTCTGTAGTGAAAGAAACCATTTGCCAAGTCTTTAATTTGAATTTGACATACAACATCTTGTAAGGTAGACCATGGATCCATGATATGCAAGTTGTCCCTTCTACCTACCATCAAAGTCTAAAATATCCTTACATAGGTCAAGAGATGACTATACCTAGGGATCAAAACTATGTAGAGATCAATGCCACAACTAGTGTCATTAGGAAATCTACATCAATGGACACCTAAAAATTCATAGGTCAAGAAAACAAATACTTATCCATTTTGACTAAGGGTAAAGAGAAAGTAGGTTGTTCCAATTCTTATACTCCTCCACCATCATCATCAAAAGAATATACACAGTCACATTATGAGAAAATGGATTGCTTGATGAAATATTTTGATCATCAGTCCAAATTAAAATGGCAAGGGGTAGGTTAGTATTTAGTTTCTTTTTTTGACCCCCTATCCCCAAGATCTCATGGCAAACCATCTTCAACTACTAGACCTTATCATGACCGTTTCATCAAAGAAACTGGTGTACATTCAAGTTTCATAGAGGAAGCAAGTGAGTGGATACAAAATATTGAAATTTCCCCTAACCTCTTTGGAAAAGGCTTTGATCTAATAAAGAAAATGGGTTACATGGGTGATGGTCCTTTAGAGAAAGGAAATGATTTTGTTGAACCCTTAGTAGCATAGTTCAAATCCAACAAATCAAAAATAGTTGTAGGGTATCTAGAACAAGAAAATGAAAAGTACATTTATAGATCCCATTCCAAACATGGAAATTCCTCTTCTTCTAGCTTGGTGTGGGTCCCTAAAGACAAGGATGTCAACAATTAGAATGTAGTTGATGCAAAGAATGTGAATCTATCTTTGCCTGATTTACATCATGGAAGAGAACCATCCATAGACACCCATAATAATGAAGACAATAATGATTCCACCAAGTGGGAATTCGACTCATTATCTAAAGAATATATCAATGATAAATAAGGTGGTTTTTTTCACATTCTAACACCCAAGAGTTCCACATCATAAGATTCTACTTCCCATTTAGGTCTCACTTTACCATTAAGCATCAATACACATTAGAGTGGCTTTGAAGATGATACATAACATATTCCTCAAATCACATTACATGATGATGATGAACACAATAAGGGGTTCTAGATTCAAAATTTATTTCTAGACTTCTTTCTAGTAGAGGTTGAAGATGAGTTTTATTAGCAACTCTCAAGCTCTACATTTCGAGACCCTTTAGAAGAAGCACATGTTATAGATCTAACCAATATGATATATGATCCATCAAATGAGATCATGTCTCAGAACCCTAGTAAATCCCATCCATACTATGAGTCACTATCCTTAGTTTAACCTGAGCTTATTAGCTAGGATACAACCAAACCTCACAACACCCCAAATTTTGACATAGAGCAAGATATTTGTGTATACCTTAATGTGGTTGAATCATCTAGTTTACAAAGAGTAGGAGAAATACGTATGGATGGGTCTGATATTAATCATCTTAGTTATACAAGAAAGGTCCAATTACATTAAAGAACCAATAATTTGAACCACATAGTAGTCAGTCATGAGAATTTTTTTTGAAAAAAATAGAAATGACACATCAAATGGTGAAAATCCAATTATGTAACCCACAGATGAGATGATTCATACATCACCTGAACATTCAAAGGAAAGTTCATCTATTTTGATTGAACCTATAGAGAAAGTTAAAATTGGAATAGAATAATACCCTAGGATAATTCATTTGACATAGTCCTTAAATATGGAGGAAAGAAGTGAACTCATTCCTTTCTTCAAAGAAAGGAAAATAAAATTTTCATGGTCCTACATTGACATGTCAGGGTTAGATCCAACTCTAATCCTCCACCATCTCAAAAAATTTCTAGATGCCAAGCCTAGTAAATAAAAACTTTAGGAAAATTCATCCTCTCATAGCATTATTGGTCAAAACAAAATTGGAGAAATTTCTTCATACCAACTTCATCAAACCATTGGTATAATCATCACGGATATCAAATGTTGTACCTATTTCAAAGAAATATGTAAACATATGGATTTTTATATAATTCTATGATGTCAATAAATTGTGTCCTAAAGATGATTTTCCCCTTCTAAGTATTGACACAATTGTGGACTCAACAGTGGGACATTCCATATTGTCCCTTATGGATAGTTTTTCAAGATACAACCAAATCAAAATAGCACCAAAGGACCAAGCAAAGATTGTTTTTACTTGTACATGGGGCATTCTTTGTTGGAATGCCATTCCTTTTTGGCTTAAGAATAGAGGGGCTACCTATTAGTGGGCCATGACTACCATTTTCCATGACAAACAAATTTAAGCTCATATCAAAAATTAACCCTCTCAAATATCTTCTCAGCAAGACATCATCAACAGTAAGATTGGCCAAATGGGTAATGATCCTATGTGAGTTTGACATTGAGTATATTGATAGGAAAGCTATAAAAGGACAAGTCATTATAAATCAATTGGAAGATGCACCCATCGATAGCTCAAACCCTATCCTAGTAGATTTTCCAAAAACTCACATTCTTCAGATAGAATTGGTCACATGGAAGTTTTACTTTGATGGTTTCTGTACACACGATGGTTTTGGTGTTAGTGTATTGTTCATCTCACCTATAGATGTCACCATCCCCAAGTCTTACAAACTCCTTTTCTTGTGTGCAAACAATATCGAAGAATATGAAGCATTGTTTTTTGGTCTCAAAGTAGCATTAGAATGCAAGTTAACAATACTTGATGTCTATGGGGATTCTCAACTGGCCATCAATCAAGTTACAAACATGTATCAAACCAAAGATGAGAATTTTTTACCTTATAAGCATATGTTTTATAAATTTAAGGAATTATTCATTCATATTACTTTTGAATAAATTCCTAAGGAAAAGAACAAGGCAATAGATTCCATGGCCACCCTAGCCTCCTTGCTTCAGCTACTAGATTGGCATGAGCAATATGAATTCTTAGTGGAAGAGGTGGTTCAACCTACATTTATTCAACCTAAATCCCATATTATTTTTCTTTTAAACACCCCAGACTCTACTTGGTATGAATAAATATTACCACTTATCTCCATGATAATAGTATCCCTTCTAACATCTCACAAAACCAAAAATACAACTTCATCTAATAGACCTCATGTTACACTTTGGTGGCTAATACATTATATAGGAAAGGTCTCAATGATACTTTATTTAGATGTCTAGAAAAGAACAAGTCTAGGGTTACTCTATTAGAGTTGCATGGAGGTATTTGTGGGTCACATTCTAGTGGATTCACATTAGCAAAGAAAATTCTTAGAATGGACTATTTTTGGCCAACCATGGAAAATGATTCTATTGACTATCTAAAAACTTGTAAAAAATGTCAAATCCATGGCAATCTTATTCATGCACCAGTACAAGAACTCAAGCCTTTAGCCATATCATGGCCTTTCTATCAGTGAGGTTTTGATTTGATTAGTGCAATCCACCCACCTTCCTCTAATGGACATAAATGGATCATCACTACAACTGAATATTTCACCAAATGGGTCAAACTAGAACCACTTACAAACCTACCAGAAAAAAACAATCTTCATTCATACTAAACCATATCATTGTTTGTTTTGGGATACCTCATGCCATCCTAACAAATAACACCTTATATTTTAAAAACCAAATAGTCGACGAGTTATCTGATAACTTTCACATTATACACCATTCATCATCCACCAATGTTCCCTAAAGCAATGGTCAAGGATAGGCCACCAACAAGACCACCATCAACATTCTCAAGAGAACCATCAATGATAGTAGTAGAGATTGGCACTTATAGCTCAATCCTTCCCTATGGGCCTATAAGACAAGTGTTCGAATACATATGGGTGCAATACTCTTCTATTTGGTTTATGATAGTGAGGCTATTCTTCCTTTAGAGGTTGAGATCCCATCTTTGAGAGTCACCCTCTATGATATCCTATCAAATGAAGACTATAGAGTAGCCCATTTAGAGAAGTTGGAATCCTTAGAAGAACATTAGCATACAATGCATTAGCATCTCAAAGTATATTAGAATAGGTTTTCCAAACACTACAACAAAAAGGTCAAAACCTATGTTTTTTAAATAGGTGACTTATTCCTTAGAAAAAATCCTAAGAATTAGGTAGTTAGGGAAAAGAAAGGAAAATGGGAGTCCGATTGGATTCATCCTTACATTATCATAGAATCCATTGGGATCAATACCTATAGACTTTTAGATTATGAAGGAGAAGAACTAGTCAAACCCATCAATAACATCCATCTCAAGTGATTCTATTTCTAAATATTTAAGGAAGCGCCTCATTACTAAACAAATTGAAAAGGTAAAAAACTAGAAAACATTATTTTAAAAAAAATTGGTACAAAATGATTGGGAAATACCACTTTTGGTTTAAAGGGAGTGAAAGATAACACCTTTGGACTTCCCTAAACAAAAAAAGCCATTCAATATGATAGTATAACAAGACATGGCTCAAACAACCCTCTCTAAGACAAATTTTTCTTGTTTATGGACTTTTTACCTTCATGTTGCCACACTACCTAGTGGAGACACCTAAATCTGATTACAGTGCTTCAGTAATCTTATTTAGCTATCTCTAAAGGAATCATTAATTAAATTCCTATTTAATTAATCCTTTTCCATCCCCTAGATGATTGATTTAATTAATCATCTATAGTCCTAATTGATAAATCAAATAACCTATTATTTATCAGTTAATCCTATTCTTCTATATAATTCTAAAATCCTCATTTATTAAATAAATCTATTTGATAAATAAATCCCTCAAATCTAATAACCCCTAAACTATCCTAAATCCTCCATTTAGCCTAATCCACCCCATCCACCCATACTAAACAAGCTTAGCCACTAACTCACCCATCCTCATGAATGACATCCACTTGCATATCTCTAACAAGCCTAATCTAATCCTAAATCACCTCTAATCCCCCCCTAACCTTGTCACATTCCCTAAGCAAGATTAAGACTTTCCTAAGCCAAGCAAAGTCAACAATCTCAACTCCCTCCAAAATATCCCAACCACTAAGCTTTGAATTCTCTTACAAAGGCCATAAAGACTCTTACAAGCCCATTCATTTCTCTTACAAGCCATTACGAAGGGTCTTTATGAAGATATTATCCCTTGACCCTCCTTTTTTGACTCATCCATCCCCTTGCCTTCATCCACTCACCTTCTGACATGTGTCACTCCCTGATTGGTGCTAAACTAGCATAATCCATGTGCTCTCCTTTGAGTGCATCCTAGCCCTCCTTAAGATTTCATCTCTCCTTGCATCTTAACCCTCTATCCCTCAAGCCCTTAGCCTATAAATTGAATCCCCTCCCAAGCCATTTCATCACAATCCTTGAGCTAAAGTTATAATGCCATTTTGAGAGAAATTTTTACATCAAATCCATTCACCCAAGCCAAAATCCATCAAGAACACCATTGAAGCTAGTTTGAGAAGCCTTGAGCATACATGCCAAATCTAACCAAATAGACTCATCCCTAAATCAAATGACCATCCTCATTGGGAGATCCATTCTATGGCTCATATTCTCATTTGAGGGTTTCACTTTGTCTCTCATATATGTTATAATTTTTATGCGAGTTAATGCTTTGTTTTCTTAATAGATTAGTATTTCTTGCTAACATATTTCTCATATACACCTAGCATAGTTGATTTAATCTCACACATACCCAATTGAGAAACACTTATGGGTTATAGTTCAATGGTTTCTCGGCATTAGACACGATTCACTATAGCAGAGACAGCTAGCAAAAGAACAACAAAGGAAACATAGGCATCATAGAGGATATATGGAGTTCAATTATGTTACAAGATATCATAGACATGGATTGCAGGAAAATCAATGCACATCTCAAATATTTTCCATATCCAATAGCTCTCACAATCCTTTTGAAGTCCCAAAAATCCTTTTTTTTTTTGCATTGTCTCAAATGTAGCACTTGGTGTTCGATTTTAGTCTTCAAAGCCCACTGTTGGTCTCCTTGACTCTTTATGTGTTCCAATAGGCCCTAGTTATCTCCATTGTCCAACATTCAAAAATTATCAATAATATTCAGAAATTATCAAAAATTCTCAAAAACATTAAAAATTTATCAAAATTTGTTTAAAAAATTCAAAAATATAAAAAATCATCAAAAACATTCAAAAATATCAAAAATATCAAAAATAACCCAAAACTTAGGCCAATCAATAATGAATTAATCCCAAACAAGCTATTTAATTTTACATAAATTATTTTTATATTTTTCAAACTAATAATCCATTGATTTCAAGTCAAATTGGTGTCTATATATAATTGTTGTTCCTTTGGGACAAGTTTGCATACATTTACTAGTTTTATATGAAATCGATGGTGAGGCCCCATACATTGAAATATAATTAAATATTATATGTCATATTTTTCTGCTCTAGTACCTATGGTAAAAATAATAAACTAGAGCATCACTTAATTAAGAAGTAGTGTAGTTATGTATTCAAACATCTCTCTAGGCTTTGGAAAATATGGCACAATGCAGATAGCTACAGAGGTTTTGTTAGTGTCTCTTTTCTCTCCTCCTTTCAAGAACAACAACTCTAGATGGATTTACAATCTTATTTATATTACAGAGACCAAGATTGATCCAACAACCTTTCGACAAATATATCAATGCTATCCCAAAAGGCCTAGATATCCATCATGCTATTTCATCATCATCTCACAAGGGCTTAGATTAAGTAAGCTCATATTTTTGAGAGACTGCAAGATCCTCAAGCACCTCTTTAAGCTGCCAATGCCCTTTTTGGGCCCCCAAATGTCTTTCTCAAGGCCCAAGTACCTTTTAGGCTCTAAAACCTTTTTCAAGGCCTGATTAGCACCTTTTAGGCCCAAACACCTTTTTCAAGGCCACATTAGCGCCTTTTAGGCCCAAATATATTTTTCAAGGCCCAAGCATCTTTTCCAAGGCCCGAGAACCCTTTTTGGACCCTCAAACACCTTTTTCAAGGCCCCATTAGCACCTTTTAGGTCCAAAATCCTTTTTCAAGGCCCAAATTCCTTTTTCATGACCCCTCTAGCACCTTTTCTAGTCATCAAAGCCTCCCATGGGCCCAAACACCTTTTCACAAGCATCACGAGTCTCTGTCTTAGCACACACCTAGAGAAAATTACCAAGATTGGTCCTAAGCTTGTCTACAAAGGCTATCAGTATATACTAAATGGTGCCTTGCCATTCATTGGTTTAATACTTCCCATTTTTTCCTCCTTGTGCACTGTAGCTCTCAAGATGTTACACAAGTTTGTACTCATCATTCATTAAGAGCCCACATTGGAAATCAACTACCACACATAGGTAAAGGTTAATCTTCCTCTAAACATCTCATCATTCCAACTTTTATGGTTAATAAAGACCTTCTGAATATTTTCAAAAATACTGAAAACATCCAAATATTCCCAAAAATTCCAAAAACATCCAAAATTTCCAAAATAATTTTTTAAAACATCCAAATATTCCCAAACATGCCAAAAACATCCAAAACATATCAACAAAAATATCAAAAACAGACATCACGATGTTTATTCACCACTGCCATTGCATTGTTCATTAACATCAACACTAGTCACCCATTTTGGTTGCCTTTAAAGAAAACATAATTTTTTATTTTAGTACAGTGGAAAAAATGTTGTTATATTCAAAATAACATCTAGTAGGTCATTTATTTTGGCCTCCCCTAAGGTGGTGGTAGGATAGGATGTCCGATTAGGGGCATTTCTCTAGACCTAGTTCCAAATGATGAAGCCCCTAGTATCAATCCTCCTCGCACCCACACAAAATCCATGGGAATTGGAAATCTCCCATTGTACAATTTCATGTTCAAAAGTTGTGTACATTTTCTATCCAAAAACTTATTCCCATGTTGCTTCTCATTGTGGATTGATTGATGATAAAGCCCCATATAATAGGTGCCTTCCTAGTGTATTTGTGCAATCCATTGCATATCTATGAACACATTCTCCACCATCTTATTTATACCTAGTACAATGATTTCTCATTGAGCCACATCCCACTCCTCTTGCATCTAATCATTCACCATTCCCTAGTGCTCCACATCCAATTTCACTTCACTCAATCAATACTGCAATTGTGTCACCTTTCACCTTTCACTTTCTCAATACTCAAACTACACCTATAATAACACTAGTTCTTTCTACACATTATCCAAATGAACTTGTGCCATCTTCAAGGACTCCTATAGCCTTTGTGCCCATGTTCACTCTACTAACAAACCCACATAATTTCCCTTTGCTCATGACTATTCCACTCATAGTACTACTTCTAGCAACTACACTTAGGCCTATTCTAAATTCACCACCACCTGGAGTTGTCTCACTTATGCTTATGCTCTATCCTCATAAGCTTTATCCATCAATCCCAATAAAAATATGACTTCTTGCTTTGCATTCTCTGCCCAAACTTTGTCTTTGGACAAGATTTTTTGCAAAACCTCCACTTCACTCATCGCTTGTACTCTTCTCTCTACCTTTGGCTATGTTCCACCATGCTCAATCCATCCTCCCCCTATTTCATTGAATTTTTCCCTAGAATCCTAATGCTAATCAACTGACTTACTACACTCATCACCTCATGCATACTAATGTCTTCTACCACTCTAATCTTTTCCCATGGTCTTCTCTAGAGATTCCATCTCCCCCACTTTCGTTGCCACTTCTGACATGCTCTTCATCACCCCTTAGTGGACTATTCTCCATTGGCATCACTAGTTCATCACCAAATACCACCTACAACATATTTTGCATTGTGCTACTTGAAAATATCATCCATTCTATCAATGACATTTTTTCCACCCTAACTCATAAACCCTCAGGTTGTTCTTGTACCGGTCACACATGACTTGACTCACCCCAGCCATGAACTAATGATTGAAGTTCAGAATGATACACTAGCTCTCTAGATGTCTGTCAAATGCATTTTTCATTCTATCCTTGCCTCACCCATTCTCTCTGGCTAACATCACCCTCCTATTGCAACTAATTTGGTGAGCCCAACATGCTTTCAACCACACACTTACTTGAACTTTCAAACCAACTAAGTAGTTGCTATCTCCTTCAAAATGCTTCCTTTTGTGGACACATTCCACATCTATTTATTGTCATCATTCACCATGCCTTACAGTTCATTATCATTGTCACACATCCCCTCTGTACATTATATCACACTAGTTCCCCATCTACTTGGCACTCGGCTCTAAATTCAAACACCTTGATCCCCATTGACACAAATCTTTTGCCTCACTCACTATGATCTTGTTGCCGAATTATCACTAAGACATCCCACACTTTATTACCAGGCCCCTATAATAGTTTCATCCACTAAGAATTGAACAAACTTAACAATATTGCACACAACAATTGACATTTTAGGTCTACAAATTCTTGTTTTTCATACTATTATGAGTTTCTAGTACCTCAATGATGTACTTGACTAGAGGTACCAAGATGAAATCATGATATATATTTACCTTTGGAATTTACTATTTTCCTCTAAATATCTTTTTATTTTACACATTATTGGTGTCTACTTGTAAGTCCCTCTTCTCATCTAGAAGGCCATGTGTACCTCAACCTATTGATGTAGTGCCCTCTGTATTTATCTTCAAGGAATCTTAGTTCAACTCAAGGGATTCAAAATAGTCTGTTACGCCCTCAAGGAACCAAGAACATCTCATAGATTACAACAAAGAACCTTGACATTATACACCAATAAAGACAACATCTTCACTCACACAATCAGATTGCTATGTCTAATTGTATTGTTCATAACTTCAGTTCTAAATATCTTCTTGAAAAACCCTTCAGATGAATTGTTCCAAATTAGTTATTATAAAACATATCCAAAGATGAGACCAATCCAATAATCAGATTATAAGTTATGTACTCTAAACCAAGACCCATATTTTCTGTCATAAACCAGAAACAAAACTGGTAACCCTGCCTAGGGCATCAGATATCTTCCTCAAAATAAATCTAAATTAAACCAAACCAATTCCATATTATCCATTCTTGAGTCTAGTTTTCAAATATTTAAGACATTTATTTTTCTCATTCATATATAAAGTTTCAAGCACAAATCACTGTCTGTAACTCCAATGAAAATTGTTAAAAAAGCGTTTTCACTCAAATGCCCATAACTTTCACAAATCTATATAAAAACAACCCAAAACAAAAGGAAATGAAATTTAATTCATGTATCTTTCCAATGAATATTTTTAGAGGTCTTTATTTTCCAAAATATTCCTGTACCAAACGTTTCAATCTGACTATAGTTGGTCATTCTCAAATCTGCAATTTACAAGCTTTCCCAAAACTTGCATAACTTCTTCATTTCTAAATGAAACAAATCCAAACCAAAGCCAAAAGAAATTTTATTCATTATCTATCCAAATAGACAAAATTTACATGGTTTCCAGGCTGTAAATTATCATACAAGACCTGGAACCAACACTAAAACAGAAAACCAATCAAAATAACAACTCAGAATATTACCAAATTTGCTTCAAAATGTATCTATTCCTTTCATTCATTCTTTGGTTCGACCTTACATACATTTTTATAGATTATTTGGTTGGTTATAACTTCCAAACCACCCTTTAAACTAACCCTTCACAATCTTTTGACCCCTTTTCATTCTTGACAACGTTTTATGCATTTTATGCATTTTTTTTTACATTACAACTTTCATAAAAACCCAACCTAGACCAAAATTATGACTCAAATGACTTTAGATGGATGCTAATAGATCCATTCACCAATTAAATAAATATTTTTACATTATTTATCATATTAAGACCTCCTTTGACAACTTATTACAAATGGCTTCTCTAGCTTTTATATCTTTGTCTTCTTGAGATTTAGGTGCCTCTGTACCACCTATTTTGCATGATATATTAGGTGAGGTCCTTTATTTGACATGTGTGTTTTTGTGTTCTTGTTTTCATTTATTGAGAGTATAGTTTTTGTTCTTCATGGTTGTCCTATCTTCCATGTAGATTTTTTTTGGTCATAATTCTTAGCATAATACGATATTCATATCACCATAGTTGAGCTAGTGGTGGTTATGCCATGTCATTTTATTTAGACTCTCCATGATGACATTTAATTTGCATCTTTTTAAAGAAAAGTGACAATTAATTTCATCCATCTAGCTTGCATTTCATCTTGGGTTTCTTAAAATACAAATAGCTGGCACATAGATCAAGATTACACAAGCAATACTATACAACATCATTCAACAACTTAACAACACAATTTAGGATTGTCTTTCAAAAAAACACACTCAACTATTTTGGACTTTATCTCATTTCATCACACATTCATCATTGCATCATATACATTCCACCTATTACATTGTGTGATCTTCAAATCTCAAACAATTTTTGTCACTATGCCTCATCCATCATATTATCCATTGCATTATGTGACCTTCAAATCTCAAACAATTTTGATCACTATTCCCTCCTACCACACTTCATTTTCTCCCATTTATTTATCACATTCCACGTACTCACTATTTCACCCTTCTCATTAGGGCTTTTGAGGTTCTTTTGTGGCTTTCAAATCTCAAAAGTTCAGTCACTTCTCTTCATATCGTTTCAGCCCTACCATCATCATTTCATCCATTATAATTCCTCATTTTCATCTTTATTTCTATTTTTATATAATTTCCACTTCATTATTCCATTTCTCATTTTTCATTTTCACTTTCCTCTTTCATCACATTCCATCTTCATCACATATGACACATTAAACACTTGCCTTTTAGTTTTATCTTTAAAATTTCATTCCATTTTTCACTTTCATTTCACTAGGATCATCATCTTCACTCTTCTCTTTTATCTTGGCTTGTGATTCTATTTCATTACCATCATCATTTCATTTTCTCTTGTTCATTCATCTTTTCATTACATTTTCACATTTTCATAATTATCACTTTCATATTATTTCTTTACATGAAATTTCATTTCATTTATTTATATACATCAAATTTCATTTATGCATTTAATTACATCACATTTCATTATCATCTATGAAACATTATTTTATTTTTCTTATCACATTATTATTTCATCACATCACATTTAACATTATTTCATTATATTACATTACATTTCACATTATTTTATTACATCACATTTCTCATTATTTTATTACATCACATTTTACATTATTTTATTTCATCTCATTTTATTTCTACATTTCATTTGATCATAGCTCATTTCATTTCATTTAGGCATTCCATTACATCATGTTTCATCTATACATTTCATTACACCTATTTCATTACATTACATTTCATTTCATTCATACATTTCATTTCATTACATTTTATTTATACATTTCATTTGATCACATTTTATTTATACATTGCATTTCATTTATAACATCAGATTTCATCTACACATTTTATGTCATTACATTTCATTCACCCATATCATTTGTACATTTCATTCATACATTTTATTTATATAAGTCATTTCTACATTCATTAGTCATATCATGTTAAGCATCTATACACTACATTAATCATCCAAGTTAAATTAACATCTACAACTATCATATAAATTAAATGATAAACATCATGTATATTTATCCATCACAACAGATATATAACACACATGATATCACAAGTGAACAAGTTTGAACATCAAAAAGCTCAAATATTTCATATATCAATGAAGATCTATTCATCCAAAAGTCAAAAGGTTATCAACATTGACATCAAATGATCATCATCACAAATGACATACATGATTAAACAATAATGTGCAATACTAAATGATACATAGAATCAACTTTGTGTCTCATCACCTGCATCATCTGTATGTGTCTAATCTGGAGGTCCCTACTTGTTGTGGGAACTTCTCTCATCTCGAGGAGCCTTTTTTTATTGCATCCTTCACTAGTCTCATAGGAATAGTGGTTTCCATTTGACACATGGTAGTCCCATATGTCCATGTTGATGGTGGCCATGGAGGCCTTGGTATCATTGCAACTATAAAATCTTATATCATACTTGTCAACTTGCTCATCTATGCCTCCATGGAAGTAATCCAAGCCTCTATGTTTGAAAATCCAATTGGTCCCTCTAGTAGAAGTTGCCCATGTGGTGGTATCTATTTCTACCTCTATTCCTATAAATAACATGCAACTAGGATTAAGACCTATATTTGAGGCCTCTACCAATAAATAAATTGCACATCATTCGGTAATCTAGCCTTGACCTACTCTATCTTTCTTTGACCCATCTCATTTTCTCATTGGCTAGACCCTATACCACTATCTGTATGCCCTCTCACAATCACATCACCTTGGCCACAAACCTCTCTAGGTATCTTTGATGCAATCTCTCTCTCTTGGCCTCTACCTTGGACAATGTACAACAATATGCCACTATGGTAATACTGCTTCCTAGCCTTGCCCTCCATACCTACCATGCACCCTAGCTTCACCTCTAGCTCTACCTCTAGTTTGGTGCCTACCCCTACCTCTCCCTTGACCACCCTCATCATCCCCATCCTTCTATCTGATTGATTGCTCCTCAATCCCATGTATTAGCTCTGTTGGATCTTTATATGTTGAGAATGGATGCTTATGGGAACCATCATGCATAATCTCCCTACATCCTCATATCTACCTCCTCATCTCTCAATGTCCATACTTGTGGTGTCTCTATCATCTGTAATAATGCCTCCTAAAAAGCCTCATATTCCAAGTTCAGGCCCCATACTAGCCTCTTTGACTGAACTCATGCATAATGTATTGATGCTTATAGCATGCCCTACGATAGATTAAACTATCTCACTACACTCTTGAAGCAAAATGGGTGATCCCACAATTATGGGTGCCACTTTTGTGGGATGAAGAAATTCTACAAACTTTGGAAAAAAGATAATTCCTATTTTTCATATGTTCACACAAACATATCTATTATGTTTGCATGAAAATAATAGAGTTATATGTTCACATGAACTTATATGTGTAAGATATGCTATATTCATATAAACATATCATTCAATTATGTTTGTGTGAACATATTTTTACAGCAAGTTCTGACTTAAGGCCCCCATTTTCCATTTTTATTATTCATTTTTATGATGTGTAGATTTGTTTTGTATGTTGGAGCAAGCATATTGGATTGTTGAGTGAGTTGCATTATTTTCCATCATTTTCCTCTATATTTTGGTCTTTGGGCTATTTTGGGTATGTTTATATGTTATTATTTGAATGTTTTTGATATTTTTTTTATGCTTATTAATGTTAGTTTTAATTATATTAACTTTTCATTTATAATTTTTTGGTATTTTTAAATTATATTAGTGTTATTAGAAAATACATTACAACATACTAGAAAAATATTAGAAATTATTAGAAATCCATTAGACTAGAATATTAGATAAATATTATAAAATATTGGAAAAACACTACAAAATATTAGAAAAACATTACATAAAAGCAATAGTCAATAATATTAGAAAAATATTATAAAAATATTAAGAAGTGTTAATCTAGAATATTAGAAAAATATTGGTATAACATTACGTAAAAAATTTAGAAATATATTATTCTTATTAGAAAAATATTAGAAAAACCATTAGAAAATATTAAAAAATTGTTAATCTAGAAGATTAGAAAAATATTAGTATAACATTTTGAAACAAATTTTGAAAAATACTAATCTTATTAGAAAAAATTAGAATTTTTTTTTAAAAATTAGTATAGAAAAAATTAGAAAATATGTCATGACCTAAATTTTACAAGGCAAAACACAACCAACAATTTTTTTTTTGGAAGGTTGAACTAAAGGATAGCACATATACAGACCTATACTTTGTTATAAATATTCTATCAAACTATAAGGTGTTTGGTATATAAAAAGTGATGTTTCCTTAAGAGTATTAGAATGTTTCTCATTTGATCATTTTGAATCCACATCCTATCCTTGGAATAAGATATTACATATGTAAATGTGAACTATAAGATTTGCATCAATTGATTCAATAGTTTGAGACTGTGAAGATGTTTTATAATTGTCTCGGTTATATAACTTCAACTCATTACATTCTATGCCCATTACTTTTCTGCTCTATTATTATATAGGTATACATTTTTAATGAATTTCTTATGTTTTATCCTTTATTAACTTTGACTACCTTGATGTCTTACAAAAAGGTACTACTAACCAAATTTTTATATCAATTATCAATTATTTATTCACCATATTTCTATATTGTGTTACTTTCTATTAACCTTTCATCAATAATTAATACTTCAACTCTAATAATCCTGACACTAAAGCTAACTGCGCATACATGCATTGAAAGTATTTTCTTACTAACGTAAAGCCTCTGCTAGCTTCACTTGTATTACTCAACATATAAATCATGATTTTTAATCAACTTCTTTCTATGTATCTGACTAATTGGAGGTTCCCTAAATCTATTTAGAAGGGTCTTAATTACATATTCTAAATATATGTCTATGCATTTTATTTATTTATTCACAATACAATTATATATGTATTAACTAATATTTTTACATGCCCCAAATAACATATTATTGTTCAATGTCATACTTTACCTTCACATATAAATCATATTACAGATTACTCACTATATGCTACATTCACTCATCATAGTTTGTGGGGAGATTAATTATAATTCCTTAACATAAATATATTTATTATTTAATATATATGTTTTGAATAATATAAAATGCCCCTTAAATTAAGTATCCTAGTAAAGTATAATTATAATATAAAGATGATGGGTAGCACATCCCAAAATTATTCATATTACTATTAGCTATTAATTACATGGTCCCATTAACAACTCATAGCCATATGTGATTTTGAATTACATCTATCCATTGCAACATAACTAATTACTTCTAACATTTTAATCTTAACTTTATTAAATACACTTCCACTTTAGTACATATCTTGAACTACAATCCACCACCCTACTTATGAAACCCATTAATATTCATAAGTGCTAACACTCAAATGTTAATCCTACTTCCTAACACCCCTACAACACATAAATTCATAAATAATACAAACCCCAACCATTACTAATAATCCCATTAATACAATGGAAAACCCTATTTTTAATGGGCACCATTCCCTAGTTACCATGCTTTCCTACAGCTCCGTTATTCCTTAATACCTACCCACTATCCCCTCCCTAGGTGAAAACATCAAGTCTAAGGTGACCCTTTCAAGGTTGGGTGCATTTCCATGTTCACAAAGTGAAGGCACCAATAAAGATAAAGGTGAGGGGTTTCTAACTTATGTCTAAAACTTTTCAATTTGACATTCGCTAAAAGGTAGCTTCCAAAGGGGAAGTGCCTAGGGATGGATGTCCTTGACATGTGGCAAGGAGGTAAGACCACAACAAAAAGGTTCTCAAGTCTTTTCAACATCTTTTAAGTGCCTTATAACATGTTTTGAATTTTTTTTTTCTTTTAAACTTATAGCTACTCTCAAATGTAGCATGTAGGACTCATTTGTATTAGTTTTTAAGTCTTTCTTTTAGGATTTTCCCCCATTCTAAAAATGGCACCTATTTTAATAGTGTTTATATTTTTTTGGTTATATTTTTTATATCGAAATGATTAAATGGTATCCCTCATTTTCATCTAGGTCTAAGGGGTGAGTTTCTAGGTCTCTGACTTGACATGATTTTTTTTTTTTGATATTGTGACACAAGGGTCACATGACTCTAATGAGTCTTCATTCAAAAATATTTATGAGCTAGGTGTCTATTATTGTTGATTCTTATTACTTATCACATGTATTATTTTATTAACATTCTATACACACGATTCCTAGGTATACTCTTTCCAAATAAAATATTAGTCTGTAATAGGCATCCACTTATTTTCTCATCCTCGTACAAATTCAAAGAAGGTAAAATATACACCTAAAACATACTTTCTCTCATCAATTTTAGACTATGTATTATGGTAAAGTTAATTTCTTCTATTGCTACTATGAAATTTAGGGAATAGGGTTGGTGATATGATGATGTTATCTAATCAAGAGATTTATTGGTTTAAGCTAACTCAAGGTTTAAAACACTAATATACAAGATTAATTATAAGTGATTACATATGGAACTCCTTGTTATTGAAAACAAATTGAATCATTTGGTATGATCTATTCGAACTTGAAACCAAATGAACCAATTTTTATGCATATACAATGAGCTATCCATTATAATAACATTCTTTCCATTGTATCAACTACATAACATATGATTTTACAAGTCAATCATTATGTTTTGAATTGAGCCAACTATAGTAGCAAGAATCTCCACACAAACAAACTATGAAATATTTCTACTAATTAATTTATAGATCAACATAAGAAGGAGTGTCTCATTTACATAACTTCAATATGATCCTTCAAAATGTTAGATAATCTTTTATATGGAATTATCTTTATCCTTCCTACACAACTATGATAGTGCCAAAATATTTCTCTTGCAAAAATATCTATATACAAATCCTTAAGCTTCACTCTTCACATTTACAAAAATATGCAATAGTAAGTGAATCCTTCTCACATTACAATGAAGCAAAAATGGAAGTTTGACATCACAACACATCACAAAATGGTATGGAAATGTTGGATTCTTCACAACACTTGATTCTTCAACAAAGCCAAGGATGAAACCATAACCTCTTCATAGGAACCATTCTCACAAAACCTTCAAAACAACACAAAAAAAACAAGGACAATGGGTGCTCTCCACCCAACCATAGGTCTCTGAAGAGACTACCCTGATGCTAGGGGAACAGGGCTCAAACTAGGTTTCACATACAATCTTACAAAAGCATATACATTACATTTCAAAACTTGAATGTAATTCCATCCCAAGGATATTTTATTATGGTTCACCAATGGAATCATAAACATAGGGTGAAGCTATGCTTTTCAATTTGAGATTTTCCATATCAAACAATACCTATAATAAAAAAATTTGATGCCCTTTTAGAGCTTTCACCAAACATCAATTTCATACCCTTTCTGAGCTTTCACAATCATCCTCCAAACATACTACCATTTTCTATAGCTCTCTTGGAGCCCATACTCCATACACTTCCTTTATACATCATACTTCTCTTATCACCCACAATAAGATATGAATTATTATGGAATATAGTGGAGCCCATATGCCAAGGTTCTCAATATATTTTTAAGCCCAACCCCTTCACCCTAGACTTCTCTTCCCTTCCCAAAGGGTGAGTGAAACCCTCACACCCATAACAACACTCATGTACAAAATCATGGAAAATCAATGAAAATCCAAAATTCATTCTCATCTCAACACAACACAACATGCTAAAAGATGATACCACAAATTTTCCTTATAATGGATATTCTCACTACCTACATTCTCATGAATGCAATACCAAGATTCAACTTCAAAATAGAAGGAATTAACTATATGGAAAGAAACACCAAACTTGAATTCCTTTGTAAAATGGAAATAATAGGTTGTAGAAAATCTTCCTCGAAGCTTCCAAACCCAACGAGTTTCCAAAGTTAAAAAGTGGGTGGACACTCTACTAGCTTTCCCAAGTCCACTAAAAAGACTCTCCCCCTATCTTGTTTTCCCAAAAACATGAATCCACTATTTCTTACACCCTTTTCCCTACCAAAATTTCTACTTTGACTAAGTGGAAAATGTGGGAGTAAACTCATGGGACAACTCAAATTTCGAATTGGTTTGAAAGTGACTTGTTTGGAGGGTTCCCAAGGTCATCTAGACCTATGATAGGTTAAATTTAGAACCCCAACCCATACTACTATCATGAGAGAACTAATTTTTCACCAAAATAACTCCCTAGGACCACTTTTTGATCCTTAAAAGTCAATAGGAAGTTGGAATTCGAATTTACCTTGATGGAGACTTCTCATAACATTTTTCCATGTGAGATTAACTTGGGTACTACATTAGGGTTAGTTTCAAATTAGGTTACTTCTTTCCAAACCCTATATGGCATGTCATCTCCTCATGGACAACACAAGTCTCAAGTGACACATTAAAACACATCATAATTCACATTGACATGTCTCTATTGTATTCATGAATTTAAATTTACTAAACATGAAAACTCACATTTATAAAATAAATACAACATAATGAGGCTTTGAATCATCAAAGATTTGCCTTGGCTATGTTATGTTCACAAGGGCTTGACCCTTTGTTCCCCGTTAAACCCCATGGTCAAATTCCTACACACTAAACTTGAGCATTAGTAGTCCAAGAAAATCATGTAAGCAATAAGTAAATATGTGCAATAAATCATTATCCTATTCAACATTAGGCTTGCATATTTCATCATTTCAAATTAACTTTCCCTTTTCTAATCATTTTCATGTAAAACATTCAAAACATTAAAATATCAATCCCTACATATCAATAATGATTTTTAACTTAACATGATCTGAATAAGATTCTACACAACCTTATCATCTATTTTCTACCATAATGATGAAATACTGAATCCATGACTATTAAGTGGCATGTGAATTAGGTCCTATTTCATATTACAATCTATCCTTTAACACTAATTTTTATTTAAACATTACAATTTGACATTTCAAGAATTTCTACAATTCAGTTTCTATTAAAGAAATTGAAACCATTTTGAACATGAAATGAGATCATTAAATATATCAATTAGGTCATAATGTGCAGACATAAGTGCAAATAACTAAATGTAGATATTAAAATGACATAATCCTATAGCCTCAAAAGTGTATCAAAATGTTGAACTAGAAGTATCATAATGCAAATATGTCATCTATGCTAGGGTAGATCAGGTGAGGCCTCACAAATATTAGAAAAATATATTAGAAAATATTAAAAAAAATTATTATAGAATATTAGAAAATATTAGAAAAGACATTTCCAAAAAAATTTAAAATATTAATCACTAATATTAGAAAAATATTAGAATATATTAAAAAAATAATACTCTAGAATATTAGAAAATATTAGAAAAATATAAGAAAATATTAAAAAAATTATGAGTGAACTAGAATATTACAAATTACGATTAGGAAACAAAGTTAGAAAAAATAACTATTTAATGTTATAAAACATATAATAATACTTGTTAAAAATTCCAACTCTTACTAAAACCCTAATCTAATCCTAAGTTAAACTCAAACCCTAATTTAAACCTAACTCAAACTCAAACCCTAATCTAACCCTAACTCTAATTCTAACCCTATCCTAAACTCTAATTCTAATTCAAACTCAACTGCTAACTAGATAACCCTTTAATTCTAGAACCCTAACCATAACCCTAATCCTAACTCTATCTCTAATCATAACCCTAATCACATAATCCTATCTCTAATTCCACCCATTATCATAACCTGAACCCTTGTTCACCCTATATATTTAAACTTGGTAGTTTTGTAACTAACTCAAAATCAAACTCAAACCCTAACTCTAACCCTAGTCTAACCCTAACTCAAACTCAAAAAGTAATTATAAACTTGTAATTACATAACAATAACCCTAATTTTCTATCCTAAACTTTAACTATATGCCCCTATTATTAGCCCTAGAACTCTAATTCTAATTCTTAACCCTAAACCTAAGCCAAACCATAACTATAACTAACTATAACTCAAACTCAAATCCTAACTCAAACTTTAATCTAACCCTAAAATTAAAACCCTAATCTAAACCTAACCCTAAGGCTAACTCAAACCCTAATCTTATTATAACTCTAACTCAAATCCTAATCTAACCTTAATCTAACCCTTACCCTAAATGAAACCTTAATTTTGAACCCTAGAATCGTAACCCTAATGTAATTGTAACCCTAGAACTCAAACCCTAATCTAACCCTAACTCAAACTCATACCTTAATCTAACCCTAACTCAAACTCAAACCCTTATCTAACCCTAATCTTAAATCAAACCCTAATCTAATCCTAACTCAAACTTCAAGCCCTAATCTAACCATAACACTAACTCACACCATAAAACTCAAATACAAACACTAATTTTACTCTAACTCAAACTCTAACCCTAATCTAACCCTAACTCTAACTCTAACTATAATATGACCCTATCTTAAAAATTCTAATGCTAATCTAAGCCTAATTCAAACTCAAACCCTAATCTAACTCTAACCCTAATTCTAACCCTCACTCAAACTCAAACCCTAATCTAACCCTAACCCTAACTTAAACCCTAATCTAACCCTAACTCAAACTCAAATCCTAATCTAAACCTAACTCAAACTCTAACCCTAATTTAACCCTAACTTGAAAACTCTAACCCTATTTTAACCCTAACTCAAACTCAAACCCTAATCTAACCCTAACTCTGATTCTTATCCTAACCCTAACTCTAATTCTAACTCAAACTCAAGCCCTAACAAGATTTCACTTGAATTCTACAACCGTAACCCTAACCATAACCTAATCCTAACTTTATGTCTAATCATAACCCTAATCACATAATCCTATCTCTAATTCCTCCCCTGATCCTAACCACAACCATAGTTCACCCTATATATAATTTAACTTAAGTGATTTTGTAACTAACTCAAACTAAAAGTCAAACCCTAACAGTAACCCTAACTAAAACCCTAATCTAACTCAAACTCAAACCATAATCTAACACTAACTCAAACTCAAACCTAACTTATAAAGTTATAATTACATAGCAATAAACCTAATTTTTTAACGCAAACTTTAACTATATACCCCTATTGTTAACCCTAGAACTTTAATTCTAATTCTTAATCCTAACCCTGAGCTAAACCCCAACTCTAACTATAACTCAAACTCAATGTTGGAATTCCTTTTAGAATAACTAAGAGGGGGGTGTGAATAAGTTATTCAAAGTCTAGATGTATAAGTAGAATTTTTCACAATTTAGTAAACCCATAAAACATTCCTAACTATGCATTTCATTATGTGTTAACTAAAATTGATATGTTACTATCAAATTAACTTGCAAAAATGTAAAGCATGAAACACAACATCCATCAATACATTTGACACAATGATTTAACTTGGAAACCTAATTTGGAAAAAATTGTCGGCAACATGCTAGTCCTTTTTCACTCTTCTAAAGTGATGCCCTGTTAAAGGTTCACCTTGTTAAAGGTCACAATACACACTACTAAATGTGACCTGATTAAGGGATTTCAGTCACCCTACTAAAATTGAGCCTTGTTGGATGAATTTAGGCCATTCACTTGGAATGCCACCCTATTAAAGGATTTTTGAATTATTGTTAAGTCAACCTTATTCCAAAGGATTTACCCTAGATTGATACAATTGTTAGAAAGTAAAAATAGAGCTTTGATCTAATACAACTTACAACCTTACTTGCAAATTAAAAATCTTTGTTAAATCCTAAAATTTTCTTGGATTCCAATCTTTGTAGCTCTGTAGCTTGTTCACCCTTCACACATTTATCCTCTTTAAGCCTTCTAGCTCAGTACACCATTTTAGACTTCTTCACTTGGGTCACTTGATGAAGGAAAACCCTTTTCTTCTCTTTATCAAATTTTTCGCATCAAAATCTCTATCTTAGTCTTTGCTTCATGACTAGAAATTCCTATATATAGGAAATTAGAACATTTTCCCCCTCATTATCCATCGTCAAAATTAGATTTTTTGAAAGATTAGGTAGGATACAATGTATCTACCCAATATCTTGTCTTTTCCAAAAACTTCTCTTAGAATCCATTTGATTTTGCCTCCAAAATAGTTTACATAAGATTCAGTGCCACCATCTCATCAATCTTATCTTCCTCTTCATTCACAAGTTCAAAAAAAATAATTTTTTTAGCTTTTATTTGGAAAATCTTTGATCTTTTTCATAATGTAGTAGCTCAACATTATCAATCTTCTGATGTTCAAAACATACTACATTACTTGGCATCAATTATAAAAACCACTTGGCATCAACTAGATTTTACTACTGCTTCGCATCAACTAAAAATTACTCTGCATCTACTAACTTACTTGACATCCACTAGAATTGGCTTTCATTCAGCTGCAACTAATTTTTTCTCTACTTGCACTAACTTTTCTCAGCACCTACTATCCACTTGGTCAAGCTTTCCAAACAAACTTTGTTTAACTTTATTCTTCTAAACTTTTTATGTGTAGCCAATCATTTTGCAACCTCATGTAGATTATCAATACATTATGTTATTACTGTCTTAACTAATTCTTGTACTTCAATACATAATTATAACTTAACCTTTTCTCTAGGTACTTTTGTTACATCTTGTTGATCAAATCCTCCTCATCAATCAACTAAGTGATAGTACTTGAAACATATAAGAAATTATCTTACCAACATGTAGCAAGTTTGACATTAGTGACAAAGCAATGATTGAAACACACTATCTTCTTCAGAAATCTTTCTAATCAAATGATCTTTTCAATAAGATATCAACAATATCCCTCTTTGGCATTGATGGCAAAACAAATTGATCAACCAGTGAAACAAATGATTAAAATCTTGTTGCATCAAACTGACTATGTTAAAATACTAAGACAATACCAAAAAGAAAACTTGTATTTTAAATTTCTCCCTCTATCAATAATTCATTCTTTTGATTTGGGTTACAAAATATAACTCACTCTTTTTTGTTCTGATCGTTCCTAGTCTAATTGCTTTCTACTTTGTCCCTTTTTCTTTCTTTTAGTCTTTTGATCTTTTGATGATGAACTCTCTCCATTATTCCTCTTGCACTTGATCACTTTAATGTACTTTCTCCCTATTTGACAACAATGCCAAAGATGTATACTCAACACTTGGCATCTTTAATATTTGTAGCTATAGGCTTTTAAGATTCTTCAATTTTCTCCCTCTATCATCTTACTTGTGACTGATTTGTAATTCCGGTTCTGTAATTACTTTAGGCAATTCAGAAAGTAAGATCCACTACATCAATTTGTATGAAACCAATGTTAGCTTGTTTGATGTAGGGTACTCCCTCTATTTTTTACATATCCTTTGATAGTAGTATCACCCTTAATTTACCTCTTAGAATACTCATAAGCATCCTTAGGTAATGCTTCTATGAAGATATCAGCAATTTTCTCCTTTGTGTTAATACATTTCATCTTCACCTCTTTATCTTGAACCAATTCCCTTACATAGTCATACTTGATTACAATGTGCTTTTTCTTTGTATGCATCACATGATTCTTTGATATATTAATATCACTTGTATTATCATAGTAAAGTGTCACTAGTTGTGTGATTTTTTCCTTCATTCCCTTAAGTAGCTATTTGATCCATACAATGTTTGTGTAGTTCATAGTAGCAGCAACATACTCTACTTCAACATCCATGTAACAAGTCTTTTTCCTAAGAAAAATGCTCCTCCACTGATGTTCTTTCTATCATCAATATTTCTCACTTAATCAACATTAGTGTAGGCTATTAGTTCAAACTTTTCATTCTTCTCATAGTATAAACCAAACTCTTATGTTCCTTTCAAGTATCTCATTATCCTTTTCATAGCCATCAAGTGATTCTCTCTAGGACTAGTAGAGAATCTTGCAACTATCCCCATAGCTAATGCAATATCAGGTTTACTGTATACTACATATTAGAATTTTCTAATCATGGATCTGTATAATGTTTGATTTACCTCAGCTAAATCATCATTCTTTGATAGCTTGAGTGTTGTCACCATGGGTATACTTACTAGTTTTGAATCCTCTAGTACAAATGTCTTCAATATCTTTTTGATATATCTTGACTAAGTGATGTATACATCAGATTTCATCTGATATACTTGTATTCTCACAAAGAATTTGATCTCACCAAATATTAACATTTCAAATTCTCGCTTCATCTAATTTACAAAATCCTTACACAAAGAATCTTATCCTCCAAATATGTTATCATCAACAAATATTTCAAATAATAGTATACTTTTTTCTTTATTTGTCTTCATGTACAATTTCTTGTTATCATTCATCCATTCAAATTCAATCTTAACAAGATAATTATGAAGTCTCTCATACCATTCTCTTAGTACTTGTTGTTGGAAATATAGATGGAGTAACTAAGAGGTGGGGGGGGTGTTGAATCAGTTATAAAACTAGTTTCTGTTGTCACTCAGTAGCCACATAGAAAAATGTTGTAATTGAGTAGATGTAATGTGTATTAAATTATTACTAATCTTTAAGCATTCACAAAGATTTAACATGCATTAACACCAGATTTAACATGGAAATCCAATATGGAAATTACCACCAAGTAACTAGCTACTAATTTTCACTCTTCTGAAGTTAACCCTATTAGGAGCCAACCCTGTTAAAGGTTACAAAACACATAGTTAGGTGTGACTCTATTAGAGGATTTAATCACCCTACTAGGAGTGGTCTTGCTAGAGGACTTCTGAACAATTCAATAGAATTGTCACCTTGTTAGAGGATTTACAAAATGGCTGCCAAACCAACTTTATTAAGAGATTTAGAAATCACTTTTACAATTGTGAGAAACTAACAATGAAGTGACCTAAATGAGATGCAACTAAAATTTGTTGATACAAATCTTTGTTTGCTTCACTAGATCCTCTCTAATCGAATACAACTTTGCTACTTCTCAAGGATATGTGATCCGTCTTCAAAATTTTCTCACACTTTCCTCTTCACGCAATCAACTCATTTGCATGCTCGCTCACTACAATTTAGAATTCACAACTTGACCTTCTATTTATACCTTACAAATTATCAAGTTCGCTCATTTACAAGTTATATTTACCAATAATAATTACCAATAATAGTTATATCAGTTGTCTACAATCATTACATGAAATAATTAAAATTAATTTTTCAAAACTATGACATCCTTTATTGGTCAACCCAACTCAATAAATAGTGCTCAAAAAATTATTTCTAGTGTTAACCAACTAAAGCTCGGTAAGCACTGCAAACCCTAAAAACTCCTTTGGAGACTGAGTGAACTTGGTAGACACTAACTTTCCTTTGATAACCTTGTGATCTTGGTTACTACTGACTTCTACCATAAAATCCTTCAACACTCGAGTGAGCTCGATAGAAATTGTTTCTAGAAAATATCTATCAGGAATGCTTGGTAGACTCTGTAATTCATTTTTATGACCATTTGAGCTTGGTACACTTTTTCTTTTGCCTTGCTAACCAAGTGAGCTCTGTAGACTCTATCTGATAATTGATATGACATTTGTGTAACATCAAAGACAACACATAATTGAACAATTGTATCCAACAATCTCCCTCTTTGGCATTGATGGCAATAGAACATGTCATAGCAAAATGAAATTTGAGAACAAGTCTTTTTCTAACAAAATATTTCTCCCTCTTAGATTTTATGCCACAAACTTCTCTAATACAATAATCTCCCTTTGTGAAGAAATTACATAGCTTCTTATCAAATTGAAAACTCTCCATAATAAACTTCAAATTTCAAAATGATATGATAGTATACTCTCCCTCTTTGACAACACATGCCAAAGACATCACATACCAAATGAGTAACAATGTACCTTCAGTATTTATTCATACGCAATGTTCCCTTGATTATGCTGCATCAACTGAAAGATCTTCGACCAGGTTCCTATTGATGCATCACTGAAACTTCATTTTAGTGAACCTCAAATAGGAGAATGACCCCTAATTTATCTCTTAGATACAAGAATGCATCCTTAGGTAATAACTTGGTGAATATGTTAGCAATTTTTTCCTTTGTATGGACATATTTCAATTTGATCTCCTTATCCTGCACCAATTCTTTGACAAAGTGATATTTTATTGCAATGTGCTTGGTTTTGGAATGCATCATTGGATTTTTAGATATGTTAATTGCACTTGTATTGTCACAAAACATAACAATAGGTTCTTTGATTTCCTCCTTCATGGATTCCAATAACTGCTTAAACCAAACAATATTAGAATAGTTCATTGTTGCTAAAACATACTCTGCTTCTATTGTGGATTGGGACGTGCAATTTTACTTTTTGCTTGTCCAAGAAACCAACCTCTTTCCAAGAAAGAATGCTCCCTCACTTTTACTCTTTCTATCATCAAATTTTCCTACCCAATCAACATCAGTAAACACATTCAAATCTAGATTACCTCCAAATTCATACCACAGTTCATAATCTTCACTAGCTTTCAAGTATCTCATGATCCTTTTGATTGCCATCATGTGATTTTCTCTTGATTTTGTTGAAAATACTATTACAATACCAACTGCAAGAGCAATATTTGGCCTTGTATGAACTACATACTATAGCTTTCCAATCATTGATCTATATATTGTCTGATCTACCTCTTTCAATTCATCATCCTTGGTAAGCTTTAGTCAAGTATACATGGGAGTCCCAACTGGTTTGCAATCTTCCATGAAAACTTTTTGAGTATCTCCTTGATGTATTTAGATTAAGTGATGTAGATATCATTCTTGCTTTGCTGAATTAAGACCAACAAAGAATTTGTTCTCACCAAACATTGACATCTCAAATTCCTTGTTCATTTACTCTAAAAATTCTTTGCATAGATCATCATTTCCTGTAAGCAAAGTATCATCAAAAAAATTTCTACCAAAACAATCTTGCTATTTGGTCCTTCCTTGACATAAAAGCTATTGTTATCATTAGTTCTTTGAAAACCAATCTGAATAAGATAGTTATGCAATCTTTCATACCATGCTCTAGGGGCTTGTTTCAGACTATACAATGCTTTTTGTAATTTGTAGACCATGTCATTCTTGTCTGGATCAACAAAACCTTTAGGTTTCTCAATGTAGACTTCTTTATCTAGAATACTATTGAGAAATGTAGATTTGACATCCATCTGATATGCCTTAAATCCTTTGTATGCAGCATATGCAAGTAAGGTCTTGACACCTTCCAATCTTGCAACAGGAGAAAAAGTCTCTCCATAGTCTATTCCTTCTTCTTGAGATTGTCCTTTACATACAAGTCTAGCTTTGTTTCTTGATACCTTACCATCTTCATTCAACTTATTTCTGAATGCCCACTTAGTTCCAATCACACTTTTATCTTTAGGCCTAGGTACAAGAGTCCATATTTTTTTCTTCTCTATATGTTGTATCTCTTCATTCATAGCCTCAATCCAACTTTGATTTTATAATCCATATTTGACATTTCTAGGTTAAAAATTAGCAAGTAAACAAGTACATTTTAGCTTACTTCTTTTCATAGTACGTTCAAATTTGTTGCCAATAATATGATCTAGTGCATGATGTCTCCTAACATACTTGGCTAATATAGGTTCCTTGCCCTTTGAATGAATTGTATTTTCATCCTTTGGCACTTCAACTTTAGGTTCTACTTGTTCTAGCTCTATAGGCATTGGCTCAGTAGCATCTGAATGTGACTCAGGTTCCTGCAACTCAGTGACTGAAGACTCGGGAGTAGAAGAGTCATGATTGATAGATGTATTTGGAATTGTATTAGGTTCAATGAAAATAAATCTCCTATAATCTTCTAGTTCCTTTTTGCTTTCTTCTTCAATCCTTTCTATAAACTCATCAATTTTTACATGTGCACTTTCTATTACTTTGTGAGCAGACAAATTCAAACATTTATATGCCTTACTCTTGCAAGAATATCTCAAAAATATGCCCTCATCACTCTTCACATCAAATTTTCCTTTTCTAGATTCTTTTAGAATATAACATTTACTTCCAAATATTTTTAGGTAACTTACATTGGGTTTATAGCCATACCATAACTCATAAGTGGTTTTGATTGAGTCATTCTTCAACTCTACTTAGTTCAAGGTATGAACTATAGTGTTGATAGCTTCCTTCTAGTATTTGATAGCAATGTTCTTTTTAATCATTAAAGTTCTTGCATAGTCCATCATAGATTTGTTCCTCCTTTTAGGTATTCCATTTTTCTTGGCAGTTCCAGGGGCTGATACTTGTCTTTTGATTCTTCTTTCAATGTAAAAGTTATTGAATTCATAGGAGATAAAATCACCACCTATGTCTGACCTCAAGAATTTTAGTCTTTTCCCTATTTCTTTTTCTACTCTAGCCAAATACTATTTGAACTTCTCAAATGCTTCTAATTTCTCTCTCAAATACATGAAAGTCATCATGCTTGAGTAATCATCAACAAAAAGAATGAAGAACTTGAGCAGTAAAACATGAACAGTCACCAAGTTCAAGATAGAACAAGTTACCTTTTGTCTGTATGCCTAATCCAATCAGCTTTCCTTTATCATCTAGAAATTTGTCCTTTCCATGCATAAATTCCACTTTGAATCCAATATTTATTAGTTGTGCCACACTTAACAAATTATGTTTTGGTCCTTCAACCCAATAGGCATGATCAGATACAAATTTTTTGGTTAGTGAGATTGTTCCTCTTCCTTTTATGCAACAAGGTTCATTTTTACCAAACCTCACACTACCACCATCATAGTCTTCAAAATATTCAAACTTTGTTTTGTCACCAATCATATGATGAGAACAACCACTATCTATGATCCATATATCATTTTTTCTCACATGAGAGATAAGTGCCATCTTATCTTCCTCGTCATTATCATATTCATCTTTCACAGTAATGTAAACAATTTCATCTTCACCATCATCAGAATCATTAGAATCCTTAGCCATGAAACATGTTTTCTTACCTTTGTCCTTGAATGATTTGAAATCGTTCTTTCCATTGCACTTGTGACCTTTCTTCTCATCCTTATTTTTCTTGTTTGGGCACATAGCAGCAATATGACTGATTTCCTCACATGAAAAATAGATTAGAGGAACTTTACCCTTGTATTTCCCTTTGTCTCTAGAATATTTCCTTGTAAGCATAGCTTCAACCACCTCAAGATAACAATCATAACTCTATTCTAATTCTTCTTCACTTTTTGACTGAGAATCCTTTATCTTCTTGCCCTTCTCTTTGAGTGAAAGCTTGGCTTCAAATGTTGATTCAATGTTCTTAGAAGCTAGAACATAGTTGTCATAGTTATCTAACTCAAATGCACTCAATCTTCCTACTATGGCCTCTAAATTTTTCCTATGATTTGCTTCACATCTTCTTTCTTAAATTGCATAAAATCTAATTGCATAAATGGGAAGTAATGTTCTAAGAATTTTACTTACAACTATTTCCTCCTCGATATCTCCTCTAGAAGGCTTGATTGCACCCATGACTACTTTTACTTTTTCAACATATTTGGTAATGTTTTCATCCTCTGTCATCCTCATCTGATCAAATTATCCTCTTAGACTTTTTTATTTGGCCCGTCTCATATTATCATTACCTCCATAGATATCCTTTATCTTGTTCCACATTTCAAAGGTAGTTTTGCAGTCCTTGACATCATTAATTTCTTCATAGCTTAGGGTAGATGCAATGTCTATCATTATGGTGTTATGAGTCTTCTTCTTAGCAATGTCATTGGCTAATAGTTTACAAGTAGGAGTTACATATGATTCATCAAGATACGCCAATATTTTATCTCCAATGGAAGTTAGATGAAGTCTCATGAGACCTTGCCATGCTAAAAAGTTATCCCTATTAAACCTTGGAATTTTCCTCTTCTAAGACATCCTAATCTTTAGCTTAGATCCTTGAAATCCTTCTTGCAAGCACCAAAAACTTTGATACCAATTGTTATAAATATAGATGGAGTAACTGCGAGGTGGGGAGGTGGGGGGGGGGGGGGGGGGGGGGGGGGGGTGGGGTTGAATTAGTTACTCTTATAAAACTAGCTACTATTGTCACTCAGTAGCCACACAGAAAAATATTTTAACTCAGTAGATGTATTGTGTATTAGCTTATTACTAATCTTTAAGCATTCACAAAGATTTAACATGCATGCATAAGAGAAATTACATGAACATAAGAGACAAAAGATTTAATGTGGAAACTCAATATGGGAAAATCCACCAATTAACTAGCTACTAATTTTTACTCTTCTGAAGTGAGCCCTATTAAAAGCCAACCCTATTAAAGGTTACAAAACACACTGTTAAGTGTGGCCCTATTAGAGAATTTAATAACCCTTCTAGGAGTGGCTTTGCTAGAGGACTTCTAAACAATTCAATAGAATTGTCACCTTGTTAAAAGATTTATAAATGGATGCTAAACCAACTCTATTAAGAGATTTAGAAATCACTGCTACAATTGTGAGAAAGTAATAATGAAGTGACCTAAATGAGATGCAACTAAATTTTGTTGATATAGATCTCTATTCTACTTCACTAGATCCTCTTAATAAAACTTTACTACTCCTCAAGGATATCTGATCCTTATTCAAAATTCACTCACACTTTCTGCTTCACACAATCAACTCATTTGCATTCTCACTCATTAAAATTTAGAATTCACAACTTCACCTTCTATTCATACCTTACAAATTATCAAGTCAACTCATTTACAAGTTACATTTACCAATAATCATTACATCAGTCGGCTACAATCATTACATGAAACAATAAAACTAAATTTCCCAAAACATTGAAATCCTTTATTGGTTGTCCTAGCTCAATAAGTACTTCTCTAGAAATGATTTCTAGTGTTAACCAACTAAAGCTCGGTAAACATGATGAACTCTGCAAAATCCTTTGGAGATCGAGTGAACTCGATAAACACTAACTTTCCTTTGATAACCTTGTGAGCTCGATTATCACTGACTTCTGCCACAAAAATTTTCAATGCTTGAGTGAGCTCAGTAGAAACTATTCTCATAGAGTCACTATTAGAAACTCTTGATAGACTCTGGAATTCACTTTGTTGACCATCTAAGCTTTGTAGACTCTATCTTTTTCTTTGCTAACCAACTAAGCTAGGTAGACTCTATTTGATAGCTAATATGGCATTTGTGTAACATCAAAGACAACACACAATTGAAAAATTGTATCCAACACTTGTTTCAATCCATATAGGGCTTTTTGTAGTCTACACACTTTATTTTTATTATTTTTATCAGCAAAACATTCTGGTTGTTCTATGTAAACTTCTTCTTCTAATATGCCATTCAGAAATGTAGACTTGACATCCATCTGATAAACTTTGAAACCTTTGTATGTAGCATAAGCAAGAAAAATTCTCACTCCTTCCATTCTTGCAATAGGGGAAAATGTTTTAGCATAGTCAATTCCTTCTTCTTGTACATACCCTTTGCAAACTAGTCATTCTTTATTTCTTGTCACTTCACCATTCTCATCTAACTTGTTTCTAAATACCCATTTTGTGCCAATCACATTCTTGTCTTTTGGTCTAGGAACTAGACTCCAAGTCTTGCTCTTCTCTATCTACTAAATTTCTTCTTCTGTAGCCTTATACTAGTCATCATCTTCCAATGCATCATTCACTATCTTATGTTCCTTCATGCTTATCAAACATGAATCACTTCTCAATCTATTTCTTGCCATTGACCTTACATCTTTGTGTAGTGCCTACCCTTGTTCACACCTTTTTTGGACATTGATGCTATTATTATCAGACTTTGATTGTCTAGTTTTATGTTGATGGTTTAGTGGTATTGTTTTGACAATATCAGATATTATGATATGGATTCAGTTGATATATGATGAGATCATTTAGACTTTACATTTCATGTATGTATGATGATCATTACATTTTTTTCAATTAATAATGATGATTAGTTAGATGGTATATTATCTCGTGTGTTTTATTATGGATACTTACCCCATACTTGCATGTGTATGGTGTTTCTGATGTGGTTAAGGAAGGGAGTCATAGTCACCTATTTAGTCGGGATCTACACGATGCACCACTTCCTGCCATTATCTATTTAACTTAGCATTATATATATTGTATGTACATGCATGGTTTTTTTGTAGGTTGCAGGTACCAGGTATCGACTTCCCTGAATTGCCAGGATGAGTGTACCCTATTATACTATCTCAATGATAAGAGAAGGGAGATAAATTCTCAAGTCCAAATCCCAAACCCTTAAACCATTTGTCCTAGTGAGTTAGGACAGTTATCAGAGTTGAGTACCCACCGAATGTGTCGGATGACATATTTCATGATATTTAACCCTTTAGACTGATTTTAAGTGATTTTCTCTATGATGGGTTTTCATATTTTATCTTGGAGGTCTATGGTGAATTTTCTATTAATTAAGTCTTAATAAATAGATTTAATTAATAGATTAATTATTTTGGAGAAAATCAATAAAATATCATGATCTTTGATATTTTGAGTATAATTAGTTAAATGTGAATTATTGAGGAAAAATGAATTAAATAAAAGAAAATTAGAAATTAAAATTAATAATAATTATAAAATAATAATAAAGTAATAAATAAATAATAATAATAAAAGTTATAAAAATTAAAATGGAAGTTATAAAAATTTAAATAGAAATTATATAAAAAGTAAATTGGAGTTATAAGCTTGCATGGGAATTAACGCACTTTTCTATTCCTCATGTGTCAACAACACGGGGGTTAGTGCATTAATTAAGCACATGGTGTCTACAACCCTATGGCTCATCTTGAAGGTTGGAAAAGACCCATGCTTAGTTGGTGACAGCTTCTAGCTATTTCTAGAAACATTCTAGAGGTTTCTTGAGAGCTCTTTATATTCAGGCATCCCTAGAAGCTTAGACATAGCATTTGGAGTGCAATTGGGCCATTGGAGGATTTGAAAATTCTGAAGAAGGGAGCTTGCTCTATGAGTTTTCTGAGAAAGAACGAATTAGCATCAGAATTCGGGTAGATTCTTTTGATTTTACTTATGCTATTTTCGCATCTTGCATTCCCTGTCTTCTTCGTGTCTTCCATATGTCATCTGAGGAATTTCATATTTTTATTGTATGCATTCTCAATATGGGAAATTGAATTTATGTGGAAATCTTTATATGCATAGATCTAAAAGAAAATGAGGCTAGGGTTTAAATTCATAGCCAAACCCATTAGATTATTTATTGGATAAATTTGAAAATCAAAAGATTTAAAGGAAAATTCTAAAAATTAGAATTTCTAAGTAAACTGTGTATATTCTTGAATCTGCATACACATATACATATATATCATTATATGCATATATATATGTATGTGCTATGATGGTGATAAACTCTGCGTGTATACACACACACACACACACACACACACACACACACACACACACATATACATATATATACCCACATATATATATATATATATATATATATGTATATATATATATATATATATATATGTATATATATACATATACATATTTATTTATATAATAATCAAATGTCAAATCACGATAGAGTTTCATGTTAATAGTATTTCATATTGCATGGGAACGTTTTTATAAAAAAATGTTATTGAAAATCGCGTTAAAATATATATATATATATATACATATGATGTTGGGGGGGTATTATATACCCCACCCACCGCAGGCTTGCGAGACCGTAGTGTACCTGTGATCCGCAGTGCAGATGTATTGGGCCGCATGATTTTAAAATTGCATTGTGATTTGAGTTTGTTTTTAAATGATATAAAGTTTTATTTGCAATGTTATTTCATATGAGATTTGGATATGAATCTGGATTTTGTTGCAATATCATTAATTATTAAATGTTATTATATATATATATATTTATGCATGTATATATATATGTATATAAGTATATATGTATATATAATTAATTATAAATGAATATTATAAAGTTCTAAATTAATGGATCACTCTTTTAATGATTTAAAATATTGATATTGAGCTTGTCAATTATTAAGAGATATTAATAATTAATTTAATTAAACTTAGTTTAATTAAGATTAGTTATTAGAATATATAATCAAAGTTTTGATTCATTGAGAGTGTCAATTTTCAAACAATGTTATATAAACAAAATATTATTAGATCGATTAGAAAATTGAGTCTAATAGTTTTGGGGAGAAACTTTTATCTATCAAACAAATACATGGGTTAAGAAAAATGTGAAATTTTTCCACTTAATATAATTTGGAAACACGTAAACTGAGACTTTTAAATTCAAATTTGAAAACTTGGCAAAACCAAACCATGTGTTTACATTGTGTATTCTTTATGCTATTGTTTTGGGTTTTGGGTTGACTAGTGTTGACCAATATAGGACATCTACCAAAGGCTTGGTGGTTATGTGATTGTGATGTCATGGTGATGTTTTAATCTCGATCTTTATAAACCCAACCATGGTTTGTGATGGAATGCTCTATGTATTGGATGTGATTACTAATTGTTATAGTTGAGATTCTTGTGTATGAGACTCTTGACCTAACCATTATTTTGGTCATCGATCAGTTATCCTTGATTATTTTCTAGTCACCATAATGGGACTAAGATGTGGATTTATTCTTGATGATGTCATGTTGTGACATGTTTGACTCAACCATTTTTGGAGTCTTCGATCAGTATGATTGAGATATATATTTTGGTTATTGAGAACCATTGGATACTTTGATTATTAGTGATACTTTAGTTGCCAATAGAGAGTTGTTGTGTTCATGATTTTCTATGGATGTTTGCTCATGGAGAATTGATGCTTTTATGCATATTTGATGATTTTATTATGGATTATCTTTTGTGATTTTGAGATTTATGAATCCATGAGCATTAGGGTAGGATATCTGCATGTAGTGACGGGAAGTGTCTTGCAATGTGGGTTGGGGCTGTAAGAGGCTACCAGGGTAACTCATTGTAAGTTGGATTAATAAGTGATAACATTCACACCTAATACTAACAAAATGAACCTAAAAAGATAAGTGTTTTGTTCTCGCCCATGCCTTGAGTGCTTGTACAGGCTAGGATGGGAGTATTGAGACGCATGGTTGCGACCTTGCATTTCGTAGTATGCCTCGTCAGTATGAGAGGATACTAGTGGCCGCATGAAATCAATATGGACCCATGGAGTTTAGCTAACTACCAGGGTAACTTGTACATGATAATTGCAATGACACTTTCTCGCTTGCATCGTAGGTTCCTACATGTCATTATGTGCCTCTGTGATTAGATGTCAGATTTTGTGTTTGGAACCTTTGAGTCAGTATACTTTTAGGATTCCTGGACTTATAGAGATATGTCCTATGTGATTTTGATAGCCTATTTGGGACTTTGAGATTATCTCCTTAGCACGGTGGGAGTGGACCACTTAGGTACCACGCGGTCGGGTGGTAGTATATTTTCCACTCTTATCATTTTGAGATTCATTGAGACATCATGGTTGATGCATCCTTCATGATGGTGGATATGTATCCTTTTTCATTGATGATTAGCATATGTTAGATGATGTTATCTTATGCTTTTATTTGCATGTTAGATTACTTTCTACATATGATGTTGTATATATTAGGAGGGACATTCCTACTATGTTAGTACCGATGATCTCTTCGGTGATTTGGAATGTTATGCACAGAGGGATGGCTAGGATCCATGATGGTCTAATGATGCTATTAACGGTTGGGAGGAATCATGCATTTAGTTTATTATGTTTGATCTTTATGATGGATGTTTATATCTTCTATGATGGTGTATCATGCAATTTTCTTTAGTTGATGTATTATGGATTATAATAGGATGATGTACCTTATTCTACATATGTATATTCTTTGTGCCTATCATACCCTGTGACATGTATAGTGGATGATTGTGCATTCTGGAATGTAATTCAGAAAGGACATTTGTATATTGGATGTATCATTATTATTTCATGTGGATGTTGTTCTAGATGGATTCATGTATGTTAGTTGACTTAGATGTAATTCATGTTAAGGGATCTTAAAGAATGTAATATGTTATGTATGTTATGTTTACTTTCAGATGGACATTACTATTGCTTCTGTTATTGTGCATAAGTTATATGTGGTATTTACTTTCAAAAAAAAAAATTCTTCTAAACTTAGTGAAATTCTAGGTTAATTCTTTGGATCCCTTGGTGGGGCATTACACTTTGCCTCCAATTATTTGATCTATAGGATGATGTCTTTTGACATATTTGCATAGTCTAGGCTTAGTTCTTGTAACTACATTCTCTCTCTTAACTTTAGTGTCACTGTGTACATCTCTATTAGGTGTTTCAACATCTCTTTCATGTGTGCTAATCTCATATTTAGATTGTGCATTTCCATCATTCTACAAGTTAGCATTTGAATGCAACTCAACATTCACAGGTTCTGACTCGGTAGTTTTTGAGACTTGTTATTGGTTTGCAACATGATTTGTATCATATTCTTCAGTAGCCATTCCTTCATAATAGTATACAAATGATTTGTATTCTTCTTGTTCCTTTTGTAGGCTTGACCTCATGTACTTCTATAACTCATCAAAATTCACATTTGCACTTTCCACAAAAATTTTTTGTGTTAGTATTTAAACACTTATAATCTTTACTTCTTGTGGAGTAACTCAGGAATATACCTTATTCACTTTTTGCATCAAACTTTCCACTCCTAACATCTTTAAGAATATAGAATTTTCTTCCAAACAACTTAAAGTATTTCACATTAGGTGGATATTTGTACCATAGTTTAAAATGTGTTGAATGAGTACCTTTCTTGACTTGCACATGGTTCAAGGTGTATACAATAGTACTTATAGCTTCTCTCTAGTATTTCAGAGCAAGATTATTTTCCATCATGAGTGTTCTAGCACAGTCCATTACAAACTTGTTTCTTCTTTCAGCAATTCCATTTTGTGGAGGGGTCTTAGATGTAGATGTTTTTCTTTTGATTCCTCTATCATTATAGAACATCTCAAACTCATTTGAAGTGAATTCTCCTCCTCTATCTAATCTTAAGAATTTCAGACTCTTACTTGTTTCTACTTCAACTCTTGCCAAGTACAACTTAAACATTTAAAAAGAATCTAATTTTTATTTTAGAAACATGACTGTCATCGTCCTAGAGTAATCCTCAACAAATAGAATTATGTAGTTATCTCCTTTCTAGCTTTGCACTTCAATATATCCACACAAGTCAGTATGTACAATTTCAAGTATTTCTTTAGAGGTATATGCTTTACTTTTAAAGCTTGACTTTGTCATCTTGCCTATTTGGCATTGTTTACACATTATATTTTCTAGTTTCTTCAACTTAGGAAAAATTCTAACTCTTTTCATGTTACTAATACTAATTAGATTATGAAAATTAACATGACATAATCTCTTGTGCCAAATCCATACATCATCAAATTTTTCGATAAGACAATAGCATCTTCTATATCTAGATAGAGTAGACTACTTCTAGTTTGATCACCTTTTCCAATCAAGTTTCTATTTGTGTCATATATCTTGGAAAATTTATTTTCAAACTCAACTTTGTATCCCAAAGTATTCAATTTTGACACACTTAACAAGTTATAATTCAATCCATCAACATAATAAGTATTGTCATATGAAATCTTGTCTGTGAGTTTGATAGACCCTTTTCCTTTTATTAAACATGGCACATCATTACCAAATCTTATACTATTTCCATCATAATAGGTTAAGGTAATTAACTTACTTTTGTCTCTAGTCATGTGATGTGAGCATCCACTATTAATGATCCATTTATCATTCTTGTTCACACAAATCATAAGTGTAGTTGCCTCATCCTCATCAGATTCATCCTTCATTGCAACATATACCACTTCATCATCATTTTCATAAGAGTCATGTTCATTAGTAATGTAGTATGACTTCTTTCATTTGTCTTTGTAGCCTCTTCCATCATCTTCTCTTCTATTTTTGTGCTTATTTCCTTCTCTATAGTTCTTCTTTTGTGTACATCTTGTAGTAATATGACCAACTTCATTGTAGTTGAAACAAATGATAGGTAACTTACCTTTGAACATGCCTTTTACTCTATGAAATATTTTAGCCAACAATGCTTCCAATTGTTCAATGTCTTCCTCATCTATTTTACTATCACTGGATGCATATTATATCTTTCTTTTCTTCTTCTTCTGCTTCTTCTACTTTACCTCCTCAAAATCCTTCAATAAAAATTTTGCATACATAGGTAAAAATGTCCTCAAGGCTTTACTTAGAATAGTATCATCATTTATTTTACCATTAGCACCTTTTATTACACTAACAACTTCTTTTATTCTAGTAACATATTGAGTAATATTCTCACCTTCTTCCATTCTCATGTCATCAAACTTACCTTTGAGGCTCTCTAACTTGGCTCTTTGAACATTTTTGTCTCCGCCATAGATAGTGTCTGAGGCATCCCACATCTTCATTGCACTATTAAAGCCTTTGATATCATCAAATTTACCATAGCTTTGGGTAGAGGCAATCTCCAACATCACTTGATTATTTTCTTTCTTTTTCTTCATATCTTTAGCAGTTAGGGCTCCTGCTAGATAAATATGCTCTACTACAATACAAGATTGTGCAGAATCTCTGAGTCCTCCAAGATGTAGCTTTATCAAACTTTTCCATGCAAGGAAGTTATCTCTGTTGAGATTAGGTACCTCTCTTTTTTGACATCTTGATCTTTTTGCTTCTAGTACCTTAAAACTAATCCTCTTAAGTAGATGGCTCTAATACCAATTATTGGATTTCTCTTTAAAATAATTGAGAAGGGGGGGGGGGGGGGGGGGGGGGGGGGTGAATCAATTATTCAAGGTCCACATGTACAAATAGAATTTTTCACAACTCAGTGAACCCATAAAACATTCTTAACTATGCATATATTCATTGTGTATTAACTAAAACTGATATGTTACTATCAAATTAACTTGCAAAAATGTAAAGCATGAAACACAACATATTCATTAGCACATTTGACACAATGATTTAATGTGGGAACCCAATTTAGAAAAACCACTAGTAACATGCTACTCATTTTTTCACTCTTCTGAAGTGATGCCATGTTAAAGGCCAACCCTATTGAAGGTTACAATACACAATATTAAATGTGACTTGGTTAAGGGATTTCAGTCACCTTGATAAAAGTAAGCTTTGTTAAAGAAATTTAGGCCATTCACTTGGAATGCCACCTTATTAAAGGATTTTCCAATGACTATTAAGTCAACCTTATTCTAGAGGATTTACCCTAGGCTGATACAATTGTAAGAAAGTAATAGTAGCTCGCTTTGATCTAATATACCTTACAACCTTACTTGTAAATTAAAGATCTCTATTTAGTCCTCAACTTTGCTTGGCTTCGAATCTTTGCAGCTCTAACAACTTGTTCACCATTGAAGCATTCATCTACTTTAAGTCTTCTAGCTTAATATGTCATTACAGACTTCTTCACTTCAGTCACTTGATGAAGCAAAACCCCTTCTCTTCTCATTATCATACTTTTCGCATCAAATTCTCTCTCTCACTCTTTGCTTTATGACCATACATTCCTATATATAGGAAAGTAGAAAATTTTCTTGCTTATTATCCATTATCAAAATTAGGGTTTTCAATGGATTAGGTAGGATACAATGTATCTACCCCATATCTTGTCTTTTCTAGAAACTTCTCTTAGAATCCATTTGAATTCACCTCCAAGATAGTTTATATAAGATTCTATGGCACTAGTTCATCAATCTTATCTTCCTCCTAATTCAGAAGTTCAATGAAAACAAACTTGTTAGCTTTTATTTGGCGAATCTTTGATCTTTGTCATAATGTAGCAGCTTGACATTATCAATCTTTTGATACTCAGCACATATTGCATTACTCTGCATCAAATTGTAAAATCACTTGGCACCAACTAGATTTTACTAGTGCTTGACATCAACTAAAAATTACTTGGCATCCACTAGAATTCATTTTCACTCAGCTCTAACTGAATTTTTGCTAAGCTTGCACACTAACTTTTCTCAGCAACTATTGTCCACTAGGTCAAGCTTGGCAAATGAACTTTATTCAACTTTATTCTTCTAAACTTTCTAAGTGTGGCCAATCATTTTGTAACCTAAAGTAGATCATCCATATATTATGTTATCACCATCTTAACTAATTCTTATACTTCAATAAATAATCATAACTTAACCTTTCCTCTAGGTACGTTTGTTACACCTTGTTGATCAAATCCTCCTCATCAATCAACTAAGTGATAGTACTTGAAACATATAAGCAATTATCTTACCACCATGTAGCAGGTTTGACATCAGTGACAAAACAATGATTGAAACACATAGTCTTCTTGAGAAATCTTTCTAATCAAATGATCCTAACTCAAACCCAAACCCTAATCTAATCCTAACTCAAACTCAAACCCTAATCTAATCCTAACTCAAACTCTAACCCTAATCTAACCCTAACCCTAACTCAAACCCTAATCCAACCCTAACTTAAACTCAAACCCTAATCTAACCGTAACCCAAACTCTAACCCTAATCAAACCCTAACTTGAAAACTCTAACCCTAATTTAAAGCTATCTCAAACTCAAATCCTAATCTAAGCCTAACTCAAAATCAAACCCTAATCTAACCCTGACTCAAAATCAAACCCTAATCTAACCCTAACTTTGATTCTAACCCTAACCCTAACTCTATTCTAACTCAAACTCAAACCATAACTAGATTACCCTTTAATTCTAGATCCCTAACCCTAATCCTAATTCTATCTCTAATCCTATCACTTATCCACCCCTTATCCTAACCATAACCCTAGTTCATCCTATATATTTAACTGAAGTAATTTTGTCACTATCTCAAGCTCAATGCCAAATCCTAACTCTAACCTTAACTAGAACCCTAATCTAACCCTAACTCAAACTCAAACTCAAGCCCAAATTATAAAGTTATAATTACATAATAGTAACCCTAATTTTCTAACCCAAAATTTAACTATATACCCATATTATTAACCTTAGAGCTTTAATTATAATTCTTAACCCTGACTCTAAGCCAAAGCCTAGCTCTAACTAACTATAACTCAAACTCAAATCCTAACTCAAACCCTAATACAACCCTAGAATTATAACCCTAATCTCATTCTATCTCCAACTCAAACCCTAATCTAACCCTAATCTTTCCTTAACCCTAACCCTAACTAAAACCCAAATTTCAAATCCTAGAGCTATAACCCTAATCTAATCATAACCCTAAAACTCAAACCCTTATCTAATCCTAAATCAAACTCAAACCCTAATCTAACCCTAACTTGAAAACTCTAACCCTAATCTAGCCCTAACTCAACATCAAATCCTAATCTAACCCTAAAAAAAGCTCAAACACTAATATAACCCTAACTTTAACACTAACTCATACCCTAATTTGAGCCTAACTCAAAATTAAACCCTAATCTAACCATATGTAACTCAAACTCTAACCCCAATCTAACCCTAACTTGATAACTCGACCCTAATCTAACCCTAACTTGAAAACTCAAACCCTAATCTAACCCTAACTCTAACTCTAACCATAACTCTAACTCAAACCTTAATCAAGCCCTAACCCTATCTCAAACCCTAATCTAATCCTAACTCAAACTCAAACCCTAACCTAACACTAACTCAAACTCTAACCCTAATCTAACCCTAACTTGAAACTCTAACCCTAATGTAAACCTAACTCAAATTCAAACCCTAATATAACCCTAACTAAAACTCAAACCATAATCTAACCCTAGCTTGAAAACTCTAACCTTAATCTAACCCAAAATCAAACTCAAACCTTAATCTAACCCTAACCCTAACTGTAACCCTAATCTAACCCTAACTCAAACTCAAACCCTAATCTAATCCTAACCCTAACTTAAACTCTAAAGTAACCCTAACTCAATCTCAAGCCCTAGTCAAACCCAAACTTAGAATTTAACCCTAATCTTACCCTAACTCAAACTCAAACCCTAATCTAACCCTAACCCTAATTCAAACCCTAATCTAACCCTATTTTGGTAACCCAAACTTTAGCTATACCTCTATAACCTAGTCCTTACTCTAACTCCAGCTCTAACTCAAAACCTAACTCTAACTCTAACTATAACTCTCATGTATGATATATTTATGTGTAAATTAGATGATGTAAGATTACATATCTTTTAAATATAAAAAATTGTACTAGACTACATGTAGGTATATGTGTATTTAAAATATATATTGGCTCCATCATTGCAGATATAACTTCACATGACCAGTCTGCTCATCATCATGAGGTTGATGAGTCTCCTATTGTGACTCCTATTACAGCTCCTACTATGGCTCATGGTGGCACTCATGGTGCTGCTCATGGTGACACTCATGGTCATGGTGGGGTTTGTATTGTAGCTTGTGGTGGGGCTTATGTTGGGTCTCGTGTTGTGGCTTCTAGTATGACTCCTACTATATCTTGAGTTGTGGCTTGCAGTGCATTCTCCTAATATAGCTCTTGGCATGGGTCCTAGTGCAACTCATGTTGGAGGTACTAGTGTAGCTCCTACTAGAGGTCCTGGTGTGGCTCCTATTGGAGGTCCTGCTATAGCTCCTACTACGACACCTCCACTCATTGATATTGATGCATTATTTTCATTTGTAGAGGAGGTTATTAGATTAGAGTAGTCTATATTATCCACAAATGATGGTTTATATAAAGACATATTTGCTACCATATGTAGGAGTTTACAAGATCTCACAGCTAGATTTAGAGCACATCATTCCTTTACCCTTGATATATTAGTTTCCATAGCTAGGGATCTTAGAGTTGAGATTTTGGGAGATGCATCTTTTGATGATGTCAAGAGGGTGGCCCCCAAAGACATCATCAAACAAGATTTCTTTCCATCATATAAGGGTACCTAGGACAGGGTCAGGGCCTATTGAGTGACATGTTGTAGAGATTTTATTGTCACCAATATGATCTATCCTCATTTATTTTCCACACATGGTCATTATCCTAATAACAATCATATAACTCTTTAATTTGTATAGTTGTTGTATGTTGAGTTCTACATGGGGCTCAATGTCAACTACTTAGATATTCTAGATTATTATGGATAGAGACATGGTCGGATCATAGATCATGACCAGTATTGCATTGTACAACATCTACCACCTCCAGATGTCAGACAGTTCATTGGGGAGAGACTTCTTCTAGTGACTCCAACACTAGCTCCTATTTTCAATAGAGGTTTCATTGGTTCCCAAAGGGGAGCAATTGACAGTATTAGACACATTGCATTTGCAACTACTAGTATCACATCTAACACTCTTGGTTGCTATATTTACACCTAATAAAGTTACCCAAGTCAAGCATCTTCAGAGGCATTGAGTAGCACTTCAGAAACCTCCCTTGGTGAGACATATACAGCTGCTAGACTACCAATTCTAGGTGATGTTCATGCTCTTTGTTGAAAACACACACATATGGATCTAGAACTATATTTTTTGAAGGAAATGTTGTAAGGTATTATTTATATTTTTGATACACATGGGATACCAGTGCACTTAGTGATGGACACAATTAGACTGCATTAGGCCCCCATAGTTTCAAAGGCATAAACTACACCAGTGATAGTCACCACACAACATAGCTCACAACATTCTACACTAGGGTCACAATACTCTATAGATTGTTTAGGCATATGAGTTGGAAATGTCAAGATCAAAACTAAGGGCCTTGATGATTTTGGTGAGTAGTTATGAGGGCTATCTAAGATTGATATTAGTTAGAACATGGGATTTTCATCATACTTGGACATGTTATTTCAACCCAACACTAATTCGATACTATTACCTAGCTAGTTATATGCACCACTTAACTTGTCATTACTAGTAGTTGGAGATTGTGGAACAGAGGGTGCTTTAGGAGATTGTGGCAATGAGGGTGGTTTAGTAGGTGTTAGAGTTTTAGGAGATAATGTTGGTATATTAGGAAAAGATGTTGATAGTATAGGTGCATGGATAGATTATACAATGGAGTCAGATGATCATCATCTAGCTCCTATGACCTAGGTACATATATAATATTTTTAAATTTAAATATATGAAATTTGAAAATAGTTTAGATAGATATTAAAAAGTTATAACAAATTGTGCAGGAAGATGTCATCAAGCACATTATTACGTCTAGTGTTGTGTCAAGGCATGTACATTACAGAGAGGATTCTACTGAGACACACAGTAGTGCTTAGGTAGAAGTTTTAAAATAGTTTGTAAACTTATTTATGTTTTAAACTATTATGCACTTGTATTCATGTACACATGTATATATATTTAGATATTTTGAATGTATATATACTTGTAGGGCTTAGTTGTTTGGCCTCAACCACAAGATGTATAGGAGACTCTATCAGAGGGTCATTCTGTTCATATGCATTTTGAGGGATCCCTCCAATAGAGATAGATATATGTATATTTTGATGCATTTATATATGGAGACTTTGTATACATGTTTACCTATGCTAGAGACTTATATACATGTATTTTAGCACCTTGATGAGATATACATTTCACTATTTATTTTACTATTTAGTACTTTAGTAGTTGGTTGACATGTATTTGATTATTTATATTTCATGTATACATGCTTATTTTAGCCTTATAGTTCCCATAACTACATTTCAGTATAGATATTAGATCTAGATATTCATTTTGAGATGTTTCTATGTGTATATTTTTGTATTTTAGTAGAACATTTTTCATGAATTAGATTATAGATTTCAAACTTTATATTTTTTGTGATCATTATAAAATAATCAAATTAACTTCTCTTTACCTACTTCAATAGTTAAATATGATGAAGTTCCAAATTGATCTATGAACCTAATTTATAATTCAAAATAATAATAATAATAATATAGGGTGATTGAATTGAATTCGTTACTTTTTTTTTAATTACATCTAATTAATGTTGTATTGGTATCATCATTAGCTTATCTTCAAACTGTGTGCCCATTTTATCTATGTGATTTTATTATTTTTCATGCCAATTATATTAGTATAGGTGCCTAAAACTACTAAATTAATCCAAATGAATTAGATTATAGATTTAAAAAATTATATTATTTGTAATCATTATAAAATAATCAACTAGTAGGACTCAAGATACATATTTGTTAAATCATTTAGTAGGACTAAATATACATATTTGTTTTATGTGCATAAAAATATGCTAGTAGGTAAGCCAATACATTATTTTAAAAAACTTTTACAAAATATAATATTCTTTGAAAACTTCATCCATTATAATTAATATTATTAAAATGTATACATTTAAAGGTTCTAAAATTTGATATATTAAGACAAACAACTTTAAATTAATTCAAATTATTATTAAATAAATCTTATGAAGGACTAATATTTATTTAAGATAATATTATTAAATTAATATAACATTCACCCATTCTAATTATTAAATCAATTAGTAGGACTATAGATACATATTTGTTTTATGTATATTTAAAAATATGCTAGTAGTTAAGCCAATACATTAATTTCAAAAACATTTACAAAATATAATATTCTTGATTACCTTCATCCATGGTAATTAATATTATTAAAATGTATACATATAAAGCTCATGAAATTTGATATATCAAGGAAAAAAACTCTAAATTAATTCAAATTATTATAAAATTAATCTTAAGAAGAAATAATATCCATTTAAGATAATATTACTAAATTAATTTGTAACATTCATCCCTTTGAATTGTCTACATTTAAAGGTCCTAAAATTTTATTTAAATTAAATTTGATCATCTCAAAACCTAGTTCAACCATGATGTACACTTATAACATGTAATATCTTTGCGTGATCTTCATTGTCTAGTCTCCACTTGTGACATACATGGTTAATTTGACTAGATGTAGATAAAGTCCAGTAGCAATAGCTAGGTGGTTGTATTTTAAAACCTTGTTGTTAGGTTGATAATCAACAAAGTGTATTCCATGTTGGACTATTTTATCTTGCTTCAAATATGTTCCCTATATCACAATAGAACCTGTACCACAAATTTAAATATTTTAAATTTTAATAGATATAAAGTTACCTAGATATATATAAATGCCTATATGTATGTGTGCATGTATGTATAATACCTATGGGGGATAATATTTCATCACTTTATTTAAGATCATATAACATTGTCCTCTCTATAATACATCACAATAAATAATAACTAAGAACTTTATGATTTCTAGGGTCAACAATCACTACAAAGACATCTCCTATAGAATAAGTAAACATACATGTACTGTATATAAGATAGTTCATTGATAGTTAAATAATATGTTGAGATTAATTGGCAAGTTGAGATTAATGTTTATGATATCCACTTTTACCAATCTAGAGATATGATCCAAATTTTCATCATCTTTATCAAATGTATTGGTAACATCAAGTGGTACAGAAATCCATGCAATTGTATATTCACATGTTTAATTCATGTATTATTCATAGTCTTCATCAATGCAACTGTCACAAAAACATGAGTATTCTCTTGTCTTCAATGTCCAACTGTGATTATCTGTACTCATGACCTAATGTAAAGAATGTGTGTTTTCTATCCTCTTACAACCATGTGTGTTTTTTTCTATTAACACCTGAAAGTTCATTACAAAAAAATGGACTTAAATTAAATTTAAACTTCAACAAATCAAGATAAATTTTAGAACTTAATTGCATAAAATTTAAACAAATGTACACATCCATACCTATTATCTCCCAAAAGACTCTATATAGTACATGTCAACTCATTCTTGATGATGTCCCAACCTTCTCTAATGCATAATGTGCCTTATGCCATTCAACAACATCATATGCATTATGTATATGAAATCCCTTATAATTTATTTGATGCTTTCATAGAGAATGTTTGATGCAAGCTCCAACACCATCATGTTCACCTTTTCCATGCCCACTCATGAAGAAACTCCATATGTGTTTTATAATCTCATTACGACGATATCTACATAATACATAAAATGGTCTAGATGATTTGGAAGAATAACAAAGAAGAATTTGGAGTTCTAATATTTATTTTTGTTTTCTTTCTCTCTTATGTTTATGTTAATTATTTGATGAATTTTGGCTGCATCATCTAGTATCAAAGCACAGAAGGTCTGGGAAAAGGAGATTTTTGTAGTTTTGTGGTTTTGAGTTTATGTTTATGCAGGTTGAGAAGAGGAACTAGTTTCCTGAAGACTAGGTAGAGAAGATAAAATGCCTAAGTTGAGGCAAAGGAAAATTAGAAGCAAGGCTAATGGACTCATTTAAAGAACTAGATTTATTGATGAGGTATTTGCATAAGAGGAGAGAATAAAATAAAATAAAAAGAGAAAGAAAAAGAGAGCAAGGAGGAAGAGATGAGGTGATTAGAATTCAAAGAAATGTTAAGAAAATTACAAGAAAGTTAGCAACAATTAAGAGAGCTAATAGAATTAGAAATACAAAAATGGTACCTACCAATCAAGAAGAAGATCACATGGCCAATTTAAAAGATTATTCAGAAGAGTAAAAGGAAAGAAGAGACACAAAAAATTAAAGAAGATCCAAAAAATGAAATAGTGAGTATACCAATGACTATTTTGACATCAAGAATTGCGGAACCCAACATAAACATGGCCATGAAAGAGTGTTTTTGTCATTTTTAGCCTTATGTTCAGAATTCGAAAACAAGAATGGTTGTTTATAATGAGATTTCTAATGAAGATGATTCATTTTTTTTTAATGAGGTCTATGAATGTTCCTAAAGGTAATATATTAATTGTGGTCATGGTGAATATGTTGATATATTAGTTTTTGAAGACATAAATGATTATGGTACAAAGGTTTATAGAGAAGAAATAGAATTTTGGATTTTAAAGGCTAAGAAGATATTGATTAGAATATGGATTAAGAAAAATAAGATGAAGAGGGATCCAATGGAAGATGCAAAGATAAATGATAAAATGTCAAAAAATTGGAAGACTAGGAAGAAGGAATAAACTTACATTCCTTTGAGTCAATAAAATCAATTTTTGATACAATGGAAGGAAAACTTCTAGAAAATAAACTATACACATTCAAAAAACAACTTGCAGGAGTTGTGTTCTTTCAACTAGAGGAGAATGATGTAGGAGCTTTTACTAGCTTTCGAAGTAGGAGCTTTTAGTAGCTTTTAAAAAGATTTTAATGTTTTTCTTAGTTTTTAGAAAGTTATTTTTTATTAATAACCTTGAAATATTATGATCCTTATCCAACTTCTATTACTTGAACTTCTATAGGGAGTGATCTTGAACCTTCTCCCATATGCACTTCTTCTACTTCTATTGAGCCTCCTTCAACATTTTCTTCACCTTCACCTTCTTGATTGTCTACAAAGTGCTTATAAATGAATCAAATTAAATAAAAAATATGATTGATACATAATTAAATTCAACAGGTCATGAAAATAAATAAATTTAATATGTATATAATTACATACCTTGTTTATTTTGATGATAACGTGTCAAAGTTTTATAAAGATTTCTTTGTTCTACTTCATGAGAACTCTTCCTTGCATGTTTGTTTTTTCTTACTTTCTTATTTCCCATCAAAAAAAAAATTTAAACTAAAAAAATTATGTTTCCTTAAAATTTTTTCATTTACTTTATAAAATTTGGTTTCACTTTTAAACATTTCTCCTCTATGCTCAACTGACATCAGCACATGATTTTTTAGGCATGTTCACTAGAACACATAATTTTTTCAATAGACTTGTGTGATCACAATAAAATAAATTTTTGACCACTAGATTGTTTCAGCTCATGTGTTCTCTTAAACACATGTATGCATGAACATGTTTAAAATTTTTGCATGGACACTATGTTTACGCAAACAAGTGATTTTATAATTTTTTGGGCTATTTTTTGTTCATGTTTTGACCTTAAAAAATGAGATCAAATGATCTCCTACTGAAAATTAAAAAAAGCTCAATTTATTCTACTTGGAGCAAGCTTTCCAACAACTATAATTTTAATACATGTTATATTCATTAAGACTTTCAAATATGTGTTTAACTCATTATATGTTGATTAATGATTGAACATCAATTGAACTTGACACTTTAAGAAAAATTATAAATGAGGTCAATTTTATTTCAAAAAATATCTAATAAATAGGTTGTTGAGATAGCTTTCTATTAAAAAATAAAATTTGATTTATGATAAATTTAGTTCAAGTTTTTCATGTCAAAATGAATGTATTTTTGAATTGCAACTGACTTCAAAACTTCATAAACCATACAATATTAAACCAAATTGAATCAAACTAAATTCATCCTCTAGATATTGACATTAAAAATCCAAATAGAAAGAGTTACCTCATTATAATTTCTAGAAAAAAAGTTATCCTTGTCTAAATGACTATCACTTTTTAAAAATATTGATTTTTATAAGTACCACTTCTCAGGAGAGAAGAAAAATTTGACTTAATTTTTTTAAAATTAAAAATTATGTTTACAAAGTAGGATTAGAGTATTAGAAATCACTAGTTTATGTCATCTTTAAATTTTTCGTAGTTTTAGAGATATAGTCATTTAAATGTGAGGTTTGTTTCAAAAATATTGATTTCAGTGTCAAAATTGGTCAAAAGTGGCACCCACTATTATGGGATCACCCATTTATATCTCAATCAATGAGGAAATCCAGCCAAGAAAAAATCATGGACAAAAGAAATATACCATCTCATCATCATCCTTAGTCAATGCCTTAGTAAACCTATATGGCTTCCATACTACCTCATCGAGGTCACCCAACATCTGTAGCCAATACTTTGTCTTGCCTAGATGGGGCTGAATGATCACACCTAAATATGTATAAATAGACGGTATATCCTATGGCCACTAAAAAACACATATTGGTTGAGTAATAAGAAGATTCTCCAGTATCCATATCTATAATAAGACCACACCTACTAATAATGATGAGGCACTAGAATACACAACCTAGTGCAAATCATGATATAAGTGGGCCAATATGTAGTTTCCCATGCAAAAATTTGTGGTTGGTCAATCATATCCTATGTAAGGCATCCCCATTCAAATGACCATTCCCATCCTTGTCTATCTAGTAAAAAAAACCTCCTAATAGTCTAGCCAACACAATAGTCAATGACTCATACTATAGCATCTAAAATGAGAATACACTGTCATCCTCGATGTTGTCATCACCAAATACATCTTTGAAAGCTATCCCATCTACAATGTGATCATAGTACACTAGATAACCCATTGTAGGGATGCATAAAATTTTATATACATCCTTAGGAGTAATAGTCATCTCCCCCAAGGGTATTTTGAAAGTGTTGTGGTCCAAATGCCACTACTCAACTACAACTATCAATAAACCTATATTCACTCATAACTAAGGTATCTATAGAGGAAAAATGAAACCAAATCTATTAATAACCTAAAACTCTATTGTAGAATATCATTCTATCAACTCTAATGGCCATGGGTAAAACTACAACACCATGAGCTTATGGCCACATACCTATTTCATCAAACAATCACACAACTACATCAATTTTCAATCACAAGTGATTACCCTACATCAATCAACAACAAAAATGTCACTACTAAGCTAATGATTCTATCTTGCACTAGATATGTGTCCTTTGTATACTGACATGAACATGCTAGTTTTCCCTACTCTATATTTTGATGGGGGCACTATTTCTATCTATCCAACCTCACCAGAATGATTTTACACATCACCTTGTTGAAACACCAGCTCCGACATGTTTGTTTTTTATGTGCATTCAAAATCATATTCAAATTCTATCCAACACTTTGAGTAATGTTGCACATGTTTGTAGCTAGTTATATGACCACCCTTTTATTCAACACCCCTAGAACAAGCCTTACACACTTTCCAAGATACCAAAAGTACTACATAATATCTTAGCACCATTTAAATTATTAAATTTTCTATTGTAACTCACATAAGTGCTACAAGAATGAATGACACTATAGAAATCATTGCATGCACTTTTCCATAGCCTAGATGTGCTACAAAAGACATTTGCAACATTTCATACCACATGTGCACAATAAAACTTAATAGATGCACTACAACATATCCAAGTACTCCTTCATTCATGATTTGCACTACCAGAACATACTAATGCACCACAAGAAACAAAAGTGCTACCAACTCTCACATATGCATTATAACTCATACATTACATAGGGAAAACACCCATGGTTTTGGCTTATTAAACCCTAAATCTTCAATTATTTATTTTATGCTTAATGTGCACTAACAAAAACCTCATATGGGCTAGAATATTCAAATTCTCTACAGCAACCTATGGATTTGCAATACTTTTAAATTTAGCACTATTTCACTATCAAACTAGGATTTTGTATGTGCAATTCTACCTTGTGGTTGTTCTACTAAAGATTGTGAATATGCTACAATGTTGTACATGCACTAAAAAACATCAAAAGCACTAAAATAGACTAATTTTTACCTATGCTCTTGCAATGGGACCACCATCCTTCCTAGTTCAAAGCTCCAAGTTAGCAATAGCAAATGTGGAGTGTAAAAATGAAATGGGTAAAAGGACTTGTTGACCTATTCAAACCTCTTTTAGGGCATTTTATGACATCGCCTATGCGACCTACATCCACTCAAATTTCCTATCAAGTATTTCAAAGATAAAATTGAACTCTCAATATTGTTCAATATCTAATTTTCCAATTTTATTTCTAAGGGGGTAGTATACTCATATCACACTGGGACTTCAAAAATTTTCCAAATATCAAAAAAATTCTATCCCATCCAAAATTTCAACATCAAATCAAATTGGGGCATCCAAGAAAGCTATTTCAAATGATTTCAAAACATCACAATATGAGATCAAATATCAAATTATTGGCAATTAAACATCAAATCATCAGCAATCAAGCATTGTATCAACCTCGAATCAAGTAAACATCGTCGACTAGACAATCAAACAATGAAATTGGTTAAAAACCAAAAAATCAAGATAGCTTTTTAACTAATATTCTTCACATATTAGCTCAAAGAGGGGCATTTGTAGACAACAAAAAGTTGGCAAAGACCTAAAACAATACAAATTTTTATCAAACAAAGAAAATTAAGGATAAAATTAGAGGAAAACAATAGACTTTCAAATCAATAATTACATCAAGTCATTAATCAATCAAAGCACCTATCAAATAAAAAAATGTCTAAATCACTTTAAAAGGAAGGAGAAGTAATTCATGAAATCATAAAAATAAATTAAAAACGAAAAGGAAAAAGACAAAAGACAAAATTTGAAAATAAATGGAACATTTAATAAATGAATAAAAGGCATTTATCCTCATAAAAGTGAAAGTCCTCCTTTTTTTACATTTAAAAGAATTGGAAAATCTTCTTTTATCCTCACAAACTATGTCTTTTAAAGTCTTCCTCTAGTCAAAAGTGAAATCCTGATCTTTATCCTAACCCCTTCGAAAATTCTATAAATAGGAGGGAAATTCAAGAGCAAAAGGACCCAATTTTTAGACATGTACACTATAGGCACATTTAGAGTTATCATTTCTTTTAACATTGTTATTATAGTGAATTCATGTCATTTTGATATCACTTTAACATTATTTTTAGAATCATTTAATATCATTTAGGCTTACACATATACATGTTCTAGCATTTCTAGTATTATTATATTCATATAATTTGCATTTTCATATAGATCTAGCGTAGAGTTTGATAGATCTATAGTCATAGCACACTCTCATTCTAGAACTATCACTGAGATGTTGGTCTGAGAGAGATCTTAGCAATTTTAGTTAGGGAAACATGGGATGTTTGTTGAATCTTTTCTTAGCAATGATTTGTTGGGTCTAGATTAGCTCATTTTTACTTTGATTGCACTCTACACTAAGGTCTCATGAATACGTGATTCCATCATGTATAGTATCCTTGTTGAAAATACTAAATGACTTACCAGTAGTATTTTTCATGGTCCTATTTCTTAGTTGTAAGTGCTATGCACTTGAGCTATCATTTTAGAAGTTATTCTTTCAATCTCCTCATTTGATGGTTTTCTCAAGTTCATATGATCCATATTTGGTATCATGTTGCACATCATGTCTCCTTCTTGATCTTCATCATATAAAAAAAACTTGCTTATGGTGCAACCAATATACATTTATTTGATTTTCAACATCATTTTTAGAATCTTTAATGTCAGATTCCTCTCCATTTTTACATAAATTTATCATATTACATGCAACATCCTCATGGTTCTCTTCTTCCTTTCCCTCATCATTTTGTGCTTGCTAATTTGTTGAAAAGGATTGAGAAATTGCACAATAGTTAGAAGAATGAGGTAAATGGTACACAATACACCAAGGTATCTCTTCTACCATGTTTACATAATTTCTTTGTAAGGGGTTAGTTGTACCCTTATCTTTATTTCTCCATCTTTCTATTGTGTAGTACAAGGATAATTCTACATCCTAGGCTATATTTTTTAACACGTATTAAATTGAGGTTTATCACCAGTATTTTGCTTATTTGTTTACTTTACTAGTGGATTCAAATTCTTTAGTAGGTTTATAAATTGACCCAGTTTATTCTCTTCAGGCTTCTTACCTATACCATACTTTTCACCTTCTTTCTTATTTCTTGGACTAAACAATTTTGGGTCATCCCATCTTCCCAACTTATGATAGGCTCTTCTATTATTCTCAATATTTATAGCCATCTTATAAGCCTACCTCATTATTCTAGGATCCTTGTCCCTTAGAGTATATTCCCTATTCCTTTCAAAGGCATTAAAGTAAGTTGTGAGACACATGTCATTCCTAAATTACAGGGGAAAAAAAAACACACCAATTTTTTAAAAAGTGGTAATAGAATTAAATGTAATACATAAGTATTTGAATAGAATTACTTAACTGCCTCATATGCATGTACAATTATGAAATTTAAGTACCAATCAAAGGAAATTTTTTTTATCATATTTTAAAATTAATATATATCACCATGTTATCTAATTATCCTTAATGAAATGAGTAAAATTTTGAAACATAAGAATGCCACAAGAAGGGGAAATATCATTTTATCCATTTAACATAAATCAAGTGAATGTAGTTTTGAAGTATACAATTCCACAATAAGCTAAAACATCATCACATCTAATTTCAAGTAGACATATGCAAAAATATAAACACCAAAAATATCATACACAAGAATATTAGTCAATATTTTTTATCACCATACATGGACCAACCACTTCTCATTTATTTTATTTTACCACTTGATTCAAAGGCTCTACTAGGAAAGAACCAGGAAGAAAACTTGACATTATAGCCATTTCCACAATAAGTTTAATAATAATAGTTTTACACAAGATTACTATCCCAAGGAGAAATGTCCCAACATATTTGAATTCAATAACATTTCTAAATTCCCTTATTGGCTCTACAATAGGGAACCCCTTATGAAGTCTTTGACTCATCAAGGTGATCATGGAGAGAACAAAAACTAACTAGGAGATAACCAATCATAACATGAAGAGAAAATCAAACATTAACTCCCATCCCAATTTGCACAATAGGTTCAACATTAAACTAGACTAGGGAGAAGATAGATTTTTCCAATAGTAGATGTCAACCACAAAACCAAAATAGGTGCCCTTTTGGGGCTATAAACTCAAGAAATTCCATTCTTCCATATCTTAATTTCCAAAACTTAAACACACAGTTTGTGCTAATGAGTAGGGGCCCATAACACCTTGCTCTCTCTCCCTCTTCTCATACTGAGAAGAGACTCTGCACTGTTGGAGTCCAATTAAAGACCTCATCTCTTACATGACCACTTCTACCTTATTTTAGGGTGAGTAATTCCAATATAACCCATACAATCCCTTTGAAATTCAAAGCAAAATACAAAGGAAAAAAAATTAAGAAAACCTATTTCAATCCCTCCCAAACATACTCAACACACACACACGAACATTCATATGCAAGTAAAATAACTTAAGCATGAAATAAAAACATGAACAACATGAGCTGAGGGATCTTACCTTCATAATGAGGTTATGGAAATTTAACAAATTTGAGATGAGCTTCCTTTCCTCCCCTTCTCCTTTAATCTTGAATTTCTCTCTAAAACTAGAGGTTAGGTGAACACTCCTCTCTCAAAATTACCTCTAAATAAGATCCTAAAATCAACCACCTTCAAAAAGTAATAACTTCCCCACTTGCCTAAAGTTCTAGAGACTTCTAACTCAACTTTTCATAAGGCTAACCTCAAGGTAGAGTTAAATTTATCCAACTCATGATGAAAACATTCAATTTTCGCAATAAAGAAAAAATGTGGTCATTGGGTGACCATAAAAGTCAACAAAAGGGGCTAGGGGGGTGGAAAATGCCCACAACCCATACCCATACCTCTTAGGTACTTAGTTTTAATGATTTTTGGCTTGTAGGACTAATAAGGGACCTAACAAAAAACTTGAAAATTTTAGGACTTTCTAATAACCTTCAAAAAAGTAGATTAATCACTAATCTTGATTAGGGTAATTAATATTTATTACTAACTAATTAGTGAAAAGGTCACTAACTTAGCCCAACATAGATCTTTAGGTTACTCAGTTAATGCTAACTATCAAGCTTAAATGCATATACAAGTCATGAGTGTCAAGTGACACTATAAAATCACTGTTACAAACATTAACACTTAATTCTTATAGAATGATGCAATCATTCAATTCATGATACAAGTAAAATATGAACAACAAGGTCTGAATCTTTCATTAGATTTAACCTTAGTTTTCATAAATTGTACATAGGGTTTAGTTCCATTTCTTTGTAAGATTTTCTGGCTAAAATATCCTGCACACTCATTTCACACATCAGTAACTAGAGAAAAATCACATACATATATTCAAAACTTATTTGGATAGTCACATAAATTAAACCATGAATCTTTGATATAATTAACTGTTTACATCATTTCTATTTACATTTAATCATCAGAAATCACATAACCAATATAACATAACTTATTTATTAATTTAGATTAAAATACTAGAATAATCATCATTAGGCATCCATATACTTGACATCATAAACAACACCAATTAAAGATTACTAAATTATATAACCTAATCATTAAGGCACCATAATCTACATCATCATCATCATCAGGTGAAAACACCTTGTATCATCAGTAGTGAAATTTGAATGATTAAACAATCAAGATAATGTAGTAGTTCCCAAATTGCTGAGTATTAGAATATGGATTTATCAACTGATCTCAATTCTCATTAGGACATTCACAACATAAAATATTACTTCATGTCAATTTAAATATCCTATAATGGTTTTAACAAAGAATTCATATTTGATAAGTACATATGAGGAGGAACCTTACATCCTCCCCTATTAGGCTTTGACTTCCTCCTCGAAGTCACACAGTTAACATGTTCGTCCTAAGCTATAACCTTGTATGGACTTATTCCAAGATTTCCTCTTATAAAAAGGATGATTAATGACACACATACATATACATGAATGATAACATATTTTCTTGATTACCATTTCTAAAAGTGTAGTTCAATCCAAAACTTTGACATGCATTTTCTAGGGTCAAATACTTCTTAAAACATATTGGTATCATATAAACAACACTCAAATCTAGTATCAAATACTTATAGAGTCTCTAGTAATAATAATATAATAAGATATTCCAAATTTCACATACCCACTCATAGATTAATAGCTGTACGAGAATCCCTCAAATGAGGTTTCTTATAATGTAGCTTGGCTCTTTATGTAGGGCTAATCACTTTTTCTTTAGAGTTTCTATGGCACACTGATTTCTTGATAGGATACTAAATAGTTCAATATTACACCTACACCTTTTTTTGTCTACAAGTCCATTAGGTTATCTCCTAACCTTAACAAGTTTGATATTGGGGTACAATCCATTACTCATAATAGTCCACAAATATCACTAGTCCTATTCTTGAAGTATTGGAAAAGGGTGGGGCACAAATACTCTCACTAATAACCCCATACCCTAAAATTATACATCCACTTAATTGTTAGGAATCCCTTTTTTGTAGGCTCATCATATGTCACTTTGCCAACATAATTGATAAGAAAATGACTCAAATTTAAATTCAACATCAAGGATGAAACATCTAAAGCAAAAGTTTGAAACAAAAGAAACAAAGAGTGGCCATAATAGAAAAAAATTAATCAAGGAATAAAGGCGACACAGAGATAAAATATTATCATCAATAATATAGTTGGCTAAACAACCCCACATCGCATTGTTGGCAAAAAGTAAAGAACATTAAAATATCAAAACCTAAAATTAGACAAATAAGGAAATAAATCCAATTAATTACAAAATTTACATTACTGACATAATGTGGTCATGCCAAGGTCTCTGAAGGAAATGAGAAATCTTAGGTTCTCCAGTAACATTGCAGGGATCTTGAATTGAAATTAGATTGTGATCTAAAGACCATGTTGCTCAAACTCTGATTGATCCCATGTATTAAATTACATAGTTAACTTTATTGACATTGCCCTGTAGTTATGGTTTACTATACTAAGGGGTTTGTCTTGATCAAAACTTACTAAAAAGTGCAAATGTGAGAATACTAATATAAGTCCCCCTCAATCCTCTTGTTGTTACATTGGTTTCTTTTTGAATAATCTGACCTATGGGGACCTCAGTGGCAGTAGAGTTGTATTCTGAGTTGCAGTTGCAATGTCAAATCTCTTATCCTTAATTCACTATAACTATATATTAGGGCTCCTACCCACAATCCTTCTTAGGTCAAAATTCACCACAATTTACTAATTGAAGTAATGTTATCATTCTCACCAAATTTGGTATGATCTTGTATACATAAATAAATCACTTCCTATGTTATTCCATTGTTTACAGAAGTTCTAATTATCATCTGATAATGTACTAAATGCTATTGTTCTCATCTATAATTCTATATTCCATGTCTCCTAGTCATGGATGACTTATGATTTCATCCTTAGGTTATAGGTTTACAACTAGGTAAGTAAAGAACCATTATTAGGATGTTGCCAATGTTTACTCATTCATTCTTAGAACTATCTCCTTGCTAACAATAGGTCATCATTATTATTCTTATCATACCTCATGGCTTATAATCTACTTATTAATTAACTCTAATTCCTGAACCTTTAATTCATATTAGGTTGATGACCTCATCATGACTTTTCTTTCTCTAATTTGTAGGATTATAATTGATCCAATAATTTCAATACTAGAGTCTACGAGTATTCAATTGATAGTTAAAATTTAGTATTACTCATGCTTATAGAATTAAGCTTGCTAATATTATTAGACTCACATAACCCTAACTCAAAAATTTTCATTTTCCTATCTTATCGATTCAATACTATATGTTACATACTCCTCACCCTTCAATTATGTTCTTACCACCATGATTTAAATAGATTTATTCTTTGATTAGGGTTCCACTACTCATAGTAGAACTAAGATTCTTTTATTCTTTGTGTGTTCCTAGCCAACCCACTTGTTGAATAGCTTCTTGCTTAAGTAATCGTATTGTTCGAGGTTCCTAAATGTTACTTGTAGATTTCAATTTGGCTCTTGGTTACTTTATTAGGCTTATTGGAACAATACATTTCAAATTTTTAATAGGTTAGAGGTATCCCAATAACTTGGTAATGTGGTATACTATTCAAGTGTTACCTTTTTATTTGCTCACCATACATTTTATAGATTCAATATTTCAACCCAAAGGTATGAAATTAGATTATGAAGATCATAGGTTTCCTTATGTTTGTAATGTCTAAAATCAATACTAGTCTCCTTGATCACTTCCATATTTGATATGAGTTTAAATTCTCCCATGAGTAATCTAGTCAGACTTAATCTAACTTCTACTACACATGATGTGAAACACTTTCTCTTTGATTGCTAGGTTATGTACTCATTTCCACTCTCATTATTTGAAGGTGTTTTAGGTTTCTTGATTTAGTTTTCCTTTAAGGTGATCATGTTCAATATAATTTTTTATTATTTATGAGATCATAATATACTTTAATATAAATTATAACATTCTTGCATCTAATTAGTTGTTTTCAGTCATTAGGATGGTGTCATCAATTTATAGTTGACCATTTACAAATGTTAATATTAACTCCAAGTTTAGTCTACTAAGATAAAACATGCTACACTAATCAAGTTATAGAAAGATGAAAAAGGATTAAAGTGAGTTTTTGAATACACATCACTAGGATGTAAAGTGGACATCTTCCACATAATGTATATGTTCAAATCCCTGAAATCCTAACACTACAAGAACATTTAGTTCTGGTTAAGTGAGTTGATTGATTTAAACATAAGTTTCAAATTGAAAAGGTATGACATCAAATTAAAAATACATTTTAGGGTTTCTAAGTTCTTGAAATTGACTATGATGTTATCCTTTATAACACTATACTAGATCAATCCTTAGGATAATCTAACTCTGCAATTAAAGGTTAATCCATCATAACATATTAATACTTAACTCCAAAAATGATCATAACCTATTTAAAATTAATTCAAGATATGAAATATTCATCAATAAAAAAAATTTGATATACATTTTCCTAGCAGAAATAATACTATGCTACCATCAAGATAGCTAAACAAGAACCCTTTGATAACCCCTTCAAAACTATAACCTTAGCAGTTCAAGTTACCTAAATCCATAATTAAATATCAAAATATTATAATAAGTCATTATTAAAGTTTTGATCTAATTAAAATAATTTAATCTTACATAATATTTTGACCTTACAATAAAACCAATCCACAAATTTAATTCTTCAACATAACTCCTAGTTAAATGTTATTCCTTTCTAAGGATTCACTACTTACCTGCTACTTCTATCTCAAATAATTTAACATTCATATTAAAAATAAATAATAATTTCCATTAAAAATCTAACTAATAACACTCAACAATCTTTAACTAATATAATATTAATATTAAAACAAAATAGCTTACTAGCACTAACAACATCTATTACTAAAGTCTAACAACTCACTTCAACTTACTAATAAAAACTGACTTAAAATCTAATACTAATACTAACATTAAAACCTTTTTTTTTAAATCCCAACTTCTAACATCTTTAATATAATACTAATCTTACTACTAACTAACTTTTAACATTATCTAAATATAATATACTAAAATCTAAATTCAAACACTAACTAACACTAACACTAATAAATATCTAACTTTAAATAAAAAACTAATTAAAATCTAAATACTAACGTATTCTATGCATCTAACAAATATTCCAACCCTTACTAACTTTAATCCACCCCCAAACCCCACTAACTAACCTTAGCTACTTCCTAAATCCTCCCTAACCCTTACTTCCTAAACCTACCCACCCTCCCCCCGCCCCAACTAGGAGGGCACTCTGCTCAACACACTCCCTCATGTTGCCCAAGAAGGACATGCATAAGTAGTAGCCTCTCTAACTCCCTTCCCCCTCCCAACCACCTCTCTCTACATGGATGTACATGATATTTCAAGGTGCAAGAAGAGTGGGCAAGGGTGGAGCTCGCCCAATCAATGTGTTGCTTCCTTTTTTCATTTAATATGCTAGTTTCCTAATGAAATTGATGTGTCCGACCAATTTTGCATGGGGATTTGTGATGGGGGTGTAAATCATGTTGCCCAAGAAGGACACACATGGGCAACAGGCTCCCTAACTCCCTTTCCCCTTCTAGCCACCCCTCTCCACATGGATGTACATTAGACTTCAAGGCACAAGGAGAGTGGGAAAGAGTAGAGCTCACCTAATCAATGTGCCACTTCCTTTTTTCATTTAATATGCTAGTTTCCCAATCAAATTGATGTGTTCGACCAATCCTACATGGGGAGTTGTGATGGGGGTGTAAAGTCTACAAATTTAATTTACCATTAGTCAAATATGGCTAGATGCTATCCCATGACAGTCCTCTCCAATATGGTATGCCTGACAAGGCATTTGTTGAATGGAACAAAGGAGGTGATTTCAAAACTTCCACCCCATTCCTAGCCACCCACCCTTACCCACTAGCCAAGGTGGTTTTCAAGGAGGCCTTCACATGGTCCAAGGTTTATTCCATGTCAGAGTATGCCAAGGCAAGGATGCATGCACAAGAAAATTGGAGGGAGAGTAAAGTGAATTTTCAACCATAATTGCGCCTCCTTCTTGACTTGGTCGATGGGGATTCTTATCCCTCTTTAAACATTTTCAAAACAAAACTGTAATCAAATCATTCCTTCACATAGCTGAAGGAGCTACCAATGCAGAAAAGAAAATCTTGCCAAGAAAGGATATGCCTAGGCCAAGGTAAAGTTATGATAAGTTTAAAACTCAAACAAAATGGTCCCTTTTAAGTCATCCTCCAATCCTATTGGTCAATGTCAGATAGACATATGGGTACTTGAGGGCACTTTTCCCAACCCAAGGATGATGCACCTAGTTCTAAGTTAAACCAAAAAACTTGCTGGCAAAATTTTCATGGGGGAAAAAAAAGGCTAAATAGCCCTTGTCAAAACAATTTTAAACTAAGACAACCCCCCTTTTTTCATTTCAAAAATTTAATGCAAACCCAAGTCCAATATGTTTGTGCCTAATCTGGCAAGGAGGTGGTAACAATAAAGTTTAGTGGTTAGGCTAGGATAGTATTTAGGAATAGTTGTGAATTAAAGTATAGTAGATGAGTTAGGATAGTTTAGGACTTTATATATCTTTCTTTTTAATTTAAAAAATATTTATTATGTTCAAATATGATATTTAAAGGAATCTTTAAGATGCTCTGTTGAAAAGGGGAAATTAACTTCTTTCCCATACAAAATCTAGAGAGCATTTTTTCTCTAGGGAATGGATTCTTTCCCTTTCAAGCCCCAATATATTTCTAAGTGTAGATTTTCTAAGTTGTGTAAATTTTCCAAAGGGGAATCTTTTTTTGTCCTATATTTTTTCTCTCTCTAAGTATTGGATTGCTACCATCATATCTAATTGACCATGGGGAATGCTATTATATATTTATTTTATCTTCTTGTTGGATTTAAATATAGGATTAAAATGTATTGTTGGTACAATAACATAATATTAATTCCCCATTCAATCAAATATGAAAATGCAAGAGGAGATTTAATTCATGTATTTTTAAACATCCAAACTTTACATGGACCCATTGTTACCCAAGTGTTATAGAATCAGGCTCTGACACCAAAATGTCATGCCCAAATTATAGGGGAAAAAAAATAGACCAATTTTATTTTAATGTGATAATAGAATTAAATATAATACATAAGTATTCGAATGGAATTATTTAACTACCTCATACACATGTATAATTACAAAATTTAAGTACCAATCAAATGTGAATTTGTTTATCATATCTTAAACTTAATATCTATCACCATGTTATCTAATTATCCTCAATGAAATGAATATGATTTCAAAACATAGGAATGTTGCAGGAAGGTAAAATATCATCTTATCCATTTAACATTAATCAAGTGAATGTAGTTTCAAAGTATATAATGCCATAATAAGATAAAACATCATCACATCTAATTTCAAGTAAAAATATGCAAAAAATGAAATACCAAAAATATCATACGCAAGAATATTACTCAATTGTCTTTTATCACCATACGTGGACCAGCCACTTCTCATTTATTTTATTTTACAACTTGATTCAAAGACTTCACTGGGATAGAACTTGGAAAAAAATCACACATCGTAGCCATTTCCACAATAAGTTTAAAAATAACATTTTTTCATAGCATTACTATCCTAAGGAGAAATCTCCCAAAATATTTTAATTCAATAACAATTCTAAATTTCCTTCTTGGCTCCACAACAGGGAACCCATTACGAAGTCTATGACATAGCAAGGTGATCATGGAGAGAACAAAAACTGATCAGGAGACAACCAAACATAACATGTAGACAAAATAAAATATTCATTCCCATCTCGATTTGCACAATAGGTTCTACATTGAACCAGACTAGGGAGAAGGTGAGTTTTTCCAATAGGAGATGTTAGCCACAACACCAAATCAGGTGCCCTTTTGGGGCTATAAACTTAAGAACTTTCGTTCTTCCATATATTAATTTTTAAAACTCAAACACATGGTTTATGCTGATGAGTATGGCCCATAACACCCTACTCTCTCTCCTTGTTCTTGTCCTAAGAAGAGACTCTACACTATTGGAGTCCAACTAAAGACTTCCTCCTATACATGGCCACTTTTGCCCTATCCAAGGGTGAGTAATGCTAATACAACCCCTACAATCCCTTCAAAATTCAATGGAAAATACAAAGGAAAATCATTTAAGAAAATCTATTTCAATCCCTCCCAAACATACTCAACACACACACAAACATGCATATGCAAGAAAAATAACTTAAGCATGAAACAAAACATGAACAACATGAGCTAAGGGATTCCTACCTTCACAATAAGGTTATGTCAATTCAAAAAATTTGAGATGAGCTTCCTTTCCTCTCCTTCTCCTTCAATCTTCTATTGCTCTCTAAAACTAGAGGTTGGGTGAACAGTCCTTCGCTCTCAAAATTTCCTCTAAATAAGATCCTAAACTCAACAACCTTTAAAAAATAATAACTCCCCCACTTGCCTAAAGTTCTAGAGACTTCTAACTCATCTTGTCATAAGGCTAACCTCAAGGTGGAGTTAAAGTTATCCAAGTCATAATGAAAACATTCAATTTTTGCGATAAAGCAAAAATAGAGTTTTTGGGTGACCATAAAAGTCAACAAAAGGGGTTAGTGGGGTGGTAAATGCCCCCAACCCATACCAATACCCCTTAGGTACTTAGTTTTAATAATTTTTGGCTTCTAATACTAATAAGGAACCTAACATAAAGCTTGTAAATTTTAGGACTTTCTAACAACCTTCAAAAAAGTAGATTAATCACTAATTTTGATTATCGTAATTAATATTGATTACTAACTAATTAGGAAAAAGGTCCCTAACCTAGTCCAACTTAGATATTTAGGTTACTTGGTTAATCCTAACTATCTAGTTGAAATGCATATATGAGTCACAAGTGTCTAGTGACACTATAAAATCATTGTTACAAATGTTAACACTTAATTCTTATAGAATGACACATTCATTCAATTCACAATACAAATAAAATACAAACAATGGGGTCTACATCTTTCATTAGATTTAACCCTAGTTTTCACAAACTGTATATAGGGTTTAGTTCTATTTCTCCATAATATTTCTTGGCTAGAGTATCCTGCACACTCATTTTAGACATCAGTAACTCGAGAAAAATCACATGCATATATTCAAAACTCATCTAGATAGTCACATAAATTAAAACATGAATCTTTTATATAATTAACTGTTTAATTCATTTCTATTTACATTTAATCATCATAAATCACATAATCAATGTAACATCTGCAAAAAGAGGGGTAAAAATTTATTAAGACAGAAAGGAATACAACAAGGAGAGCTCAACAAGGAGCTCAATCTTGAGCAACAATATCATCAAATTCTTGCACCATCTCATAGGACAGTTGCCCCCTATCCCTAATATTCCAGCCCGGATCATGACTAGAAGCCCATTTGGCTAAACAATCAGTAGGTCTATTCCATTTTTGCGGAATATACTTGAACCTAATGAACTAAAAAGAGGAAGAGAAGAAAATAATTTGCTTAACAACAGTGGCCAGCTGCCAGCTAACATCCTCAAGCTCTTGCGAAGAAAGCATGTTCACCACCACCTGGGAATCAGACTCACAAATAATCTTACTCCATCCCCACAAGAAACACTGTTCCACAGCATATAAAATAGCCTGAGCTTCCATGAGATTGTTAGTATAATCACCCTTATGAATTGAGAAGAAAAATTTAACATTCCCAGAACTACAACGAGCCACTCTGCCAATACCAGCCGGACCAGGATTCCCATGAGAAGAACCATCAGTGTTAATTTTTAGAACTCCACAGGGAGGAGGAGTCCAGTGCCCATCCCGGTTAACCTGACCCTTCCTCTGATCATGAAGCTACCTGGACATAGAAGGAAACCTATGAGCCACAACCCCATCCTACAGATGAAAATTGAGGTGATTACAGATAGCAAGATCAACCGGATCCATACCCCCATCAAGCTCACACTTCACAAGAATAGTTTCCTGGAGAGAATGTGATATTTTCCACCAAAGATGCAAAACACCAAGCCGAACATATTGGAATATGCAACGATTCCTCTCCAACTAGATATGCCAAAGCATGAAAGAAGGGCTAGCAATCCAAGCAACATGGAGAGAAGAAGACTTGGAGGGAGCACTACCCAAGCGAGCCCAGAACTCAGGCAAAGAGGAAGCATGCTGACAAGAGCAACCCCAAGCGCTCCACCAAAGGTGCCATATCTGAGTAGAATAGGAGTAATGGAAGAACAGATGGGAGAAAAACTCCTCTCCATTACCACACAAAACATAATAAGACGGGCACTAAAATCCATGTTTACAAAGATTATCCCAGGTAAGACAACGATTGTGAGCCACTAGCTAAATGAAAAAATTGCACTTGGACCAAGAAACTTTATTCCAGACTTGCTTCCACCAAGGGACCTCAGCATCCCCAAATAATTGTCTAGTTATCTCCTGATACCCAACGGAGACATGATATTTACCAGAAAAGGTACCGTCCCAAGCCAATACATTTGGACCAAGCAAAGAGGAACACTCTTTAGAGGCCAAAATTTGAGAAAGCTCTTGACGATCCATGTCTGTACCTCCAAGAGGCCAATCAGAGGAATTCTTCCATCTATAACCAACAATAGGTCCCAATTGATAAGGAGTCTTTTAATGAGTGACTTTATCCCATCCAGCGGCAAGAAAAGAGTCACAAAGAGGCTGAAGATGAGGGTATATGGATAAAATGGAAGCGAATCCATCCCAAGCATCAGACCAAAACAAAGCCTAAGAACCTCCTTTACATATCCAGAACAGACCCCTCTTCACCAACATCGCACCTGTCTTCAAAGTATGCCAAACCATTGAGCCACGACCTTCAAGAGGAAGTGAAAAAATAGAGCAAGGATTAGCATGATGAAAATATTTATGAGTGATAATACGAGCCCAAAGTTGATGATTTCTAGAGCACCATCGCCAATAAACTTTAGCAGCCAAAGCTTGTCTACTCAATAGAGCAGAACGAAGACCAAGACCACCCTCCTTTTTAGGCCTACAAACAGTTGCCCAATTAACCAAGCTCCATTTAGTACTACACAAATTACCACTCCAAAGGAATTGTCGAGAAAGAGCATCAAACTCCTTGAGAAAGTAAATAGGTGCAGCATGAACCATGCTTCTATAAGTAGGAAGAGCTTGGATAACAGCTTGAAGAAGAGTAACCCAGGCAGCAATAGAAAACCATCTATGAGTCCAATGATTTACCTTATCCTGAAGCTTGGTAATCAAATTTTGCCAGAAGAGACGTGGCTGCCTGGAAACAGCAATAGGAATGCCAAGATAAGTTAGAGGAAGTGAAACTATCTAAAACCGTAGGATACCAACAATCCTGTGCTGAATAGAATCAGGAGTGTTAAAAAAGTAAATGAAAGATTTGTGCTCATTAAATTTTTGGCCTGAAGCTACCAAATAAATGTCCAAAGCATGTCGAAAGGCTTTAGCTTCCTTGATCCTAGCAAGACCGGCAAGAGCAGAATCATCAACAAATTGAAGATGGGAAAGAGAAGGTAAGCCATTACCCCACCGCCAGCCTTGAATAGAATTCTGGGACACCTGATGCTTAATGAATCTTCCCAAGCCTTCATCCATGATGATGAATAGATATGGGGAGAGAGGGTCACCCTAGCAGAGGCCTCTAGAAGCACCAAATAGTTGTGAAGGTTGACCATTAATAAGAATAGAAAAAGAGGCAGAAGTAACGCAACTCATAATCAAACTCACCCAGTCAGAGCTAAATCCAAAAGAAAGAAGAATACTCCTTAGGAAGCTCCATTTAACTCTATCGTAGGCCTTAGCCATATCAAACTTAACAAACATGGCTCTCTCCCTTGAAGTAGCCATAGAGTGAATAGCCTCAGTAGCAATAACCACCCCATCCAAAATTTGTCTTCCAGCAACAAAACTACCTTGTTCTTCTGAGATAATAATGGGAAGCCACCTTTTCAGTCTCTCAGCAATCAACTTAGTAATAACTTTGTCGACCACATTACATAAGGCAGTTGGTCTAAAAAACTCCAATTGGTTAGCACCCTCTCTCTTAGGAATAAGAGTCAAGAATGTAGAGTTCAAAGCTCGAAGCATCTCCTTGCTAGCATAGGATTCTTTGACCACCTCCAACAAATCATGATTAATGATGTCCCAAAATTCCTGAAAGAATTCAACTGGAAAACCATCAGGACCAGGAGCCTTCCCCTTAGGCATGCCAAAGACCACCGCCTCTAGATTTTTCAAAGAGATAGGACGCATGAGATAATCATTCATTTCCTGAGTGATAAGGGAAGGAATATAGGACAAAATAATATTTTCTTCATTATCAGCAGGAGAAGAGTCCTCAGAGAAGAGGGTAGAGAAGTACGAAATAGCCTCTTGGAACAAAGCTGGCAAGGAATTCAATTGGATACCTTGAGAATTAACCAAAGAAGAGATAGTGCTCTGATTCCGGTGAGATTACACTATTTTATGGAAAAAGGAAGTGTTTCAATCACCTTCCTAGAGCCAATCAACTCAAGCCTTTTGCTTCCAAAAAATTTCCTCTCGAAGTTCCCATTCTTCTAGAGCTCTAGAAGCAAGGGATTCAGCCTGGCCAAGATCCTTCGAGAGACCTCGATCTCTAATCTCCCTTGTGATGACATCAAGATTTTCTTGAGCAAACCTCTTCATAAAGTGAAGATTCCCAAAGCATTCCCTATTCCATATCTTGAGCTGCCTTTTAACATATTGAAGCCTTTTAGAAAATGAGAACATTACAGTACCATATGCAGGGGCACCATCTTTCCACCAACAAAAAACAAAATCAAGAAGAGAGGAGTCATGAAGACACATCAACTAGAACTTAAAAGGAGGATGCTTCAGAACATAAGCCCCTATAGCGAAAAATTTGATTGGCCAATGATCTGAACCCCTCCAATCAAGGAATTTTTAAGAGATAGTAAGGGTGCCACTAAGCCAGAAGCAAGAAACAAGAAATCTATCCAGGCATTCTGAGATAGCAGCAGCACCAGTCCTGTGATTATTCCAGGTATAGAGGCCATTAGAAGGCTTAACATCAGAGAGATGCAAAAGAGATATGTGTTGCCGAAGAAGAGCAGAAGAAGGCCCCAATCTAGCCAAACCACCATGCTTCTCTTCCAAACTTAAAATTGAATTGAAGTCCCCTGCTAACACCCAAGGATGATAAGGATGACAATTTCTAACATATTGAATATGTTCCCAGAGTTCCTCCTTTCCCACAAGATCAACAGGTGCATACACATTAGTAACCATGATTACCTCTCCTGAGTCTAGAGCAAAAGCTACCATAGAGAGAGCTGAGTGAGAAGACATCTAGCCAAGAGGAGAAATTTTTTGATGATCCCAAAATATAGCTAAACCACCACCACTGCATGTTTCCCCAACACACTAGCATTGGCCATGAGACCAAATACTAGAGGCATGTTCGACCATAGACTCTACAGAGAGCTTAGTCTCTTGGATACAAAAAACATCAGGACTATGATCAACCACCAAGTTATGAATAGCCTTTTGTCTAGGGATGCTATTCAACCCCCTTACATTCCATGAGAGAATAATCATCATTGGGTAGATTTGGGAAAATGAGAATCCAAAGGTTTCACTGAACTAGACTCAATCAATATATCTCTTGTGAGTTTAATCTTCTCTTGGTCTATTTTGTGCCCACTCCTTAGAGTGGGAGAAGAAGAAGTCCACTTAAAGGGTCAAGGCAGCAACCCCAAGGGGAGAGGAGATCCCTTGCCCTTACCTGATGGTAGCACATCCTTAACCAAGTTAGCCAAAACAACACCATCATCTTCCAACACTGCAGGAGTCACCAGAGCCACTATCATAGGAGCTACAAGAACCTCACAATTTTGATATACTACAACTTGAGATGCCCCACAAGCATCATTAGGAACAGATCTCTCATTTGGGCAAGCTGGATCAGAAGAGATAGGAGGAGGAATACCCTCCTCTAGAACCATACCATCCAACACCTCAAAATGGTTAAAACCTGAATCAGATCATCTTTCTTTCAAAGGCCTCTTTTGACCATGTCCCTTAGCTCGAGGATGAACAGGGGTAAATCCATCCTTATCCTGCATTGGAGCCTTACCCTTACCTGTAGCATCTTGTGGATTCATCCCCTTGGTAGTATTAACCATTTGAGATTGTCCTTTCCCTGTAGTATTTGCCAAACTACCATCATTTCCAGCTGTAGACCGATCCACTCCTTTGAAACTCAAGTTATGGGGACACTGCCACAGTAAATGACCATACTCGTGACAAATCCAACAATGGAAAGGGAGGGATTCATAATCTAATTGCTACACCCAAGAAGAATCCCCCAAAAAAATTTCCAAAGAATCTGGTAATGTGTTAATCAAATTAATTTCAACACAAATTCTAGCAAAAGAAATAACCTTTTTATCAAGGGTTTTATGTGCGATCGCAACTGGCTTCCCCAACAAAGCAAAAATTTGTTGAAGGATGTCTTCACGCCAAAATTCCAAGGGAAGATGAGGCAAGCAAACCCAAACTGGCACTGTTGAAGGGAGATCCTCAGCAAAATTAAAACCTGAATGCCAAGGTTTGACAAATAACCCCACATTGTTGTAGAAATACGGGCCTCCTTCAAAAACACAATCACGATCAGATATGCAAGAGAATACAACAAAAAAATAACTATTCCCTGCCAACATAATCTCCATATTGCCTTCCACCTACCAAGAGCGGCGGATCCATGCCTCAAGAGTGGATAGGGAAATCCAGATTCCAAGAAATTTGCATATCAAAGCATGCTTGGTCCAATAATCAATGTCCTCCATTACAGCCGTTGGAGGAATAACTAGAACAGGGTGATCATGGCTACGTGGAAGACAACCATTAACTTTTTTCAGCTTGGAGCTCTCCCCTGAATAAAATGATTCAGATCGCATTGCATGTATAGTTGGAGAAGAACCATCTGTTCTCACCAACGGAGAAGAAATCCCAGGCCCTGCCATGCAAACAATAAAACCCCCAATCCAAAATTGACTGCAGAAGATCTCCAAAAACATCGACACAAATTATGTCCAGTAGCTAACAATCCAAACAGAATAGAAAAATAGTAAAGATCAAACACCAAGAACAGGCTAGGGGACAAACCCTAGCCCAGCCGACAGCCAACGTTTCTCAGAGACTCAATCCATAGCCTGTTAACAAAGTTCTATGTAACATAACTTATTCATTAATTCAGAATAAAATACTAGAATAATCATCATTAGGCATGCATATACTTAACATAATAAACATCACCAATTAAAGAATACTGAACTATATAACCTAATCATCAAGGCACCCTAATCAACATCATCATCATCAAGTGAAAACATCTTGTATCATTGTTAGTGAAATTTTAATGTTTAAACAATCAAGATAATGTAGTAGTTCCCAAATCACTGAGTATTAAAATATTGATGTATCAACTAATTGATATTTTAATTAGGACATTCACAACATAAAACATTACTTCATATCTGTTTAAATTTCCTATGATGTTTTTAATAGAGAATTTATATTTGATAAGTACATATGAGGAGGAACCTTACAACATACATATTCACCAAGTCTCATTACTTGGAACAACTTATACATCCCTTTCTAAAGTTTCACATTAAAATTAAATGAACATTCATTTGGCTCTTTTTCATGATGTTAAACTCATTCAACATAAAATAGCATTGGTTTTGTCACTATATTACTCTTTGAAAATCTTCTCTAACTCATTCCATGAGGCTACACTATCATCAGGAAACCTTGTAAACTAGTCCCTAGCATCTTTAGTCAATGAGTGTACAAATAAATTCATTACTACATCATCTTGCTCTACCTCGTATTCATTGAGTGTATCTATAAATTTTATTAGGCGTTCTTCACCAATCATAGCATTATTTCTCAAAAATTTAGTAACCTTGTCTCTTGGATCATTAGAAAGAGGATGTGGAAACCCAAGAATGCCTACAAAGGAAATTTTCTTTTATGTCTCCATATAAATGGGTTTTCCTTGGAATCCTATCATATTTGAAGTACACTATCCAATAGCTTGGCTTTAGATAGGGATTTGAGGTTGTTTGACTTGTTCAGTAATAGGTATTTGACTACTTGTACTAGAGGAAGAGGCAAGGGCTAACTGTGATATGTTTTGGCTAGTTAATAGACATCCACAAGTTGGAATAGATGGGACAACTTGTGAGGATTGGTTTGCCCAAGACAAAATTAGATTTAATAAATTCTATGTTTCTTCTAGTCTTAGTAGCTTGACCTTCATTTTTGACCTTCTCAAGCTCTTTAGCTAAATATTCTCTCTCCTTTTTGGCTTTTTCTAAATCTAGGTCAAGCCTAGACATGCTAGGATTATTTGGGATATTTTGGGATTCATTGAGTTTGATCCCTACTATATTTTTCTTCCCTTTATAAGGATGTTTTACAGTTAATTCCATAACCTCAAGCTCAACAAGCATGTAGGGTTGGACTTGTGAGATAAAAGACCCCTCCTCTGTAAGAAGGTTCACTTGCTATTGGAGTTTGGATCTTAAAACTTCAACATCTCCAAATACATTTGAGTGTAGTTTAAAATATTTCTCTTCTAGCATTTTTCTTTGCTCTTGCAAGGAAGCCATTCTCCTAAGCAAGTTATCTCTCCCAATAAGATTATTCATGGTTACTTATTCATTTTCTTTCTCCAAACATATGCATTTTGTCTCATCTTCTACAACCCTTTTCTTAAGAACTTCTAGTTCTGAAAATAATTCTTTTGGGTCTATAGAAGTGGCTTGTAAATCCACTGGGTCATCCAAATCTATGAGAATTCTTTCCTCATATGAAAATTTTCTAGGATTGAATCTAGCATCCAAATTGCCCCTATATCCCACTTATGGTACATTTCATTCACTCCATCTTATCTACAAGGAATGTCTCCTATAGAAGACACATTCTTATCATGATAAACTATCTCTTCCTACAATGGGATGGTAAATGTCTCTCCCAAAAATATAATAGTCTCACATTCAAAACTGAAGGAAGATGATTATCTTTCTAGCACATGTTGGCATTTTGAATGGGATGACACACTAGCCCTAGACTTCCACATATGATTATAATCTATTTTGTTTTTATTTGGTTCTTCCTACCCCCATGAGGTAATTTTGTGTGCAATGGTATTTCTAGGTTAGCCTTTGTAAAATATCATATCATTTTCCTCTTATTTGCCATTGGAAAGAAATATTTGAAATATATAGCACTAGCAATAAAAACTTTTGATTGAATCAACACCCGATGAAGTAGAATTATTTTTAAATGGCCTTAAAGACTGCAAAATACATGGGAAAATTTTCACAAATGAATCTAAGCAGGAGTGCAAAATTAGAAATCTTTTAACATTGCACATTGGGTAATACAACTCTATGCTGCATACAAGACACTAGAAAAGCATAAATAAAACTCAAGACTATAGCTCATATGAAAATATTCTTTACACTTCTCCCCAATAGAGTCACCATTTTTTTGGTGTTTTGTGGACTACCAAGTTGCTCCTAAACCCAATACAAACATGTATAGGATAAAAACAAGGTTAAGAACTAGCTAGATCCCATATTTAGTAGGATTAATCTCATCTCTAGACCAACTTCAATAGAGTACACAAAACTCTCTTCACTTTAGGCTTTACATGGTCAAGGCAGGTGCACCTTGGGGATTTGAATATTGTTGGTTATTTTTATATTCTTCATATATTTTTTCGTTGATTCTTCTTTCAAATTTATCCTGTATAGGGGACAATGGTCAATATTCTTCTTAGATTTGCAATAAACTCCTTGATTATAGTAGCTAGTTATAACTCAATAGGAAAGCTATTACAAATAAGTTTTGACCAAAAATTTTAGTTCTTCATTTCATAAATGAAGATTTTCTATTTTATTTATATATGCATTATGCAACCATATGAACATATCATCTTCTAACTGAATTGATTGATCAATGCCTTACCCATTGGGCTAGAGAGTCAAACTAGTAACTCTAATCCTTTATAATTGACTTACAATTAAATTTTTTAGCAATGAGCTCTAAATTTCATTCTTATGATATCCCTCCCATATACTTGAAACCCTATCAATTCTTGAAATCATTTACTTAAGTCTTTGGATTAAAAGAAATCAATAAAAGATATATAATTCATTTAATTGACATAGCATGTTTTTTCCTTTTGATAAAGAAAAACCTTAAAGATGTTCAATATAGACCTCTTCTTCTAGTTCTCCATTCAGAAAGGTAGATTTAACATCCATCTGATAATCCTTCAATTTTTGTTTTGCTGCATAACCTAGGAACATCCTTATTACTTCCATTGTTGCTACAGGTGCATATGTTTCCTCATAATCAATGCCTTCTTTTTGTGAATAATATTTACAAACAAGTCTTACCCTATTTCTCACAACTTATCCTTTGTCATTCATCGTATTCCTGAAAAAACATTTTGATCCTATCACATTCTTGTCCTTTGGTGTAGGAACTAATTCCCATGTGTCATTGTTTAGTATATATACCAATTCTTCCTTCATTTCTTGCATTCAATGATTATCCTTGAATGCTTCATTTGCACACTTTGGTTCAACTTGATACATTGGAATGTCCCCTTTTCTGATTTTGTATGATATTTCCAACCTTTAATTAGATCTTTAAGATCAAACAACTAATATCACAAAGATCCTCCAAATTTCTCAAGAAACCCCAAATCGGGTATGCCAGAAATGGTGCGAAAAGCTTCACAACTTCACCGATTATTAATAAATCTAAAAATGGCCATTTTTACAGAAATCTCAGCAGTATAACAACCTAAAAAATGATATTTCCAGATCTATATAGCCTTTACACAATAGCTCACAAATGTAGGACAAAAACTATGCTCATCGGGCTCCCGAAATTAACACAAAAATGCCCGGAAACACCACAAAAACACTAATAAACTATCTCAGAAGTTTAATCACGTCCCAATACATATATTCAGCTCTATTTTAACATCTTAAAGTCTAAAATAAAGAAGAAACCAAAAATGATATGAAATGCTCAACTGAAAACCCCAAACTCATGCAAAAAACACACCCAAAAACCCACAAATCTACACTGTTTAGCACAAAGGCAAACTCTGTATGAGCATGCACTAGAATGGCTTCAAACTCCCATCCTTAGCCTTCTTGGAAACCTGCAAACTCCCGTTCTTGGGTCTCCTCCTCCACAGGTTTGGCACCCTTTGAAGAATAACAAAGAATGAGCAAAAATCAAGTTCTCCCCATCCACCCAAAATGCCTCCAAACCCCTTAAAAGAAGGCATAATTGTCACTCACATCCAAGAGAGGTTAATGAAACATATTTTAATAATAATTTTCATTTATTAGTCCAATGGTTTCCAAATATTAACCCCCTTTTTCCGAAACTTCACTTTCTTGGGCCTGCCTGCCTTAGCAAAGATATTATTTTTTAATTATTTGAAAAGGGGACATGACAAATCCTCCCCTCCCAAAAATTGCTTGTCCTCAAGCAATGGTTGAACAATAAACCAATCAATGCACCTGGATCCCAAATGTAGTCATGAACTATACTACTACCAATTAACATAGGCTTCTGCAATATGCTCTGCAATATGACCAAGAGGAATCCATAATCAAACTGACAATTATAGCTCAACCAAACTCCGAAATCACCACTACCACAATCAAAAACCCATGAGGCACAAACTCTTAGAACATCAGAACCCAAGAAAAGTGGAAAAATCAAACTACCAACACAGTAAATACCATCAACGCATCCCACTGGCCTATACGGAATGCACAATCCAACTCTGCAACAATGGTGAATGCTCTTGAATGAAACTGTACCAAGTATGGAGAATCCACACACTGTACAACTCCTACAGTCAACACAAGTTTGCAAATCACTGGCCACTATCTCATAACCATAACTACCATGCACCCCTAATGGTGAAAAGCCATCACAAGATAAATAGCAAGAATTGGAACCCAAACCAAATTTTCCTACCATCAACTCCTCAACACAAGGATCAAATGCTAACTGATGTACATACCTTGCAATATAATGTTGATAAAAAAAACCAACCTTAGTTAACAAATCACCATGAACAAGTGATACAACCCACTGTGACTGATCACCAGCTAAGTCCGGAGATGTCATAGCCAAAGGAGTAGAATCAATAACAACACCCGCTGAAGCATCACTCTGAAACTCCTGCTCTAAGTCATGTATTATCAAGCTGTCAACTGTAGAACCTATCGCCATGTCATGCCCATTACAACTCTCATCTTGAGGCATCAAATTGTCCCATAACTGATGATAAGCACTAGGAACCAAAGTACATCTCTGTATCATTATCTCATCAAAATGGTCATCAAAGGTAAATTGATGAGCATACCTCACAGTGTAATGCTGATAGAATGCACCAATCTCAGTCAGTGGCTCAGACTGTAATCCAGATGAAACTAACTGCAATTGATCATTAACCATGTTGGAACTAACTACTACCTCCGAAGATATCACCAAGGGAGTAGTGTTACTAGTAGGAACCATGCCAACTGCCGACTCACCAACATCACACATGATCTTTGATACATCTCTAGTCTTTGTGCCATCAATACTAGAGGCCACCACCATGTTAGGCATACAACAATCTACTACAACACCCAACTTAACTAAACCTAACTCTAGTGGGAATGAACCTGATATTCCAATGTTAGTATCAAGAATGGATGCATCCCCATCTCCACTCTCTTTGACAATCTCGGCCATGGACATCCTTGGATCACCAAACACCATAGCCTGTGACTGTATAGAATCAGGTGAAGACTATAGTCACTCTAACTCCATGGTCACCTTAGCCAAATGAAATTGTGACTCCTTGAAAGCCAACTGTGTACTCTCAAGAATCTCAGAAGTCACCTCAAGCTGCTCAGTAAGCTCACTCACCTCATCTTCCTTGTCCAACAATGCATCATATGTTGTACTGCCCCACTTCATAAGATAATCTCTGTCAGCTACCAACTGCATATAATCCCATCTCAGAATCTGGATAGCCTCCCATAAAGAGTGGAAATCTGTCAAGGAAAGATAACTGCCTCCCTGCTCATCACTCGTAGGAGAACCCCATCCATAAACTGCTATCAACTGACAAGCAGCATTGAAATGCTGGCAAGTGATAGCAATGTCTTGGTCACTAACTCTCAACTGATTAGTCACATGATGGCACTATCTTGACTGTCTCCTACAAATCTCCTTAGATGCACTGTCTAAAGGAGTATCCTCAAAGTTACTAGTCTCTAGAGTATTACCATCCATATCTTGTGAATCAAATCTAAAGCTCATATCAACATCCAGAGTATCAAAAACATTAGCATTACTGTCCAACTCCTCTATACCCAAGGAAACTAAGTTTTCAAAATTTCCCACTGCATCCTCCTGGATGTCATCAATGCCAATATGATCCTGGGACTCATCTATATAGACTGCCAAATATGAAATATCATCAACACATTCTAGCAAGTATGGTCGACTAGATATATGAACAAAGCCCAACATTGGTGTATAAAAACTAATACCAACATTGGACAAGCTGCTAGCACAAGAAAAGACAACACCGTGCAATCTACTAATCAAATCCATGATAGCACCCAAACAAACACTGCTACCAAAAAGTGTTAAAGATCTCCTGTCAACTGAATCCCAAATGCCAATATAACAATCTTGAGTCCATATCTGTAAACTAGAATCAGCTGGTAACTCAAGAAAAATCCTCACTTGAGTAATATGACCAATACCAACTAACTCCACATACCTATCATGATGAGATAATGAAGTCAAAATACTATCTTCACTCACCTTTAGCTGGCGGGATAAATCATGTGAAGTACTACCTACCTCAACCTCATGTGATGAAGCATCTAACTGTGCCTGGTACTCTTTCTTAGCAAAGTCATGAATGCTCAATGTTTTCTCATCCCTATCAGGTATCTCACCATCCTGCACAACAACATCATTATAATCATCATCTGAACCCACTACACTGTAGTCACTACTTGTTGTAACTATAACATCCTGAATACCTGTGGCATCACCCTTTGACAACCTGTAAACAATTGTCTCAATTTGAGTATCAAGTTGACCGGTACTATCAATCTGTGTAATATCGTTTCCCACCACCTCCTGTGGTAGAGTAGAATCTGAGACCTCTACCTGGCTATCAGCTAGTTTCTCAAACTCCCCATGCAAGTTCTTGGGAATTGTGTCATCTGTCCTGTGAGAAAATCTGCCAAATAGAAATCCAGTCAACTTATCCACCTTAGCTGGGTCAGATAACATGTCATTCATTATATGGTGGTGCTCAACCAACTGTTTCGACATGTCATGGCTTATTTTCATAAGTTTATCTCAAATGTCTAAATAACCATCCTTTCTACTATTTTGACTCTGGCTATCAATTGTCCAAGATCGTTTCCTCTGAGACTCTGTACTATACCTGTCCATTCTGGATAAAGTAGAGTGTAACCCCAATAGGATACAACTTTTTCAAACACCAAGAACTAACATGAAAATGATTAGAAGTAGCATGAAACCATAGATTTGGACATGCAACTAATTAGAAGCAACATGCAACCACCGAATTATGACATGCAAGATCTGGGTAGTTGTCAAAATTGACATGCAAGATCTTGGTAGTTGTCAAAACTGACATGCAAACTTCTACAACCACCAAATTCACCAAGAACTAACATGCAAATGATTAAAAGTAGCATGAAACCATATATTTTGACATGCAACTAATTAGAAGCAACATGCAACCACCAAATTATGACATGCAAGATCTGGGTAGTTGTCAAAACTAACATGCAAGATCTGGGTACTTGTCAAAACTGAAATGCAAACTTCTACAACCACCAAATTCACCAAGAACTAACATGAAAATGATTAGAAGTAGCATGCAACCATAAATTTTGACATGCAACTGATTAGAAGCAACATGCAATCATAAATTATGACATGCAAGATTTGGGTAGTTCTCAAAACTGAAATGTAAGATCTGGGTAGTTGTCAAAACTGACCTGCAAACTTCTACAAACCCTCAGGCTGGAAAGATCATGGCTCTAATACCACTAGAATGTCCCCTTTTCTGATTTTGTATGATATTTCCAGCCTTTAATCAGATCTTTAAGATCAAACAACTAATATCACAAAGATCCTCCAAATTTCTCAAGAAACCCCAAATCGGGTATGCCAGAAATGGTTCCAAAAGCTTCACAACTTCACCGATTATTAATAAATCTGAAAATGGCCATTTTTACAGAAATTTCAGCAGCATAAAAGCCTACAAAATTACATTTCCAGATCTATATAGCCTTTAAACAATAGCTCACAAATGTAGGACAAAAACTATGCTCATCGGGCTCCCGAAATTAACACAAAAATGCCCGAAAACACCACAAAAACACTAATAAACTATCTCAAAAGTTTAATCACGTCCCAATACATATATTCAGATCTATTTTAACAGCTTAAATTCTTAAATACAACAGCAACCAAAACTGATATGAAATGCTCAACTGAAAACCCCAAACTCATGCAAAAAACACACCCAAAAACCCACAAATCTACACTATTTAGCACAAAGGCAAACTCTGTATGAGCATGCACTGGAATGGATTCAAAATCCCATCCTTAGCCTTCCTAGAAACCTACAAACTCCCATTCTTAGGTCTCCCTAGAAACCTGCAAACTCCCGTTCTTGGGTCTCCTCCTCCACAGGTTTGGCAGCCTCTGAAGAATAACAAAGAATGAGCAAAAATCAAGTTCTCTCCATCCACCGAAAATGCCTCCAAACCCCTTAAAAGAGGGCATAACTGTAACTCACGTCCAAGAGAGGTTAATGAAACATATTTTAATAATAATTTTCATTTATTAGTCCAACGGTTTCCAAAGATTAACCCCCTTTTTCCAAAACTTCACTTTCTTGGGCCTGCCTGCCTTAGCAAAGATTATTATTTTTTAATTATTTGAAAAGGGGACATGGCAGATATCAAACATATCTACTCATTTATTCTACTCCTTGTCATTACTCCTTTGCCTTTACTTCTAATTATCTACTCATGAGGGTGATTCCTTGTCAAATTTCTTTTAGGGAAGGGATTTGACATCTCAACTCTTATCTCTTTTCTAGGTTCAAATCTCTGCTCTTCTCCTTGTTCAACAATTTTTACATCATTATGCAAGTCATTGTTAGTCATAAGGAAAACTTCAGCATTTTGCCTAACAAATCTAAAGTTATCCACTTCTTCATTTGAATTATAATCTATCATATTTTCCTTGTTTCCAAACTTCTCATCAATCCTTACATTTTCACACTCAACTATTGACTTAGTTCTAAAGTTAAAGTATCTATAAACCTTACTTTTCAAAGAGTAGCCAAGAAAAATACCTTAATTACTTCTTGGATCAAACTTACCAATGTTATAATCTTCTTAATATAAAATTTTCTCCCAAATATTATGAAATATTTGACTAATGGTTAATTTCCAAACCATAGTTAATAAGATTTCTTGTCCATACCTTTTCTGATCTATACTCTATTTAGAGTATACACTTTTGTATTCATTGCTTCTCTTCAGAATTTATTATAAATATCATTCTCAAATAACATCACGAGTTAGCTGCCTCTACTAAAGACTTATTTCTTCTCTTAGCAATCCCATTCCACTCAAGTGTTATAGGTGTAGATAGCTATCTTTTGATTCTATTTTCTTCATAAAATCTGTTAAATTCTCTAGAGATAAATTCTCCTCCTCTATCTGATCTCAAGCCTTTAATCTTAACACCAGATTTATTCTCAACTCTATTCTTAAATATCTTGAACTTCTGATTTCTCTTTAACAAATTCTACCCACACCATTCTAGTTAAATCATCAACAAAAATCATAAAATAGCTTTCACCATAGAATCCTCTTGTTCTAGTAGGTCCACTTAGATATGTGTGAAAAATCTCTAGCTTATTTGTAGTAGTGAACTTCTTGCTAGGGAATGGTACCTTCTTCTATTTAGCCAAAATACATTCCTTACACATAGCATTAGTAGGCTTAACAATCTTAGGCTAGTCTCTAACAAAAAAAAGTGCTACTAATATATATAATATTATCAAAATTTATGTGACAGAATCTTCTGTGTCACAATCAACTATTATCCACTTTACCTACCAAAAATGTCACCTCAACATGATTCAACTAAAATATATTCCCTTTAGATCTTGTGCCAGTTCCAATCATCTTACCATATTTGTATTTTATAGTGCATGTCTTCTAACTAAACTGGAACTGATAACCCTTATCCACCAATTGTCCAACACTCAACAATTTATGCTTCAATCCATCAACAAAATGGAAATCATCAGTGTTATTTTTACAATTGATAGTAATGGATCTAATTCCTATTAAATGATAGGATACATTGTTTCAAACTCTAATAATACCTCTTTCATGGTTCTTCGACTTAATAAACTTATTCATATCACTAGTAATGTGATGTGAACAACCACTATAAATTATGCAATCAGATTTCTTTTCCACTTGGGTAACTAGAGCTCTTTCTTCTCTAATTTCTCTATCAAGATCATCTACCTTGATAGCCACAAATCCTAATTCATCATCACTTTCACTTTGATCTTTTTGATTGGATTCTTCATCTTCATTTTCATATAAACAATTTCTATCTCTATCTTTTTTAGACTTAAACTTTCCCTTATAATTTTTCTTTTTTTTTAGGATATTTAGATGCATAATAACCAAATTCATTACAAGTCCAACATTTAAGCATTTTCATACCATCTTTTTCTCTTCTCACTAGAAGGGCTATTCTCTCCTTAATCTTCTTGTCTTCATCAACTCTATTGCTACCAACAAAATCTCCATGAGTACTTGCACTTCTTTTGAAATTGCATTGAATGTTTAGAGCTTTGAAAGTTGTTTCTACTCTTGCTAGTTCTCTAGGTTGTTTTAGATCTACTTTTTCTAATTCCAATCTACCATGAAAAATTTGCTTAGTGAAATCCTTAGTATAGGCATCACTAGTTGTATCATCTAATCTATAAGATAGAATGGTGGTATCAAACTTTTCAAAATCTTCTTTATGACTTCATCATCATCTTTGGTTCCACCATGATATCAAGTTCCTGCAACCATTTTTGATATTCTTCCAATATAACTTCTTACAATTTCATATTCCATCATCTTACCAACTTGATATACACATATCCAACTTAGTAACCTCATTCTCTTAGCATGATCATCACCTTCAAAACTAGATTCTAATGATTTCCAAATTTTATGAGATGTTTCAAGTGACTTTACCTAATTTCATTCATTCTCTAGAAGGGTTGATAGTAGATATTTTCTTACTCTCATGTTACACATGTATAGATCCCTTTCTTCTTCACTACAATCTTCTAGCTTTGTTTCTTCAACAATTTTCTTCTTTCCCTTTGTTGAGATCCAATATCCTTGACCCATGCACAAAAGATGATTCTTCATCTTCTCCTTCCAACTATCATAATTCATCTAATCAAATCTAGGACTCTCCTTTCTAAAAAGATTGGTCATTGATCTCGCAAATCTATTAAGGTTATCCTTCAACTACCTAGTGCTATGATACCAATTATTGGAATATATAGCCCATTGATAGAACTAAGATGGGGGTTAAATAACTTATACAACTTTTGACATCAATACCAACTTTAAATAATATTAACCATATGATTAATGCAAATTGAAATCACAACAAGGTACTCATAGAAAATAACACCGATTATATTAACTACGAAAACCCTTGATCAAAAGTAAAACCCTACTGGGGATGGTACCCACAAGATGATGTACTAATATAAATATTCCTTCTTGGAGGATGGATCCTATTAGGAGTCTCTGAATACATTCATTACATATGAGTCCTTGTTGGGATACTTTAAATACCTGTTAGGAGATTCCAACCCTAATAGGAGTTGTGTTAGGTGTTGTAGAAGATAATTGGACTCACTTCCCAAACATCTTCAAGGAAAATATCAATGAACCCACTATCCAAATGATCTTTTCATTTTTCCTTATAGAATAATATAACTAAATTTTACTTCATTCCTCTGTCTCTTTCCTATCAACTAGATTTCTTCTCTTTCAGATCTTGTACCCAGATCATGAACTGCACATCCCATAATCCCTTGGATTGCTTACATGCATTCAATCAACTCTCTTCTCATATTTTCACTTCGTAAATACCATAGAAAATAGATACATGACAATTCTTACAATCAAGAAAAACATCTTTCCTTTATACCATATCTTCATAATAATTCCTTAAGTTGGCCTTAAGGCTTTCCCAATTAATTAAAATAAGATAGATATATATTTAATTGCAATTACTATAGCACTATCACCTCATAGTCTATACAAAATGCTGCATGTGTGACTCTAGTTCTTGCACACTTGCTTACATCACCACCTGACTTTCCTCTGTCATTAGTTGACTATGCATCACCTCATTATATCTTGGTCAAAAAGATATAATGAAAACATTAGAACCTACAAAGTTGATACTTTATTTTTATGTTGCTCTCAGTAAATCAAATAGAATTTTCATACATCTTTGACTTAGTCTTTATCTTCTCAACCACATCATCATAAAACTCTTAGGAATGTCCTTAACTATGCATCACTTCAACCTTACTTAGTTACTATGCAACATAAGATCTCTGACTGCTATTCTTCTAGTCTCTAATAGAAATACTGCTATATTGACATTAATGACAAACACAATCATGAATGCAACATATGAATTCTCTCCAATTTAGGATATTCCCCTAATGTGGTATCATCAACATTCATGGTAACATAGCCATGGAATACTATAGCCATTCTTGTGTCTATTTCATCCACTTTGGCCTCATTCATGAATTAGAAATGCTTCATAGTCTTGGATATTTTTATACCTGAGGTACCTATAGAGTCCATACTATCATATTTCCATAATTTGTGCTTATTAGATGTGGGATCCATCAACTTGGGCTTATTAGATGTGGGATCCATGCTCCATACTACCAAAAATTTGGAATCAATATTGAATCATGATCCCTTTGATGTCCAGCAACACCAAATGCCTCATAAGATATTGTATTATCTTGTCTCCTTATCTCGTCAAGCATGAAAGATTGCTCTAGAACCCACCTAGGTACCATGTGCATCGCACTCCTTTGTACTAAGTCTCTATCCTCCTCAAGAGTCATTACCTCACATTACAACATTTGGGGTTAAATTGTGATGATAATTTAGAATGATAGTGTAATTTTTGGTCATTTTCATGTTCTTTTTCTTGCAATTGTCCCTGACATCATCTCAATATTGACATTTATGTCATAATTGTGATGCCCTCATGAGCATAAAACAAAAAAAAGAAAGAGATAAGACAATCTTTTTCCTTTTTTTTTTAAATTTTGAAAAGAGATGTGTGCGAAAGAGGTAGATAGCAATGAACATTTTCATCGTGTCCTTGTGATTGGTGCATTTGGTTTTTGTTCCCTTGTGCTATATACATTTTGTTGTTGTTCCCTTTCTCTATGATTTCATTGTCATGTCATGCCCTTTCTTTGCGATTTCATTGTAGTGTCATTCCCTTGATCTATGATTTTGTTTTTGTATTGTGCCCTAGCTCTACAATTTTATTCAAGGGAAAGAAGGGGTAATTATCTAAAAAAAAAATTCCTTGTAAACATGTATGTCTTTATATTTCCTTCTAAAAATATATCTCTTTATATATTCAGAGAGATTTTTTTCACAGTGTTTATTATATATGTGATCTAGCTACATTCATATTCTAGAATCTAAACAATAAAACAATAAAAATCACTCAACCCATGCTAAGTGAATTGCCTCAAGATCATGTACAAAAATAATGAAGACCATGAAAAATGGGCCAATTTTGCAACAAATTTTACAAAACATATCATAGCAAATATTTTTAGAAAGAAACAAGCCATAAGTAGTTAAATGGGTCTAATTGCTAATTAGTTGGGTTGATATATACATATATTTAACTATGTTATGGCATCTTGAAGGGAATAATCCTCATGATTATGATTATGTATTTGGTGCATTTATTTCTTGTGATATACCTATTCATTTCTTTGTCGAGCCCTTGCTCTGTGATTTTGTTTTGATGCCGTGATGATCTCTGAATTTCATTGTCATGTTGTGCCCTTACTCTACAATTTTTTTGCCATGCCCTAGCTCTATGATTTTCTTCAAGGGTATGAAAATGTTGGTTTCTTTTACTTCTAAATAGGTATATCATTATATCTCCTTTTGAACATGTATATTTAAAGATCTTTGTTAAGGTGCTTATTGCATATTAGTTACACAATAAAAAAAAATTGATCCAGCTGCATGCATATTGTAGAATCTAAATAATTAAAAAATAAAACTCACTCAACCAATGCTAAGTGACTTACCTCAAGATCCTACACAAATATAATGTAGGCTAGGAAAAATGGGTGGAGTTCACAAGAAATTTTACAAAATCATATCATAGGAGATATTTTTAGAGAGAAACTAGCCATAACTAGTTAAATGGATATAGTTTTTCATTAGCTAAGTTGATTATGAATTTCTTTAGAACTATCATTAGATTAGGTACAATAAAATGAACAATCAGTTGTTTTTAGCTAGTAGGATCAAATATAATTTTCCAAGGTGATAAAATTGCATATGCAAGGAATCGAAGAATAACTTCAGTGAAGAGTTGAGTGTAAGGAGTTGAAGAAGCAAGTTCTTCTTTGTATGCCATAATCACAAGGCAGATTCCCTTGTAGAAGCCTCCACCATAATGGCATTACCTCTAAACCTTGCAAAGGATGTTGAAGTGGTTTTGAGCCTTGAAACACTCTTATAAGAATTTGATGTTTGGGATCATCATAGGGGGACTGTGCCAATACTTGAAACACTCTTATAAGCATTTGATATTTGGAATGTAAATTCTTAAAGACACTTTCAAGTGATTCCAATATCATAGTACCTACCACAACACCTTCCTAGATTCTATTGAGTGACTCCCATTATATCTTCTATGCTTTGTAGTTGTTGTTTCTATCTTGCAGTCTCTTTCTAAAGTTGCTCCTTCTCATTCTCCTTCTAGAGCTACTCCTTTTAATTTTCTCTTGTGTCTTAAATTTTGATTATCAAACTTCTAAATATTTTCTTCTACCTTTTCTAAAATCAACTTCACAGTGTGTTGTAACTTTGGAATAGGTATTTCATCATCAATAGCTTTCATTTTCACATTCCAATTTTCAAGATTGGTCAACACCATTGCTTGCGGATTTCTCATATCAAGCACTTTTTATACTATTTCAATGCCATGTTCTTGCTTCTAAGCTAGTAGTTCTTCAAATACATTTTCTTGTAAAACATTATTTTTTTTGAACAATTGTAAAATATTAAAAAGTTCATTATTGTTTTCACATGTATGTATTTATGTACGTGTGTGTGTGTGTGTGTGTGTGTGTGTGTGTGTGTGTGTGCATACATATACATATATGTATGTATGAATGTATGTATATATACATATACATATACATATAGATATTTATATATATACATATACATATACATATACATATCTATATATATATACATATGCATATATATATATATATATATATATATATATATATGTATGTATGTATGTATGTATGTATGTAGAGAAATTTTGTGGCTTGTGGATTATGTATTACAAAAAAAAAAAAAAATCAAACATGATATTAATCATTCCCCATTTGTTTTGATTGATTGTGGATAGATGCACAGGAAAGAGGGTGAAAAGCTCTAAATGTTGGTGGAGATCAAGGGAGATCTAGGATTTATTTATTATTCCCTTGTGATCTACATGCCCTTTTGCTATGATTTTCTTCAAGGGGAGAAGAGGTACATATGTAAATGTTCTTTTCTTTTCTTTCTAAACATGTATCTCTTGAACATTTATAATAGCTTTGATCATATTCAAGGATAACTGATTATGATGATTATATGCATATGTGCATGTATGTATGTAAATCAGTTCACTATGTGAACTACTTTACATACATGCATACACACTTGCATAGTACTTTTGCTAAATTAAATTGATCATTCATGTCTTGGATTCACACAAAAAATTATTGTTGCATTTAATCAAATTTATTTATATCAAACTAAGTATGTAGAAATTTGTACTTACAAATTATATTAGCTCTTGGTGATTGAGGATAGATCTTGTGCATAATATCATCTAGGTAATGATCAAATGCATTCACATTAAGTCATAATAGGATTGAGTAGATGATCCATTTATGTTACTTCATAGTTTTTTTATCGAACATTTTGTTTAACATAATTCATAATACTAGAGTTATACAGCTGAAACTAGTACTCTTGTTTATTTTATTTAATCATATACATTTAACACTATTATTTTTTTAATTTCAAAATCTTCATATTTAATGTGAAGAGATTCCACCACTAGACAATTGAATAGCCACAATGTGGAGCCACATAGCTCATGGTTTTTTCCACCCAATAATATTTTTATTATATTTTTGTCCTTCATAAATATTATAAGTGAATATTCTTTTGATTTTCCATATATCTAATAGTTTTTCACTTGTCATTTGAGATAATTTTATATTATAAGATAGGAACATCTATCATAATGTTGGACATGCCAATTTTGATCATCCCACTTTCAAAGTTAATTCTCTTATCTAATTAAGGAAACTACTTGAAACTGACTCCCTGATTTTCTACAACTTTCTCGATTAGCCATTCACATAAATGAATTATTCCATATCCATAAACAAAATCTAATCTTATATTAGTCTCTCTCCTCTAAATATTCAATACATGGAGCCATTTTCATTATGAGTAGACTCACTCTCCTTAGAAGAATTCAATTGAAACTATTCATACCAAACTAAGTATGCAGATATTTGTATTTAAATTTATATTATCTCTTGGTGATTGAGTAAATATAAACTATAATTTTCCAAGGTGATAGAATTACATATGCAGATGTATGTATGTATCTCTACATCTCATTGTCATGCATTTGTGAGCCTTGTATATGTATGTTTGTATGTATGTATATGCATATATACATATGTATGTGTGTGTGTGTGTGTGTGTGTGTGTGTGTGTGTGTGTGTGTGTGTGTACATACATACATACATACATATGTTTGTATATGTATGTATATATACACTTACATATACATAAAGAAAAGCTTCTCTAACCACCTACTGGGGAAATAGAAAGAGATACATGTTTAGAAGGAAAAGAAAAGAACATTTACATAAGTACCTCTTCTCCCCTTGAACAAAATCACAGAGCAAGCACTACTACATTTGGGCCTAAATACCACATTGCAATTGCAAATTGCCATCACAATTTAACCCCAAATGTTGTAGTGTTGCAAAGGGCACAAAGATCACAAGGGTATGAAATGGCAATGAAATCATAGAGAAAGGGAACAAAGATCACAAGGGAATGACAACAAAATGTAGAGATCACAAGGGCATAACAATGAAATTCCATATCTCCGTAGGATGTATGTATGTATGTATATAAATAGAGAGATCTTGGTATAATAGAAAAACAATAAAAATCACTCAATAGGTAGCATGGCCATTGGTATTGTCACATGATTATAAACACAACTATATAAGGAGTGAGTTAGGATATATATAGGTTAACCTTACATTAACAATAAACTATAACACTAAGGTTGCACTAGGATTTTACACTATTTTAATTGTAGAAATTTTCCTAATTCACCTGAGTGAGTGTATGATGGCAAAGGGTTGTATTAGGTGAGTAAAGGTCATCAGTTGTTATTGGAATACATTTATATCAAAATAAGTAGGAACTAGAACTACATATTTGTTAGAGTGAGTAGTTTAAGGTTCTTGATCCTATGGATATGGGTATGTAGGTAGCTTGGTAGGTGGATTATGGCAATTGAGCTTTCATATTCAACAATACATCATTTCCATTATTTGTTCTCTCTGAGTCAAATGTATATAACTTTATCACTTACAACTATAATTTTCAAATAGCATAAATAACAATAATTTCTTATAATTCTATGGTTCTCTTTGTAATTTTATAAAATTGAAGTTTAAAAATTAATTGCATTTATGAAAATCTTTTTCAAGTTTGATATTTCTCTTTTTCTTGACTCATAGTCCAAGAATAATTTTTCAAAATACATATTGACTAGTTGGAGATCGAGCCAAATTTTTTTATGAAAGATTGTGCCAAAAAAGCTAAAAAAATGATTGTGCATGATAATCATCTTTTTACGTTCTTTTTGGCACAGTTGTTCTTATAGTTTATGATTTTTGGTGAGAACAAAATTCCAAACTAATTAGGTAGGTGATATGACCTTTGTCTTGTGATAAGACTTGCTTCTTTATTTAAAAGAAATCATAGAACATATCTAATTGAGTTGATTTTTATTTGGTTTTGGCTAAAATCTTTTTTTTTTCCAAATGCCATTATTTCCAACTAGAAAATCTAGCTAAAATATTGTATATAGAAATCCTAGAATATATCTAATTTTATTAAGGGAAAATTTGTTCATCTTTTTAAAGAGTATCTCTATTTAATGATTTCTTTCTTTTTAAATGGGGTTTGAAATATGTATACTTGTGTGTACCTCTTAATTATGACAATTATTTCTATATGCTCAATAAATTATGAGTTTTTGAAATTCTAATTTGACTTCAATTAGATTCAGGAAAGTTAGCTAAAATAGGGTATCAAAAATGTAGGATTATGTTGGGAAACTTAGTGGACTATGTTATTATTTGTTCTATTTTTGCTAGTAAATTTAACTAGAATGTTAGGATCTAGAAAACTTGGTATTTTATGCCTATGTTATCAAATATTTAAAATAATTGCAGATAAATAACTTCATTTAAATTCTATAGGGTTTGAATTATATTGGCACACACTCCCTACAAGGATCCGTAGTATCTACTATTGTTATTAATTTGGTCTAGTTGATAATTATTTGGGTTTATTACAAATTCCTATAGAAATATCATAAGATTAGGAATAATAAAATGAACAATCAATTGTTCCTAGCTAGCAGGATCAAATACAGTTTTCCAAGGTGATAAAATTCCATATGCAAAGGCATCACTTGAATCTTAGGCATGAAGCACATTCCCCAATTTATAATGAATGAATTGATATAAAGGCTCCATATGCTAGCCAAATAATGGAAGTCATTGATGTAACCATGCATGCATAGGAACACTCTCCCTAAGAGTATCCCAAGTATCTAATGTCATTGTTAATTTGGGCATCACTTTATGATCCAAAATTTAATGAATTATTGAAACCAGTAGTAACTTCTCCAATATCTCTAGAAAACATAGCATAGGTTCAAGGTCCCTTGGCTCCTAGAAATTAGAAGTAGCTATTCTCACTACTAGAAGAATAAATTCAATTGAGACTTGAGTGTAACAAGTTGAAGAAGCAAGTTTTGCTTCTATGTAAATTCCATAATCATAAGACTCATTCCCTTGTAGAAGCCATAACCCAATTAAATATATGCATATATAGAATCCATAACCCATTTAAATGGTTCTAGTTTCTAATTACCTAGGTTGATTATAGATTCTTGTAGAATTGTCATTAGATTAAGTACAATAAAATGAGAAATTAGCATTATTTTTGTGTAGGATCTTGAGCTAAGTCAATTAGCACGGGTTGAGTGAGTTTTATTGATTACTGATTTGGATTCTATAATATGTATGTAGCTGGATCATTTTTTCTATTGTGCTAAGATATAACAAGCACATTAAAAATGATCTCTCTATATATATGTATGTATGAATGTATGTATGTATGTATGTATGTATGACTGTAATTGTGTATGTATGTATGTATGTTTGTATGTATATATGTATGTATGTATGTATGCATATGTGTCTATGTATGTATATATGTATATGTATGCATGCATGCATGCATGTATATATGTATCATGTTGAGATCTAGGATTTCATTGTCATGCCCTTGTGATCACTGCATTTCATTGATATGCCCTTGTGATCTTTGCATCTCATTATTGTGCCCTTCTAATCTTTGCATTTCATTCATTTTATTGTATCTAATATGATGATAATTCTATAGGGATTTTTTGTCATGCCTTTTTGATCTCTACATCCCAAGTATCTACTATTGTTGTTAATTGGGCATCACTATATATTCTAGAATGTTATGAAGTACTGAAGCCAGTAATAACTTCTCCTATGTCTCTAGAAAATGTAGCATAGGTTCAGGGTCCCTTGGCTCCCAAGAATTTTTAATAGCTATTCTCACTACTGGAAGAATAAATTTAGTGAAGAGTTGAGTGTAATGTGTTGAAGAAGCAAGTTCTACTTATGTGTAAATTTGATAATCATGAGGCTCATTCCCTTGTAGAAACCATAACCTAGTTAAATATATGTATATATCAACCTAGCTAATAAAAAATTAGACTCATTTAACTAGGTTATGAATTTTTCCTTTCTAAAAATATCTGCTATGATATGTTTTTGTAAAATTTCTTATGAACTCTATCAATTTTTTATAGTCTACATTATTTTTGTAGAGGATCTTATGCTAAGTCATTTTCTTGTGATCTCTACAACCTATTGTCATGCCTTTGTGATCCTTGTATATGTATGTATGTATGTATATATAAATATATACATACATACATACATATATATATATATATATATATATATATATATATATATATATATATATATATATATATATATGTATATGGAGATATATGTGTAAATGTGTGTATGTATATATATAAACAAAGAGATCTTGGCACAATAGAAAAACAATAAAAGTCACTCAACAAGTAACATAGCCACAAATGCAATGACAATATCTATTGGTAAGTAGATTCCTCTTTCTCTCTCTCTCATTTTTCATTTATTTATTTAACTTGAACTATTATTTCTTAGGGGGCATTTTCTAATATTGGATTCATTTTATGCATGAGGCACTGAGGACATTCCTCAATGTACCCAAGTGATGAATTACCTGTGAGCAATGAAGATGGACATCCCCTAAGAGTAGTAGGAGGTGATAAGGAAAGAATGTATTTGATCCAAGGATTCTTTTCTAATTGAAAAACCTCCTATTCTAAAACACCTACACAAAAATGTGATCCTATGCACCTTAGGTCCTAGGCATTCTTTGTTAACCATGAGTAACTACCACATGAATTCAATGATGGAAAGTCTAGGGAGAATAAATTTGAGAAATATATGAGGAGGCTGATGGAAACCATATACTCTCATGAGGAAAAAGGTTGGAAATAAGAATATGTGCCCCTAATTATGACCTAACCTTTTATTTTTTGCTAGAAGGGTTGGTCTTAATAGGCTCTTCAAAATATTAGGTTCCCTAAACTAATTATGATCTAAAATCTTCATGATAATAGTACTAAAATTATTGAAAAAGGAAACAGAGTCAAAGGAGTGATAAGAACTAATTTATACCCTTGTCCATAGCTGTACTATTAGCTCTCTATTTTCATAAGAGGTGTGGTCAAGGAAATATGGGCTAATGTACCCCATGTTCTTGTACAAAATTTAAATTAGTAGTAATGAATAATAGTAGAACTTGAAGTTTTCCATCTCTCCACTCCATGCTAGACAAATGTTGTGTTGGAAGATTGGTTTGATGATTATATGTTACATTCATGATTGAGTTTGTCATTGATGTCAACTTAGCATGTTTGATGTCTTCTATGGTATCTGATAGAAGAGCAATAGAAAGATTAAGTTGGTACAGATGTCTAGTTGAGTATGATAATCATATGAGGTTATGGGAGATATTTTAGAGTATTTGGTATATGCATTTAATTTTAGAAGAACAAAGTACAAGTCTAGAAGAAGTTATGTAAGTTTTGGTGATCTCTATTCTGAGATAGAGTTTGCAAAGTCATGCTCTGGTAAAATTGTTATATCTCCTAGCAGAGTTGATATCTTGAGGATCGAGGTTAAGGAAATGAAGAAGACATGTTGAGGATGATGTGGCTAAGCTCACTCATCATAATGTTGTGTGTACAAAAAGGTATTGAAGTTGCAAAGTGGAAGATTAAGGTCATCACCAAGTGTAATGTATTCATAATGAGGTCCTATAATAATTAATTGAGAAGGACTAATAGCTGACTCGAGAAATTATTTTATGGTCTTAGTACAAAAGAAGTAAATTTTCCTTTATCATGTGATATGTGGATATGGATAAAGTGATTTGTGAATATTCAATAAGCAATAGAGAGTGTGGAATGTGAAGTTGAGTAGAATAGTTCAAAAGTGAAGGAAACTTCATTATCAAGGTTTTCTAAGTGATCCAAGGTTTGATATTTGGATCTAAGGTTCTTGACCTAGTCTACGAGGTCTAATAGTGATTTGTTTGGCTGAAAAGAAAAAGGAAAAATAGAGGAAAGAAGAAGATGCCAGTAAATTACTTGTTTGAGAAGTGAGCTCTTCTTGTGGTTGAAATTGCATGTTTGGGCAATGGGCTCTTCTTGTATACAATGTAGCAACACTCCTAATAGGATTAGAATATCCTAACAGGGACTCATTTTACTAAATTTTGTAATAGACTCCTAATAGGGTCCATCCTCTAACAAGGAATATTTATATTAATACATCATCTTGTGGGTATCATTCCCACTGGGGTTTTCCCTTAGATCAAGGGCTTCCCTAGTCAACATATCTAGTGTAATTGTCTATGTGCATCTTTATATGTTTTTTTTTACTTTGGTTGAATGGTTAAATTTCTTTAAATAGGATAAGTGTTTTAACTATTGGATAACTGATTCACCACCACCCCCCCGCCCATAGTTATCTTGGTGGACTATTTCTTTTGACAAATGGTATCAGAGCTTGAGGTCCTTGAAGAAAAAATTTAATAGCTTTAGGAGATTAGTGGTGAGCAAAGATAGTCCTAAGTTAGATAGTGTAAATTTTGACATATAAGCTCTTAATGAGTTATCCAAAAAAGACATGAAGATCAAGGAAGGTATTGATTTGGTTATGAAAAGAGAAAAAAGATGGTATGGAAATTTATTTCTTGTTGGATATGTAATTAGTTTGACCATTATGCATCTACATGCTCTAAGAGAATAAGGAAATCTAGAAAGATTTTGGTTTTTGATGAAGATGAAGAGTTTAAAGCAAGTTAAAACAATATTCTTGAAAGATTGTGATAATGAGCTTGAATTGGTTAATAAAAAGGAAGTAGTAGAAGAGATGGCTTTGGTAACTATTGTTGATCTGAAGGCTAACCATGAAAGTGTGGAAGTCATTATTAAAGATTTGTAGAATGGGATTAGATTGAAGAACTAGGATCTAATCCTAGAGAAGAAGAAAGAGTTGAGTTGAAAATTCCTAAACATAATGGCATTACAGAGAGAAGAAACAAGTCTATAACAAAAGCAGTGAGAGCTATGTTAGGAAAAATGATGTATCCAAGACATTTTGGACAGAAGCATTGAATACAACAATCTACACTATGAATAGAGTTCAATTCAGGAAGGACACAAACAAGACACCTTATGAACTATGGTTTGGTCGCTCACCTATAGCTAAGTACTTCAAAATATTTGAATGTAAGTGTTACATAAAGAGGGATGATGACATTGGTAAGTCTGATGCTAGAAGTGATGAAGGTACATTTTTGGCTTTTCATTGAAAATAAAGGCTTATAGATGATATAATCAGAGAACTAAGACTATTATGGAAAATGCTAATTTGAGAACTAATGAAAAATTCAGAGTACAAGAGAGAATGGTTGATTACAATTCAGATGATAAGTTATTATTACTAAGCCAAGAAATGATGAGGTATTTCTTGAGGCTAACAATAATTTGTAGAATTAAGGAGAGAAAAGGTAGGAATAAATCTTAGAACCTTTAGTAGAGCCAAGAGTTGAGATAACAACTCCTACTTCAAGAAAGAACGTGATAAAGAATCACCCATCCAAATAGATCATTGAAAGGAAAAAAAAAGGTGTGATGACAAGAAGCAGAGTTAATGAAGAACTATGCTTGATATCTCAAGTTGAGATGAAGAATATAGATGAAGCATGTAAAGATGAATTTTGGAAGAAAGATATGAAAGAGGAATTATATTAGATAGTAAAGAATGAGACATGGGAATTGGTCCCCAAACTAGTAGATAAGAATGTGATAGGAACTAAATGAGTATTCAGGAACAACATGAATGAGCAAGAAGTTCTTAAAAATAAAGCAAGATTGGTATGTCAAGGCTACTCATAGCAAGAAGGAATAGTCTATGAGGAGACTTATGCTCCAGTGGCTAGAATAGAAGTAGTAAGAGTATTCTTAGCCTATGCAACATAGAAGAAATTTAAACTATATCAGATGGATATCAAGTCCACATTTCTAAATGGAGAACTTGAAGAAGAGGTATACATTGAGCATTGTAAAGGATTCCATTTTATAGATGACAAGGACATAGTATGTAAACTGAGGAAAGCACTATATGGATTGAAGAAAGCACCCAAAACCTATTTTTCAAGGTTGAACAAACATTTGACAAAGCTCACATATAGCAAAGGTATGATAGATAGTAATCTGTATTAGAAAGAAATTGATGATGGTTTGATGATTTTGGTAATATTTGTTGAGGATATCATATTTGGAGTAAATGATCAAGAAAGTAATAAATTTATAGAAGAAATGAAAAAAGAATTTGAAATGAGTATGATAGGAGTGATGAAAATTTCCTAGGATTATAGATAGTATAGAATAAAGAAGGAATCATTATTTCTTAGACTAAGTACTTAAAGGATTTACTGAAAAGGTTTGGTTTGGAAACATGTAAACTTCATGGAACACCTATGGTAACTAGACACAAGTTATATACTAAGGATGAGACAACTACTGTTGAGTAGAAGAAATATAGATATATGATTAGAGGTTTGTAATTTCTAACTCACTCAAGGCTAGATATAAAAAATGAAGCTAGAATTGTTGCAAGATTCCAAGCTGATCCCAAAGAAGCACATTATGCAACAATAAAAAAGGATATTTAGATCTTTGAAAGGAACTTCAAAATTTGGATTATGGTATGATAGATCTAGTGATTTTACTCTAAGTGCTTATACTGATGCAAATTGGACAGGTAGTATGGATGACAAGAAGAGAACTAGTAGAGGAGCTTTCTTTCTTGGAGGAAGATTGGTTTCTTGGTTAAGCAAGAAGTAGGATTGTACATCTCAAAGTACAATAAAAGTAGAGTATGTTGTAAAAGTAAATAATTGCAATCAAGTTATCTAGATGAAGCACATGCTAAAGGATATAAGAATAGAAATAAGTGAACCTATTGTTATACATTGTGACAATATAAGCATGGTAAATATGTCTATGAATCTAGTATTGCATTCAAGGACAAGGAATGTTTCTATTAAGTATCATATGTTGAGAGAAAAATTGTAGAAAAAGAAATCAGAATGGAGTATATGAGCACTAAAGAGTAGATTACAAATATACTCACTAGGCCTCTTCCCAAAGGGACTTTTGAGTATTTGTGAGGTATGCTTGGGGTTATGCCCCTTCCTACATCAGAGTAGAAGATGCAAGAGTGTATTAGTCTAGGGTAATAGAGCACCATTGTTTATCTAGACTTGAGGCTAATGCTTCTTGTATGGGGGAAGTATCTATGATGGATAGAGTCATTCAAGACTCTTATTGATGTTGTTGATGTCATATAATAGTGTGTTTTGACACTCAAGATAAGTAATAGTGTTATAGAATTTTATGCAGAGATGTTGGTTGCAAAAATCATTGACATCGATGTCAATGGGGGAGAAGTGTGGCATGAAAAACATTATACTATAGGGGAGATGTATTGAAAGAAAGTATTATACTAAAGGAGAAGTTTTGGTACTAAGCACATTGAGGTATATCAATGGGGGAGTATGATTGATGGAGAGGATTTGAAGACTATCTATCTTTTGTTGGTATTCTTGAAACTAGATTTTTTTTATCTATGTTACCATCAATGCAAAAAGGGGAGATTATTAGAAGATTAGAAGATTTGTTTGATGATGATATGCTACATTCATGACTGAGTTTTTCATTGATGTCAACATAGCATGTTTGATGTCTTCTATGGTATCTAATACAAGAACAGTAGAAAGATTAAGTTGGTACGAATGGTTAATTGAGCATGATAACAAGTCAAGGTTATGGGAGATACTTTAGAGTATCTAGTATATGCAATTAATTTTGGAAGCAAAAAGGACAAGTCTAGAAGAAGTTATGTAAGTTTTGGTGATGTCTGTTCTAAGATAGAGTCTATAGAGGCATGTTCTAGTGAAATTATTATATCTCATAGTAGAGTTGATATCTTGAGGATCAAGGTTGAGGCCATGAAGAAGAAATGTTGAGGATGATGTGGCTAAGCTCACTCATCATAATATTATGTATACAGAAAGTTATTCAAGTTGCAAAGCAAAAGATTAAGGTTATTGTTAAGTGTAATGTATTCTTAGTGAGGCCCTATAATAATTAATTCAAAAGGACTAACAAGTCAAATCACAAACCTGTGTCACCCTTTTGTGAAGGAAAAGGCTAACAAAAGTACAATTGTTCACCTTCAATGATATAAAACTAGTGTAATTATTTAGAATTTTAAAATGAAGTAAACTAATGAAATGTGTAGAAATTGATCAAGTTTAGTATTATATTTTTAAACATTTATTTGGATTAAGAATAGAAATATTTTTATAATTTTCATAGATAATCTTTTAGTTGCTGAAAAATACTAAAAGTTAGGGGTCTAGTTCACACCACAGAACTATATGGAAATGAACTTTTTTCCCTTTGATCTCAGACTATTTAATAGATAGCATATGTATCTAGAACATTCAAAAATAAAAAAATTCTTTGGACTTATATTTCCACTTTTGTAATCATTCAAAGTTCAACTCACCTGAAATCGAGAGTCTTTATCTCCCACTACATTTTTCAAAGAAAATTTAGTCTAACCAAAATAAAAATTATACATTCTAGAAGAGAACTCTCTCCTCTAGAATTTCATACAAGTTTTAAATTTTTATGATATGATTACTATTTTTTTCTTTCTCAAAATTGACATCTTTGCAAGTGTTAAAGTTGATGGTTGAAGATTTTTTAATTATAATATACTATATCTTCTTAAAAAAGTATAAATTATATATGAGAATATTCTTAACTTTGGGATCTATAAAATGGTGTTTATAAGTTATTAAAAATATATAATAAAAATTTGTAAGAGTTATTGAAACGTTAGTTTTTTGAAATAATTTTTTTTTTACTAATTAGATAAAAACTAGTGTAAAACATTAATTTAATAGACATTTCCAATTGGAAAAGTGTGATATCATATATAACTTACCTAGAATGAATTTATTTAAATCATATCTTTGAACAAAATTGGTTTTTAGATAGAAATACTCAAATTCTATTGTTCTAATTAGTTAGCCTAAGAGGTGACACAACTTTGTACTTTTACCCTAACAATTGACTTAGGGAATTTTTTTATGGACTCGATATAAAGGAAGCTCAGTTTCCTTTATCATGAGATATGTGCATATGGACAAAGTGAATTGTGAATGTTTGATAAGCACCATAGAGTGCAGAATGTGAAGTTGAGTAGAATAGTGCAGAAGTGAAGGAAACTTCATTACAAGGTTTTCTAAGTGATTGAAGTTTTGATATTTGGATCTAAGGTTTGTGACCTATTCTACAAGGTTTGATAGTAATTGGTCTAGTTTATAGGAAAAAGGAAAGAATAGATGAAAGAAGAAGATACTAGTAAATTACTTGTCTAAGTAGTGAGCTCTTCTTGTAGTTGAAATTGCATGTTTGGGAAATGGGCTCTTCTTACATGTATTGTACCACAACTCCTAATAGGGTTGGAATCTCCTAATAGGGATTCAAAGTCTCCTAATAGGGACTCATTGTACAAGATGTTGTAACCAACTCCTAACAAGGACCATCCTCTAAGAAGGAATATTTATATTAGTTCACCATCTTTTGGGCATCATTCCCACTAGGGTTTTCCCTATAATCAAGGGTTTCCATAGTCAACATATCTAGTGTATTTGTCTATGTGCATATTTATATCATTTTTTTTTTACTTTGGTTGAATGGTTAAATTCTTTTAAAGAAGATAAGTGTTTTAATTATTGTATAACAAATTATTGGATAAAAAATTATTGGATAACTATTATTTCTAGCATGTTATTCTTCATCTTCTCTAGAATATACATGATATAGTGATACTCTCCACCATGGTATGAGTCATGTACATCTCTAGAAATAATGAACTCTACCCCATATACAATATTAGTCATATCTACGCCAACCACCTTGTGCAAACCATACATTGTCTTCAAAAAGTAGTTCTTGAACTTGTCCAAAGGCATCTTCTTATCCACTTCATTAGGCTAATCACCCATGTGCTTGAGGTCCATTGGGATTTGTTGTAGCATAGACTTCCCTATGTAAACCTTGGTATTTCTTTCAAATTTTTCTTGAAGGTCAATTAAGTTCACTGGCTTGCTTATGGCTCCCTCTAATCCAAAGACATCAATGAAAGAAGCATGGTCTAATGTATATAGAATGGTCCTATCTTGCCTATGCAATGATTTGGTAGCTAGATTGTATGATTTAATAAGGGCCTTTAGAAAATCAATGTCCATGAATACTTTTGGAAAGATGAGCTTTGCCAGATTCTTCTTACATGGGTTGAAAACAAGATTCCTATTAGTTTGGTTGTGGTATAAATACTTGAATAGTTTGTAACCTCTAACACTAGGGAAAATAACATCCTTGCAGAAAGCATAGGGGTCATTGAAGTCATGGTTAGTTGTAGAGATGACATTTGAATATTAAGGGAATAGCATCATCTATTCTTCCACAAACCATTTTGGTTTCTTCTACCTCTTTCCTCTTTTTGTAGTAGAAGTTTTTTCCACTTCCATGTCTACACCTTGAATCTCCTCTACTTCTTTATTAGACATCTTGACTATAAACTAAAACACTAGGAAACTCTATAATTAGCACTAAAAACAATAATAATTCAAACTAAAAGCTCTACAACTATTAGAAATATCTTCTCTTTGCAAATAGTAACCTAATATTACTAGCTTATAGAATATTTTTATGTTGTGTGTACTTCATCAACCTTCACTATGAATTGAATTCTTACATGCATGAGGCCCAAACTTAGTATTTTTTGTCACCCTAGATGCAACATCGACATAACTATCTAACTTATAACTTCTTGCACTTTACTAAAACTTTATTGGTTAGGGGCTTTCTATCATTTTCTAGGTCATAAAGGAAAAAACTAATTTTTCATGTAAAATTTAGGGTTTTTGATCTTATGATCGACTTTGAGATGTAATTCCTTTGTATCATCTTAGGTAGGTAATTTTGGGTTTACAATCATACAATCTCCTAGAATTCAAATCCTTATTACATTGTCATAAGCCTAGAAAAATGCCTTTATGATCCTATAATATACCATTTTTCACATCTTCAAAGTGGCCTTTTCAGTTTCTCAAGATCTTACAAGCCATAGCACATTGTAACATCAAAAAACTACAAACAAAGTCGCTTCCTATAGCAATGAACTTACACTAAATAGTTAAAAAACCTTTTTTTAGCATCTTATCTTGCCTTCATTTTCTTTGTGGTCTTACGATCACGGTTAACTAAGCCTTTTCATAAATTTGAAAGTTACCTCATAAACCCTTACAATCTGACAAACACAACTTTGGATAACATTGCGATTCAAATTTTCTTACTTTATGATCTCTCAATTGTAGTTAATTAATTTACTTCATAACTTTAGAAGTTATGTTTAACTACTGCTTCTAACTCATTACCATACATTGGTCATTACCTCTCTTTATCATAGCCTTAGAAGCTTTAAATTTTATCTTTATGATCTTGCAATCTAGAATTTCTTCATATCTTGAAAAATATTATGATATTCCCTTGAGATCTTATGATCTAGTAGTTTGCATAGCTTCAAAAGATACTAGTAGCCACATGTCTCAAAATCTTATTCTCATACGCCTAGATCCACCTTGTATTACTATATCACTTATGACTTCCATCTTTATGATTGCTTCCTTATTGTATCATCAAGAACCTCATAATCTACTCCTGTGATCTTATGATCACAACTTTTTGTATCTTTAGAGGTCTCCTTGAAAAGCCTTTACAATAACGAGATCTCCATTTATTTTAAGATCAAAACTCTCCACAACCTTTTCACTTTATATCCTTGTGATTTCACGATCCCTTTCTTCTTCTATGGTCACATGTCTCCCATTTTTCCTTTATGATCTAATGATTACCTGCTTGTTGTAACATCTCAACTCTTTATCTTTTCTCTTATGATCCTACAATGAGTGTAAGATCATAACTCCATATTTTTTTTCTACATTTGGGTCAAAAAAAGTTTGACTAGTCTATCACATTGCATTTCTTGATTGCTTCGTGTAAAGTTTATATGTAATAGGACACATATTGGTCTATCATTATGTCACTATGACTAAAACTTGAATTATTCTTGCTAGCAACAAAAAATGACATCCATAGGTCTTTCTTGCATCTAATGATCAAGGATAAGACTTCAACCTTGCTTGAAAGTGGGCCCTCTATTCTAGGTGTCACTATGTGATTATTTAATTATAGCTAAAGGTAGAGCAACTTTTGTTAGTGACATAACGACATATGTTGATCTCCTAAGATCTGACAATCAAGAACATAATTTTCCTTGGGTTAAGAAAATAGTAATAAAAAATAAGTAGACTAACCACAAGAAAATTTAGAGTTAAAAAGGATTCATGCACTAGGTTCAAAGGATTTTTAGGAAAATAATAAATAATTTTGTGAAAACCATATAACAAAAGGTTTTTTCAAAGGCATTTAGGGATTTATGAAAACTTCCTACACAATTTATGAAAATATGAACAATGCAAACCCATTTTTTAGGAACCTAGGGCATAAAAGACCATAGGAAAACATAAATTAGAGATTTGTAACAAGGGCATAACCAATTGAGAGATACTCAATCCCTAATTTCAAATGGATAACTTAATTTTTCATTGTAATTTTGCAAATTTTTAAATATGTGAAAAAACTAAACCAACAAGACAAATGACAAGGAATAGGCTGATAAATTACACATGTTTGCTAAGCATGCAAGAACCTAAGTCATTGAATGATGCATTAGAAAAAAAAGATCGGAGTAAAGCCATGCAAGAAGAGATTGATTAGATCGAGAAGAACAAGAATATTATTGGAACCAAGTGGGTGTATAGAAAAAAACTAGATGAGAATGATGAAGTTACAAGGAATAAGATAAGATTATTTTGCAATGGATATGCACAAGAAGAAAGAATTGGCTATGGAGAGACATGTACCCTAGATGCAATATTGGAAGGAGAAATAACTCTTCTTTCTTACTCTACATACAAAGGATTTAAATTTTATCAAAATGGATGTTAAGTCAAAATTTCTGAATGGTATGCTAGAAGAGGAGGTTTACATAGAACAACCTGAAGGATTTTTTGATCCAAACAACAAGATCATGGTGTGTAGATTATAGAAATCTTTATATGGTTTGAAACAAGCTCATAGATCATGGTATGAAAGGCTTCACAACTATCTTATGAATTTGAGAAGACTAATGACAACAATAATCTATACTTGAAGATAAAAGGAGGTAATGGAATTGTACTAGCTGAAATATTTTTTTGATGATATTGTATTTTGAGGACAAAATGAATTATGTAAGACATTTGCAAATGAAATGAAGAAATAGTTTGATATGTCTATATTTGGAGAGATAAATTTCTTTGTTAGGTTGCAAGTATATCAAATGAAATATGATATTTACATCACCAATTGCAAGTATGTAAAAAAATCATGAAAACTTATAGTATGGAGGATTCGAAACCTATTAGTACTCTTATGTTGATATGAAAAATAAAATCCAAAATTGATTATTCTACTAAAGTAACTAAAACAATGTATAGATCTATGATTGACAAATTGAAATATGTAGTTCATAGGAAATCTGACATTGCTTGAACTATTGGGATCATTGCAAGGTTTTATAAAAATCCTTAGAAGAATAATTTAATGGTTATTAAAAGGATCATGAGATACTTGAAATGAATAGAAGAATATATTCTATATTACAAGAAAATTGATAGATTTGAATTAAGAAGCTATACAAATGTTGATTGGTCTAAAAACATTGATGATAGAAAGAGCACAAGTGGTATAACATTTTTCTTAGGAGAAAAACAAAATTGTATATCACAAACTACTCTTGAAGCTAAACATGTTGTTGTAGTGAATTACACAAATGCAATATGGATCAAACAGTTACTCAAAGGAATGAAGGATGAAATTAATGAACCTATGGTACTGTACTATTACAATACAAGTTCTATAAACATATCAAAGAACCATGTGATGCATACAAGTACATAGAACATTGAAATAATGTATCATTACTAGAGAGAGTTGGTTCAAGACAAAGAATGAGAATGAAATAAATGAATACAAAAGAATAGATAGTTGATATATTCACTAAGGCTTTTCCTAAGGATGCACATGAATATCTTAGAGGTAAAATAGGGGTGATACCCCTATCCAAAGCTACTTAAGAAGCAAGAGTAGTACCTTGCATCAATTGAGTTGAGTGAAATATTTTAAAAATTGATGTAGTGGATCTTACTTTAGGACTTGCTCAAAGTAAAAAAGGAGCTAAAAATAGAAGATTTATAATCACATGCAAGGTGATAGAGGGAGAGCCTGAAATGATTATATCTACATGTATAGATGACAAGTCTTTGGAATTTTTGTAAAAAAGGGAGAATATGCTAAGATGGAGATATAAGAGAAAGATGGAGAATACAATAGAGAGTTATACTTGAAGCCTAAAGAATGTATTAAAGGAGATATTACAAAGATTAGATTAGAGAAGAAAGGAAAAATATTTTCAAAGAGGCACAAATATTGATAGAGGGAGAGATTTCAATAAATCATATAAACTTTCTTTTTGGTATTGTTGTTCATATTGGTTTTCCATCAATACCAAGGAGGGAGATTATTGAACGGAGATTGTTGAAGTGAAGAAGATTGCTGAAACCTATCATGGAACAATCATTACTTTGTCACTTATGTCAAACCTACTACTTGTTGGTGAGACAATTTCTTACTTTGGTCTAGATGTTATCATTTTTTTGATTGATGGAGAGGATTTGAAAATAAAGGATAACAAGAGAACCTAGAGAAAGGTTGAGTTATATCGTGTATAAAAGGAGCACTAAGACCAGACAAGACATTGATGATATAGTGTATTATTTGTCTACTTAAGGCTATAATGAAAGGAGACTTGAGAAAATACTAGAAGGAGGATAAGTAAATAAATGTATCTTCCAAGCCTAACCAAGATAATAATGCAAACCAAGAAAAGTTAATGCAGACCAAACCAAGAAAAGTTAGTGTAGACCAAGAAGAAAATTAGTTGAAGTAGAGAAGTAAGTTTATTAGGTGCAGAGTGAAGAAAGTTAGTGTGAGTTGAGCAAGAGAAACCTATTTGGTTCTGAGTGAAGAAAGTTAGTATGTTCGAGCACCAATAATGACTTTATGGATGCAGAGAAACCTAATGATGGTCAAGTATCAGAAGATAGTGTTTGGCAAGCAAAAAGAGATTTATTGTTGATTGCCAATAAAATGTGTTAGATTAAAGATTTGACAAGTCTAAGCCAAAAAAATTTATTTCTTGAATTGTGTGAAGCATGTGGAAGATAACTATGATGAATTAGTGACAAAAAATTCAAGATAAACCATTTTGAGGTAAATTCCAAGAGGATTATAGAGGAAGTTTCTAAAAGAGAATAAAATGAAAAGCTAGGTAGATTCAATGAATATGACCTAACCCTAGAAAGGATGACTATGGTTAAGAGGAAAAATACTTAAATTCTCCATTTGTACAGATAATAGGCTAGAAGCAAGAACTATCATGTGTGAGAAGCTAAGGGAGAGAAGAAGTTTAGGGTGTTGCTTCATCTGGTAGTCAAATAGAAGAGTTTGTAATTGGCATACAAAGCAAGAAGGATTAAGGTGATGAAGGCTTGAATGATGAAAAAAATTTCAAAGAAAAAGTGGATAAATGCTAAGAAAAATGGAGGATTGAAATTGAGATCTATAATCTTCAAGTGAGTTATTATTTTTATCAAATCAAGTCTTGTTGTTACTCTCTATTAATTGTATCAATCTAGATAAATCATTTGGATTAAGGTTAATCTAATAGTCATTAGTAAATCCTTTAACATGGTGAAATTATAATGAAATTTCCTAAATTCCTCTAGAAAGGCTCACTCCTAATAGGGTGATCAGAATCCTTTAACCAAGTTACATTTGTAAGAATTTGCCTTAGGGAAAAATCACCCATGATCAAGAAGCTTGAGCACTAGCACAATATGGACCAATAAAGTATGATCAAAATAACAATATGAAAATGAATTGATGTATATACACACTAGGAATGCCTATATATAAAGGCCTCTAGATTGACTAGGAGTTAGCAAAGTGATAATTCTCACAACTAAGCACATGTCCACCAAGAGTGGACTATCCTCCATTAAGCACAAAAGTTAGTGTGATAATGAGAGGATAAGCTTAACATAGGTGTGTCACATAAAAGGATGTTGTAGAAACTATGCGCTTAATTAGAGTGTGAACAACTCATGTTATAGACACCATGTGCTAAATTAGAGTTGCTAACTCCTATATTGTCAACAAGATAACTAATATGAGTACACATACTCCTAGGTGTCTAACTAATAAATGATCAAATAATACATTAACCTAAGTAAACTTAAGTAAAGTTTAATAATAATTAATTATTTACACTAACAACCACCCTTAAGTGCAACTTAGGGGAATGCAGTCAAGCTAACAAAAGCTATAATGAAAATGCATAATGGGTCATGACTACTAGGCCATGCTAGGTACCCATGTACAAATGCAATGCAATCTCTCTAAAAATGAACAAAGAAGGAAAATATCATGTGAAAAGCCCTCCCAAATAAAGAGAGATGAAAAGAAAATGTGCATGGATTTATGCAGTAATCAAGATCCCTCCATTACAACATACAACATGTATATACAATAGATAAGTATGAGAAGGATAAAACCCCATAAGAGGAAAAAGTCCCCCCATAAGAGAGAAGAAGAAGAAGAAGAAGAAGAAGAAGAAAGGAGACAAGGTAGTCCCCCCCCACTCTCCAAATGTATAATGTTGATCAATGATAGATGCTCCAAGGGTACCTGCAAGAAGCTGGGTCACAATTCTATGAAAGTCAAATCTGCAGAATTCTACTTCTAATTAGAAACAACTAACTAATTTTTTTAAAATTGGGTACCCATTTCTAAAATCACAGTTAGGGCACCGAAGCCATGATTCAAAAATTGGGTACCTGATTAGTGAAAATTGGATTGGTTTCCCGAACCACTTAAAAATTGGGCTCTAGATACCTTTACAAATCGATTACCCGATTTCTTAAAAATTGGGTACCTAATTTGTAAAATATTGGGTAACCAATTTTTAAAAGTTACAAATACCCATTTTCATGTGTTTGGGGGTCATTTTCACCATCTAGAAAATGAGAGCCTAATTTGAGAGCAATATGGGAGCCCATTTTTTATCTCTACTGATTGCCCCCTACTACTATTTTCTGACATACCGAGTATTTTAAATTTTTTTGTACTCTTTTACTTAATTACTTTTAGTTATACATTTATATGTATGTCAATTTATTGTTTTTTTTATAGTTTTAATATATGTAAAATTGTAAATTTACATTTTTAATGAGCATTATCTTATCTGTTAATTTAAATAATAGTTTCATAGATGTTCATTTAAAAATTATTATTTTAGATATTTTGAAATGTATTTAATTTATGTATTTATTACAATGTTGAATGATTAGATTAGATGTAAATTCATTGTTTAAACATGTAATTACAAATAAATATTGATTTCAAATAACTAGTGAATAATTATCTAAATTAGTTTGGAAACCTTGTAACAAAGAAAGTATTTGAACTAACTATAACCTCAACCTAACCATATAGTTTTGTACAATAAAACCCTAAACATATAACTAAATATATAATTACGTAACACTTCGCAAAGGGATCCAAACACAAAACTTAGTATTTAATTATTTTACTTATTGTATTGTACTTTGTTCCATGGATAAAAAATGGATGATGTAAACTATTTTATAAATGTATATTCTTTTAGCCTTTTGTACCCTGTGATATGTACAGTGGATGATTGTGCATTCTGAATTAATTTTCCAAGTGGCATTTGAAAGAAATGTATATTATTTAAATGGATTGAACTCAAGTAGTTATTCTTTCATGTGGATGTGTTATTTATTTACTTCTAGTACTTATAATTATTTTAAAATGAGATGTATATGTGCTCATTAAGGAATGTAATCTCTTATGTTTTTTATGTAAATAATTATACATGTTATTGCTTGCTTATTAAAACTTTAGATTAGTTCTTTGGATCCCTTAGCTGGGCGTCATTTAGGATTAACTATAATACCAATTTTAACCAAAACTCTAATCATAACCCTTACTGTCATCCTCACCATAATCTTAATTTGCTAAAACCTACACCCTAATATATAAATAATTGAATAACTATCCTAAGAACCAAGTACTAATTATTAATGTCAAACCATAATCGTAACCTTAAATGATAATTTATTATCCTATAGGAGCATCATATCTACATCTACATGTCATATGAATCTAAAAACATTTACATATTTAATTACATCATTTATTACATAGGAGGGATTTAAAATTTTTATTATATTATCCATGCATATCATATCAAAAGCATCATATAGGGACATGTCATTTACTACATCCATCATAGATAATCAAGAAGGGTACTCAGGTAAATTTATATATAACATGATATTATAAGAAAATAAAAACACAATATAGGAGCATCTCATGTATAAACTAGAAAAATTGATCATGACACATGTAATGAGATCAAATATTATTTGTAATCATCACATATACTATCAATGTATGGGGTGATATAATCAAAATATTTTAAAAATGAGTGATATCAGAGCATTATCAATATCAAGGTCTCAAAATGATGCAACGACAATGATACATCATAAAAAAATTAGAAGAGAAGAAGGAATTAGGCATCTAATTAAATAACCCTCTGTCACCATCAAGAGGTGGAGGTGGAACATAAGTGTGAGTAGGAGGGACTATACACCCTTGGATGCCTAAGAATATATAGAGAAGTGAATAACTTGTCATTTCTCTAGAATAGTTGTTGAGTATTCATCATAATAGTAAGCCTCTCTAGAGTTATGATAAGTGGCCTCACCTTGTGTAATCCTCAGTTGAGAAGTTAGCTCTATAGTCTGCTTGTCATGATCAATTACCATGCTAGCTCAGATGACCACCTATTTCTATACTATCACTTGGTATTGTGCTACTCTCAATATTCTCTAGAGTCCCCTAATGACATCTTCTTATGTGGGCTCTCCTTTGGCTTCCAGCTCTAGAGGCCCATGATAAAACATCAATAATTTAATATAAAAAATCAATTTTAAAAAAGGGTCATTCGTTCATTAATTAATCCTAACATAATTAATCAAATCAAGTTTTTAAATCATATGGCTAGAACTATTAATTAAATGAATTAATTAAAATTATCAATTATCCATATCATCACTAATGGAAAATGAAATTAATTCTCACCAATAAAGCTTAATCATATATTGGTCAATCAAGGATTCAACCTCCACCACTCATGGAGAATGAATCCAAACCACTGAACTACTAGAGATTTCTATAAATGTGCCATCAACTCAAGCTTTTGAGATATCTACATTTTTTGTAATAAGGTTATGCAAATCATTCTAGGTGATTTGCAAGGGCTTCTGAGTGAATTATGGGCATTTGAGAGCTAATCCATGTATTACAAGATCATAATCTCATTACACTTTATAGCTTTGTAGCATCATGTAGGGTTTATTTAGTGTGACTTGAGTTTATGATTACATCCATTTTATGATTATATGTGCCTAATTTAGAAAATATTAAACCTTGAGATTAAGTTTTAAATTCTAATTATGTCAAGTCTAACCCTTATCCTAAAAATAATCATAAATTCTAAGCCCTTCTTCTAATCCAAAATAAAAATATTAAGCTTAAATTTTAAACCCTAATCATGACCTTAACTATGATTTACATGTATAAAGTGAGGGTTTAACATTTAACATTCAAGATTAGGATCTAGTATTAGGATTTGTATTCCATTCTAGAATATAAATAGGATCTAAGTATTATAATTTAGATTTTATAAGTATATTTAGATTTATGATTAAGGTTTATAATCAAGGTTTATAATTAAGATTTATGATTAAGGTTTATAATTAAGGTTTATATCCAACAACTCATTAAAACACCTTAAGAAAAATGATAATTTATGAAGTTGCTTCCACCTACAAATCAGAATTATGAAAAAATATTTTATTAATTTTAAAACTATTGAAGCTAATGTTTAGATGAGTCAAGAGTAGTTCATAGGTTGTAGACAAGTAAGCATCCAAAATTAATTATAAAAGATGTGATCAAGTAATATAATATAGAGTTTTCTAATAGTAAAAGGACTTTGGTCATAATTAGAAAATGCAATTAATATAACACATTCCAACATAGAGATTTAGAGGGAAGAAAAGTTCTATTAGCAATTAATAACAATTGTCAAATGATAAGATAGGATTTAAATTACTAAAGAAGATATTAAATATAAGTTTAAGTTTTATAATTAGAATTAGGATTATTATGGTTAGGGATAGGGTTCATGTATTAGAATTAGGATTATCTAGACTTATAGTTTGCATTAAAGCGGATCATATTTAGGATGAACTATAATCATAAATAATAATCAAATCATAATTCTATCTCTAAGATTTCATTCTAATTGTAACCTTAACTCTCATCCTAATGCCATCTATTATATATCCTTTAAACAATAGCATCATAATAAATATTCGATAATTCTAACTAAAACCACAATCCTAGGTAAGTTCTCTAACATTAAAGTCATAATCATTATAATAATCTTAAGCTTAGCCATTATGAAAACTTTAAACATAACAAAATTTTAAACCATAACCTTGCCATAATCTTAACTTTGTTTGATCCTGAGATGAACACATAATCCATAATGAGAATACAATCCCCCAGTGTCACAAAATAAGTGTACATGAAAGAAACTAGCTTGGTGGCTCCTATTTTAAGAAAAGAAACCTTGAAGTAACCTATATAGTTTTTATGGAGTATTATTTTATGATTAGACTTAAATTTGGTATTTAATGTTCAATTAGACTTAAGTGTTTAACTTTATTTATTTAATTGATATGATTTTAAAGATCTGTGCATTTATATAATTGATATTTTAGATTTAAATTTTAATAAATATTAATTTTGTTGTTTCTTATGTTGTTTAAACATATATATATATATATATATATATATATATATATATATATATATATAGATTATATTCGATGGACTAGTCACCACCCCCTCCATCTCCATCTCCAGCTCTAGCTCCAGCTCGACCCCCACCTCCACCACCCACTACAGATGATCTTTGTGAGAGCATGAGGCATAACCTTAATGACCTCATGCATGATATTAAGGCTATTTGATGCAAGACCCACCACCCTCCTCACCTACTACACCTTGCAAATAGCATGCAAGGCATCATTCACTCTATACAACATTTAGATTCTGATATAGAGTTATTTAGATTATGAAGGCAAAACATGCATGCCTTCTATTCTGACAGCTTATCATATAGAGAGGCTTATAACCTCAATATAGGTAAAAGAAATTTTAAAAGCTATTTTTGAAACCCTAAGATGGGTGATGAGATTAATGAGAAGAATCCTCACATTTCTATTAGGTGGTGCACACATCCATGTATAGTAGCACATTTTTAGAAGTGGTGATGGATGGTATTTGACCATCTACCACACACTAATCATGAGGTGCCCATGTACTTCCTTAGGAAGCTATGGGCTGAGTTTGAATTGGGTTTGAAACCCAATTATTTTGATATGAAAGCATTTCAGGGGGTTGGTGGAGGGATGCCTCAAGATAGGCCTAGGGAAAAGTTGAGTGATAGAATGAGGAACTTTAGGTGAGCTTAGCCCCTTGTACCTCTTCTTGTGCTTTTTGTACTAGCTTCACACCATCATCAAGTAGTTTCATTTTCTCTTACCTCCTTGAGTGCCCTTTTTGGAAATTTATTACAATAGTGGATGTAGGCAAGACATGTTTCTCCACTTGGACATATTTGTACTAGCTATGGAGGCATCTGCATAGGCCCCTAGAGCAATGTTGATGTAGCGCATGATGACCATTATGCTGAGGGTGCTGATTTTGATGATGACATATACATTTCCCATGATGATGACAAGATTGATGTTTCATCATTTGTTTACCTCATGCTGCAGTGAGAGCCCAGAGACAGTCAAGAACAGCAGGTAAAATTTTAATTTTAATTTAAATATAAAGTACATATAATTATTTACTTTCTACATAAATGTGTAATTCTATTAACCATATTAATTTTTACTTTTGAAATAATAGAGGATGGATGACACTCTTCCTCCTAGGAGGCAGTATAGTCTTTTTTTGAGACCTACAAACATTAGTGTCCCACATATGGTATGCACTTTGAATTATAGTGTAAGAATGTACATTTGAACTCAAATTTAATAGCATGTGCTTGCATGTTCTTTTTATCTGATTTTGTAGGGATTGTCCATAGCTACATAGTTTCATGTTAGTACAGGTCCTGCTCCAGTTACCATTGAGGCACAACCTCAAATACATATCTTGTGAACTTTTGACTAAAGATAAATAATTTGTACAATTTTTATGTATTTACATTGTTATTAACTTATAATATAGAAAATTTTGACTCTTGTATATATATTTTATGTGTTTTGATTTGACAAATAGGAGATGGATCATACTCATCCATACAAGCCTTGATATAGTCTATTTTCGACTCCATCTTATGATTATCATGCTAGCATACCTATAGACACATCTGTGAGATTGGCTGGCACTCGGGTATAATATATATACATGTTAAATTTATAGTGTATAAAAAATGTAGTGTGCAAATTACGTAATTTTTGGCTTTTTTACTTTATATTTATTCATGTATATATAATTTTGACTCAATGTTTATGTATCCATAATTTTAGGACTATGTCACCATGAGTGTTGTTGAGAGTACAAGACTTAGCTAGATGGAGGTACCTACATCATCCTTTGAGGTCAATATTGTGATTTATGTACATAATGTATAGTTCATTATGCTCTAAAATCAAACTTTAAAAATCTATGTAATGTAAATCACAAGACCTCACTACTGCTACATTTGGTAGTTTTCATAGTGCACCTCCTCTCATTACTGAGGGACACCCTGGTGCAGGAGCACCTAGGTAGGCTAAGTGTGAAACCTAGGTATTTCTTTATTTTTGGCTTGTAGTGATGCTAGCCACATCAATATTCTAATAATAGGTCCTATGTGGTCCTTAGGTGTGTTTAGGAGACTTGGCAAGACCCAAAGTGACCAAGTTGCTAGAAGTTGCCGACTATTGTCAACTAGGTGACTTAGGTCCAAAAAAGGCTAAAATGGTCTAGAAAGGTTCCAATGGCTTTGAATTGTTTATTTGAAGTCATTTTATGCATATTATATGTCTACTTTGTTTTTGTGCCAAATTTGGAGGTCTAACTCCATGTAGAACAAAAGTTGCTGAAATGTTGTCATGTTGTCATGACAACATTTTCTTGCAAAAAGCAACTTTTTGGCATTTGTGTGTTTAGAACATCCTAACTATTTAGAACAGTTATGGAACTGATGGAGGAGTCTTTAAAAATGTGAGCACAGCCATTTTCAAGGGGTTGGACAAGTTGGTTTTGCATTTTGTACGAATTGAGCAAGTATTTTGTTGCCGGTTTTATGCATTTGAAGGCATTTTTAATAGAGGAGGATTGAATGGCCTGATTTTTGTGTTGGAAAAGTTCTAAAACATTGTTTTTAATCTTTTTTTAGTGTTGATTTGATCATTTTAATTCGTTTGCATTAGTGTAGAAAAATCTTTTTGTTCTTGGCAAGTTGCTGATATGAACAGGGCTGCACATAGAAAATGGGATCTTAGGGCCACTTCCCACCATTGGAAACCTCTGGTATTTTGGGATTTGGAACTAGGATCCATGTACATTATTTATCAAGAAGGAGGGCCCTTGAAAGCATCAGCAAGCATTTTTAAGGTGATGCCCTAGGCAAGCCAAATGCAACTTGGCTAGGAATCACAGTTGGAAAATGAGTTATGGAGAGGATTGAGTGTACAAATACCTTAATCTGGCTACACAGCGAGTAATGAGAAGGTCTAACCTTGCTTCAGTCCAAAGGAAAGGTCTTGGAAAGGTGTCTAAGGTGGTTTTCCATCACAACAGCGATAAAGCACTTGAAATCCTCATTTTTGGCCTAAAACTGTACTTTCATTGTACGGAAAGTTTGGAGGCTAGAAAATTATAGAATCTTGAAGTACTCTAAAAAGGGTATCCAAAAATATAATATTTTTGTAGGGTTGTTAAGAATTTTTTCAAGAAATCTTGTTTCCAGCTATTTAGGAGGGTTAATTCCTAGCAGCTTTTTTGGAGCAATTTGGTGTATCTTCCCTAGTAGATTGAATGCGCCTATGAAATCAGCATTTTTTAGGGTCATGGATGTTAGAAGGAGTCTAAAAAAAACCTAGATGAAGAACTGGTACCCTTGGAGCTATAGATGGACTTGAGGGTTAATAGCGGACTGGAGCCGGCTAGTAAGAAATTTGATGTTACTTTGTTGGTGTACCCCCAACTGAAGGATTAGGATCTCTTGAGCAAGGTCCTAGTAATTATAGGGTGTGAAGAAGCCCTAGTGGGTCTAGTGAATGACCTAAGGTAGCCCTGAGAGAGAGCTTGGGATTTGGAAGCAAGGTTGGGGTGTTACATCAGAGTGGTATCAGAGCCTAGTTAAAGATTTGGGAAAGGTAGTTAATGTTGGAAGCCACTGAAGAATCAGTAGGAGAATCCATGATGGTGGCAAATGTGGAGTTAGCTAAAGAAGTTGATGAGCAAAGGAAAAGAAATCAGCTTCTTGAAGAAGCACTAGAAGAGGTGAAGCAAAAACTACATGCAGTTGTAGAGGCAGCCAAGAAAAGAGATGAAGAAGAAGATGGGAATGGTAAAAAGGTAGCAGAGGAAGATATTGTACCTGAACCTAATCCTATCTTGCAAGAAGAGCCCTTCTTGAAGGCAATCAAAGCCTTAGGAGGTAAAGCTTTGGAAGGAGTGCCACTTTTCAGTGGTAAGATGGATATTGATGCAGTTATGGATTGGTTAGAGGGTATGGAGAACCACTTTGAGTGTGAGGGTATCTTAGAGGCACAGAAGGTTAAGGTTGCTAAGTCATGGCTTAGAGGCTCAGCCTTAACATGGTGGAAGTATGTACAAGATGAAAGAGTCAGCATGGGCAAGAATCCAATTGCAAATTGGAGTGCTATGGCAAAAAAAATCAAGGAGAACTTCCTACCTGAAGACTTTGAGATCCAACTCCATAAAAAGAGACAAGGACTGAAGCAAAAAGATCTTGATGTGACCTCCTACACTGAAGAATTTCAGAGGTTGTGTTTGAGATCCAAGAAGCAATAAGAGGAGTCACTCAAGGTGGCAAGGTATCTTGGTGGCTTGAAGTGGAACATTCAAGAGGAGCTTAGCTTATGGGCCCCTACCACTATCCAAAGATGTCATCAGCTAGCTTTGAAGGTAGAAGAAAAGAACAAGAGGAAAGGAGATTCTAACTTCAAAGATAGAGGCAAAGGCAGAAATCAGAAAAATCAAAGAGGAGGCTACCAAGGCAAAGGTAGTGATCAAAAGAGCCAAAGTGAAAGCAAACCCATGGAGCAAACTATTGACCACTCTTCAAGAGGTGGTTATAATAGAGGGAGAGGCAATCAAGGAGGATCAAGTAGGGGTAGAGGAGGTAGGAGCAGCTCTTACTTTGCAACAATGAAGTGTTACAATTGTGGTCAACTAGGCCATCCTGCCTATAGGTGCCCGGACAAACCCTCTTCCTTAAGCCAAGATAAAAGGCTAGCATATGCACAAGAAGATAATAGAAGTTGCAAGGATGTTGACATAGACCATATTGAGTCTGAAAATGGTGAGAACCTCATGTTTAGGAGGGTGCTGATCAAGCAACCAGCTTCTAATGAGCCTAGACATAGAAGGGCATTGTTTAGGATCAAGTGCAAGATCCTAGGAAAAGTATGCAAGGTGGTGGTTGATTCTGGATCAACTGATAATGTAATATCAGAGGAGGCTGTTACAAAGCTCAAACTAAAGAAGATACCTCATGACAACCCTTACAAAGTCACATGGCTTAACAAAGGGCAAAGCATCCTAGTAAATGAACAAGCATGGGTGGACTTCTCAATTGCAGGATATAAAGACCGCTTATTATGTGATATTTTGCCAATGGATGCTTGTCATCTTTTGCTAGGGAGACCTTGGCAATTTGATAGGGAAGTGGTCTATGATGGCAAGGAAAATACCATAACATTTAAGAAAGGAAGAAAGACCTTCAAAATTCAGTCATTGTTAGAAGGGGATGAACCACAGTCCAAGGTGCCTAATGTGCTGCTATGTGGAGAGAAAGAGTTTATTAGAGACCTCAAGCATGAGGAGAGCCAGGGATTTGTAGTCATACTAAAGGCTGCAAGTGAAGAAAAGCCAGTCCAAGAACCTTTACCAGCAGAGGTACAAGAGTTGCTTGTAAAGTATAAGGAGATTGTTAGTGATGGTACACCAGCCACCCTACCACCAAGAAGAGTTATCAGCCATAAAATTGACTTTGTTCTAGGTGCCTCACTACCTAATAAGGCAGCTTACAAGTTAACCCCAGATTAGAACCTTGAAGTGGCAAGACAAGTCCAAGAGTTGATGGACCAAGGTTTGATCCAAAAGAGCATAAGCCCTTGTGCAGTCCTGGTGGTTTTGGCATCCAAGAAGGGAGGAAAATGGAGGTTGTGTACTGACTCAAGGGCCATTAACCACATTACAATTAGGTATAGGTTTCCTATTCCAAGAATTGAAGACCTTATGGATTGTCTAGGAGGTGCTATGTATTTCACTAAGCTGGACTTGAAAAGTGGGTATCACCAAATTAGAATAAAGGAGGGAGATGAATGGAAGACAACATTTGAGACTACTGATGGTCTTTATGAATGGCTTGTGATGCCATTTGGTCTTTCCAATGCCCCTAGCACCTTCATGAGGCTCATGAATGAAGTGCTCAAAGACTTCACAGGCAGATTTGTGGTGGTGTATTTGGATGATATCCTCATCTACAGCAAGACCAAAGAGGAACATGTCAAGCATGTAGAAGCGGTTTTGAAGAGGCTTCATGAGGAGAAGCTATCTATCAACCTTGAGAAGTGTGACTTCTTCAAGAAAGAGTTGGTGTATCTAGGCTTTGTGGTGTCTAAAGGAACTTTGAAGATGGACAAGGAGAAAGTTGCTGCTATCCTAAGTTGGCCTACACCTACCACATCTAGTGAGGTAAGAAGTTTCCATGATTTGTCTCAATTTTATAGGAAGTTCATTAGGAACTTTAGTGGTATTTGTGCACCATTTCTTGATACCATAAAGGGGGGAGTCAAGTCCAAGTTTAGGTGGACTTTAGAGGCTGAAAAGTCATTTGATATGTTAAAAAAACAAGTAGCTACTCAACCCATCCTAAAATTGCCTAGCTTTGAAAAGTTGTTCACCTTAGAATGTGATGCAAGTGGCCTAGCAGTGGGTGGGGTGTTGATTCAAGAAGGTAGACCAGTAGCCTTCTATAGTGAAAAGCTAAATGAGGCCAAGAAGAAATACTCATCCTATGATCTAGAATTGTATGCCTTAGTCCAGTGTCTTAGGAAGTGGAGACACTATTTGTTGCCAAAAGAATTTGTTGTGTTTACAGATAATCAAACTCTTAGCTACATCAACACACAGGAGAAGTTGAGCAACAGGCACTTGAAGTGGATGGAATATTTGCAGGCCTTCACCTTTACAATCAAGCATAAGAAAGGAGAAATGAACAAGGTTGCTGATGCATTAAGTAGAAGGGTTTTAATAGTCCAAGAGATTCAGCTCCATAGCATTGGAGTGGAGAGTTTTCAGAATCTTTACAAGAATGATGAGGACTTTGCTGAAGCCTATAAGGTATGTATGGATTTTGGAAACCACTTTCATAGCAGATTTTTAGAATACACTTTGCAAAATGGGTTGCTATTTAAGGGTAACCAGTTGTGTGTACCAAGAGGTTCCATGAGAGAGAACCTAATACAAGAGAAGCATAATGGTAGCTTGAGTGGGCATTTTGGTATCAACAAGACAACAGAACTAGTGCAAAGGTTCTATTATTGGCCTAAATTGGTCAAAGATGTAACCAAGTATGTGGAGCAATGTATGGTGTGTATGAAGGCAAAAGGAGGAATGAGCAATGCAGGTCTTTACTAGCCCTTACCAATTCCTAGCAGACCATGGGATTGTGTAAGTATGGATTTCATTGTTGGTTTGCCTAAAACTAAGCAAGGGTATGATAGCATTTATGTTGTTGTTGATAGATTCAGTAGAATGGGACATTTCATTCCATGTAAGACAACTAATGATGCAAGTCATATAGCTCATTTGTTTTTCAAAGAGGTTGTAAGTATTCATGGACTTCCATTAAGAATTGTGTCGGATCGAGATGTGAAATTCATGAGTCACTTTTGGAAGACTTTATGGAAGAAGCTTGGCACTAACATGTCTTTTGGTTCAGCTTACCATCCTCAAACTGATGGTCAAACTGAGGTGGTTAATAGAACTTTAGGTAACCTTCTTAGGTGCCTAACTAAGGAGTATGGTCAGACTTGGGATGTTATCATCTCACAAGCAGAATATGCCTACAATGATAGCAAGAATAGGACTACCGGAAAGAATCCTTTTGAAATTGTTTATGGCATGCACCCAAGAGGTGTGTGTGCACTAAGGTGTCTTGGAAACATGGATCAGATTAGTGGTCAAGCTGAAGAATTTGTACAAACCATGAAGGAGATTCAGGAGCAAGTCAAGAAGACTATTCAAGACAACACTCTAAAACTCAAAGCCAAGGTGGATGAAAAGAAGAAGGATGTTCAGTTTGCTATTGGGGACTATGCGATGGTCCATTTGAACAAAGCAAGGCTTCAAAAAGGCATTCCTACTAAGTTACAGATGAAGAGGGTAGGGCCTTGCAAAATATTGGCTAAATATGGAGAAAATGCCTATAAGGTAGATTTACCTTCCTATTTGGGCATATCCCTTATTTTTAATGTGCAAGACTTGGTGGCATACAAAGGTGACCCATCTCAGCTCAGTCCCGATGTTCATGAAGATCTTGAACTTGCTTCAACACCTACAAACAACAAGTTGGAGGTAGAAAAGGTGTTAGATTCAAGGGTAAAGAAGACTACAAGGCACAAGGTTTACATGGAACACCTCATCAAATGGAAGGAGAAACCAATTTCAGAGGCTACATGGGTTGCTGAGACAGAGTTCAAGAAGGTTGGCATACCTCTAGATTTGTTGCAAACTGATCCACCTTGAGTTCTTTGTTGGAGGGGGGAGTATGGTGCAGGAGAACCTAGGTAGGCTAAGTGTGAAACCTAGGTATTTCTTTATTTTTGGCTTGTAGTGATTCTAGCCACATCACTATTCTAATAATAGGTCCTATGTGGTCCTTAGGTGTGTTTAGGAGACTTGGCAAGACCCAAAGTGACCAAGTTGCTAGAAGTTGCCGACTATTGTCAACTAGGTGACTTAGGTCCGAAAAAGGCTAAAATGGTCTAGAAAGGTTCCAATGGCTTTGAATTGTTTATTTGAAGTCATTTTATGCATATTATATGTCTACTTTGTTTTTGTGACAAATTTGGAGGTCTAACTCCATGTAGAACAAAAGTTGCTGAAATGTTGTCATGTTGTCATGACAACATTTTCTTGCAAAAAGAAACTTTTTGGCATTTGTGTGTTTAGAACGTCCTAAATGTTTAGAAAAATTATGGAACTGATGGAGGAGCCTTTAAAAATGTGAGGACAGCCATTTTCAAGGGGTTGGACAAGTTGGTTTTGCATTTTGTACGAATTGAGCAAGTATTTTGTTGCCGGTTTTATGCATTTGAAGGCATTTTTAATAGAGGAGGATTGAATGGCCTGATTTTTGTGTTGGAAAAGTTCTAAAATATTTTTTTAAATCTTTTTTTAGTGTTTATTTGATCATTTTAATTCATTTTCATTAGTGTAGAAAAATCTTTTTGTTCTTGGCAAGTTGCTGATCTGAACAGGGCTGCACTTAGAAAATGGGATCTTAGGGACACTTCCCACCATTGGAAACCTCTGGTATTTTGGGATTTGGAACTAGGATCCATGAAAATTATGTATCAAGAAGGAGGGCCCTTGAAAGCATCAGCAAGCATTTTTAAGGTGATGCCCTAGGCAAGCCAAATGCAACTTGGCTAGGAATCACAGTTGGAAAATGAGTTATGGAGAGGATTGAGTGTACAAATACCTTAATCCGGCTGCACAGCGAGTAATGAGAAGGTCTAGCCTTGCTCCAGTCCAAATAAGAGGTCTTGGAAAGGTGTCTAAGGTGGTTTTCCATCACAACAGCGATAAAGCACTTGAAATCCTCATTTTTGGCCTAAAACTGTACTTTCATTGTACGGAAAGTTTGGAGGCTAGAAAATTATAGAATCTTGAAGTACTCTAAAAAGGGTATCCAAAAATAGAATTTTTTTTTAGGGTTGTTAAGAAGTTTTTCAAGAAATCTTGTTTCCAGCTATTTAGGAGGGTTAATTCCTAGTAGCCTTTTTGGAGCAATTTGGTGTATCTTCCCTAGTAGACTGAATGCGCCTATGAAATCAGCATTGTTTAGGGTCATGGATGTTATAAGGAGTCTAAAAAAACCCTAGATGAAGAACTAGTACCCTTGGAGCTATAGATGGACTTGAGTGTTAATAGCAGACTGGAGCCGGCTAGTAAGAAATTTGATGTTACTTTGTTGGTGTACCCCCAACTGAAGGATTAGGATCTCTTGAGAAAGGTCCTAGTAATTATAGGGTGTGAAGAAACCCTAGTGGGTCTAGTGAATGACCTAAGGTAGCCCTGAGAGAGAGCTTGGGGTTTGGAAGCAAGGTTGGGGTGTTACATCACACCCATCCAATGTGGTATTTATTCTATTATGTAGTGAATACTTAATTTATTTGCAAGCTAGATTTTGAAACCCATTTCAATTAAGCATGTACATGATGAGACGTGCCTCATATTACATAGGATGATCCATTTGAGTCCTGTTCACATGGAGTAAAGAGGACATTTGATCAGATAGATTAGGTCTTGTTGGTACCTATAGATTGTGTTTTTATGACACATATTGTATATTTTGATAGACTTTGTGTTAGGATAGTTAAAACTATATTATATATGTATTTTTTAACTTCATAGATCATGTTATGATGTATGTTGGACCATGCACTATTTTTCTATGCCTTCTTATCATGCTTGTGTATGTAGTATATATTATTATATTTCATCATTTTTTAATTATTCAAACCATTTTCTTTACTGCAACATATTTTATTCATGAACATATGACACATTTTTCAAATATATATGCTAGATGAACAATAATTTTAACTATTTATAGAGCATTAGTATGGATATAAAAAAGCTGATTGAATAAATATCACATGAAATTTATGCATTGAGATTCATACAAATAAAATTGACCTACTATTAAATACATTTTTTTCATCCTAAAAATTTAAATTTATAAAATTTAGGTAAAGATTGAAGGTTTTTTTTTTATGAAATGATGGATGATACCCTTCCTTTCACACATTATGAACCCTTATCATACATTATAGTCATTAACATCCTATTTGTGTGTCCTATCATAGTCAATATGTTCTAATGGGTCCTAATAGGCCCTAAGATGTCCTAGGACCACTAAGAACCCATTACGACCCTTCATGATATATTGAGACCACTTAGGAATTATTATAATGCCTTTGGACATTAGGACCTAGTATGACTTCCTAAGTCTTATTAACACACATATGAATTAGAGTACCTAGAAATGTATCATAAGGAGTCCTTATGTGTTTTATGTTAACGTAAGACTAATTATTACAAACTAAGACATGTTAAGACCTATTAGAACCTATAACACATATTGGGACTGAGTAAGACTCTCTTGGTCCCCTTAATACAAATATCGATATAAGTACCTAGAACTATATCATAGGGGGCTCTTATGTGATGTTTGGTAATGTAAGACTTATTATTACCTAATGATACCTATTATATCCTAATAATACATATTAAGACTTATTAGAATGCCATGCCCAAACTACAAGGGCAAAAACACACAATTTTTTTTTTTTTTTTTGATTTAAAATTTCTAAGTATAGATTTTTAAAATTGATATATTTACCAAGAGGGGGTAAATTTTTATTTTTAAAAAGCAAATCTAAAAGGATTGATGCAGCTTAATATACCAAGGATTTGAATTATCCATTTTATTCAATAATGTAAGAATTGTTTGATTCTAATAATCATGAAAGCTGAATCTACATACATGATCATAATTTCCATTTTCAACATATATGAAACTTGAAATTTTTCCAAATTGAACATCATCATTACTTCCATCTAATTTAAAAATTATGATTACTCACACAATAACCAATTATACTCAATCACCACTTTTATTGGCAAACCTGATTCAAAGGCTCAGCCGAGAAAGAACCAAGAAGAAAACTCGACGTCGATGCCATTACAACAATGTTTGAAAAACAAATTACATAGGATTTCAATCCTGAATTACAACAATTTAATTGAATTTTCTTCATGACCATCATCAAGGGATTCATAACAATTTTTGCAACACATTTCTAGAACCATAGATGGAACAAAATTCTGATCAGGTGACAACAAGCATGACCAAGAACAATTCAACCATGCATATTCACACAAGGTTATCACTATATGATTCTCAATGAATCAACACTAGGGAAAGGTGGATTCTTCCAACTAGGATAAGTCAAGAACAACACCAAATAGATGCCCAATCGGAGCTATAAACCAAGAACTTCCGTTCTTCCATTTCAACATACCATAATCATACAAGGTTTGTGCTGACAGGTAGGGGCCCATAACACCCTACCCTTTCTCCCTCTTCTCATCTTGAGAAGAGACTCTACACTGGTTGGAGTCCAACTAAATAGACCTTTCCCAAAATTGGCCACTTCTACCCTCTCCAAGGGTGAGTAATGCCAAAACACCCATGCAAGAACATCTCAAAATTCAACAAAAAACATGAAAGAAAATCATCCAAAATAACCTATTTTTCAAATCTTCCCAACATACCCACAAACATACAAACATTCAAACAACAACAAGGTAGCATAAGCATGAAACAAACATGAAAATATAAACAAGGGAGATGAGAATTCCTACCTGCACAAAGAGATAATGGCAATGAACAAGTTTGAGTAGAGCTTTTCCCTTCCTTGCTCCAATCTTCTCAGACTCCTCTCTAAATGTAGAGATTGGGTAATGACCTTCACTAGTTCAAGAAGGGCCTCTAAATAAGCTTCAAAATCAACCACCAAAGGGATCAATAACTACATCTACCCACCTAAAAATCTAGAAGCTCCTAACTCAACCCACACTATGGTTAAACACTAAATGGAGGTTAGGTGAGGCAATTCTTGATAGCTATAGTCAATTTTCACACAAAGGTAAAATGAGACTTTTTGAGTGGCCTCAAAAGTCAATAAAAGGGGCTTGGGGGTTGGAAAAGACTCACAACCCATACCCATACCCCTTGGGTATAAATATTTCACGATTTAAAGCCTTAGGAATAAGTTTAGAGCCAAACAAAAGCTAGGAAATAATTAGGACCAACTAATAACTCTAAAATTTAGATTAAGCACTAATCTAGATTAAGGGTGACTAAACTCAATTAAGAACCCAATTAGCAAACTGACACTAACTTAATCCGACTTAGGTCCAAAGGGTACACAGCTCACCCAAATCAGCATACTGAAGAACATACACAATTCACAAGTGTCAAGCGACACTAAAAGAACATAGTTATGAACATTACCATTCACTGAACATAGAAAGAAAATACATACATATCACAGTACAATAATTGAATTACGAACAACAAGGTTTCTAAAATTAACACATAGAGACCAGTTATGTTCCTCCATCAATTTCCTCAGCTAAAATATCTGCACACTCATTGCACACATCAGTAGTCCCAAAAATCACATGTACATATGTATATATACATATCAGGAATCATATAAATCAAAACATCCATCTATAACAAAAATTAGGGTTCCTCTCATCCTATTGAATTCTTAACCATTTAAAATATCTTAACAAAAATGTTAATCCTACCTTTTTCTTAATTCATCAACATTCATATACATAAAACATTAAATGAAAAACATCAAACATCTGAAAATAACATCACACAGCATGTAATAATATAGTATGTTCTAGCATCAGATAATATCTCGACATCTCGAGTCGTGAGTATCAAAATGATAAAGTAACATCTAAGGCTACGAAGGGTCAGGGCAAGGCCTCACATCCTCCCCCACTACACATGAACTTCCTCCTGGAGTTCATCAAAAGATAAGGGTATAGAGATCGCATCTTTGCTGCATCCTCCCAAGAAATCATGACCTCATTGTAACATTCCCACGGGACCCTAACCTGGTCCAACTCTTGACCTCAAGGAGCTAGGGTCTATCGGGCAATAAAATGGATTGGATCTAGCACTAATTGGCTGACCAACTCCACCTATAGCCTGATGCTTAGTTTGGTAGTTGTCAACTATTGTAAAAAATCTATGGGACTTGCCCATGTTTCCAATTGTCAGCTCTGAAAAAGCCCCTCTCTGACCACTAGATGATTGTCCCTGCGGACACTCTCTAGCTATATGACCCATGCCACCACAAGCGTAGCATAGCCCTTGGGTATAAAATCATGTATCCTATGATCATGACTGCTATGAGCCTACTAACCTACTAGACCCACTGTATCCACCCCTGGAAGACTATTGAGTTTGCACTAACTGTGACTGTGGGGTATGTACTTTATGATCATACTTTAACTACCACTGCTTGGGCTCAGAGCCCTGGTAACCCTATAAGAGTTCTTGCTACTATTTCTAAGACTATTGAACCTTAGAGGACCCTGGTGTATAATTCTGATTCTCTTTCCAAGGGGGTTTCTACCGGGTAGAGTTTCAGTTCTAAGACCGATCCCATGATTCCTATCTACCCTGAGTATCCTCTGCCACTAGTGCTATCTCCACTACCTGTCTGAAGGTGGTAGGGAAGGCCATCCAAAATAGACCCTAAAGTGAGAAATTCAAACCCATGATAAAGTGATGCACCCATAGTTTCTCATCCTTCATGTATTCCACATAAGGAAGGAGCTCGAGAAACCTGCTCTCATACTAAGTCACTGTAAGACCTCTCTGATAAAGAGAATGGAACTCTTCTATCTGTTTCTGTTGGAAATGATCTAATAAGTACCTCTCTCAAAATATTTCTAAGAATGATTCCCATGTGAGGGTATCCATCCTCACTCCACCTATGGTCTCCTCCTGATGCCACCAATTAGATGCATCCCCTCTCAACTGATGAACTGCTAGGCATGCCTTTAGATTACTCCCATAGGATCATAATCCAAAGCACCACTATAGGCTCTGCAACCATGCCTCTGCTACTGTCCCCTTAGTGGAACTTCTAAATAATGGTGGCCCAAGTTGAATCAATTCACTGATATCATCTCCTACATGTCTAGGAGGTCTGTCAAGTGGAAGTCTTCTCTAGTGTATTGACTCACCTTCATACTCATCCTGCCCCTCTAACTATCCCAGTGGGGGACTCCTAGTCCTCTCTCTGACCCCGGGTCAGCCTCCTCTAGGTCCCTCTACTTCCACTATTAGAATCTACTGAACTAGCTAAACTACAAGCTCTACCCTCTATTGAACTACACCATCAATGTCTGAAGTGCATCTATAATGTCTTGGTTTGGCTTTGGTGGTGGTGGAGGTGGAGGTGGTGGTGGTGGAGGTGGTCCATCCCCCTATCATACTCTACCACCTCTCACCCTACGACCTCTACCTCATTGGTTGCTTCGAGTAATAGAAGGAATCCTACACAATTTAATGTTTAGTTTTAAGTTTCAGAAGCATAATGGTTTAAGATTCCTATTGTTGAAACACGAGCTCTGATACCAAAATGTCATGCCCAAACTACGAGGGCAAAAGCACACAATTTTTTTTTTGTTCGTTTTCAAATTTCTAAGTATAGATTTTTAAAATTGATATATTTACCAAGAGTAGGTATTTTTTTTTTAAAGCAAATCTAAAAGGATTGATGCAACTTAATATACCAAGGATTTGAATTATCCATTTTATTCAATAATGTAAGAATTGTTTGATTATGATAATCATGGAAGCTGAATCTACATCCATGATCATAATTTTTCTTTTCAACATATATGAAACTTGAATTTTTTCCAAATTGAACATTATCATTATTTCCATCTAATTGAAAAATTATGATTACTTACACAATAACCAATTATACTCAATCACCACTTTTATTGGCAAACCTGATTCAAAGGCTCAGCCAAGAAAGAACCAGGAAGAAAACCCGATGTCATTGCCATTACAACAATGTTTGAAAAAAAAATTACATAGGATTTCAATCCTGAATTACAACAATTCAATTGAATTTTCTTCATGATCCTCATAAAAGAATTCATAACAATTTTTGCAACACATTTCTAGAACCATCGATGGAACAAAATTTTGATCAGGTGACAACAAGCATGACCAAGAACAATTCAACCATGCATATTTACACAAGGTTATCACTATATGATTCTCAATGAATCAACACTAGGGAAAGGTGGATTCCTCCAACCAGGAGAAGTCAAGCACAACACCAAAAAAATGCCTAATCGGGGCTATAAACCAAGAACTTTCGTTCTTCCATTTCAACATACCATAATCATACAAGGTTTGTGCTGACAGGTAGGGGCCCATAACACCCTACCCTTTCTCCCTCTTCTCATCCTGAGAAGAGACTCTACACTGATTGGAGTCGAACTAAATAGACCTTTCCCAAAATTGGCCACTTCTGCCCTCTCCAAGGGTGAGTAATGCCAAAACACCCATGCAAGAACATCTCAAAATTCAACAAAAACATGAAAGGAAATCATCCAAAATAACCTATTTTTCAAATCTTTCCAACATACCCACAAACATACAAACATTCAAACAAAAACAAGGTAGCATAAGCATTAAACAAACATGAAAATCTAAACAAGAGAGATGATAATTCCTACCTGCACAAAGAGGTAACAGCAATGAACAAGTTTGAGTAGAGCTTTTCCCTTCCTTGCTCCAATCTTCTAAGACTCCTCTCTAAATGTAGAGATTGGATAACGACCTTCACTAGTCCAAGAAGGGCCTCTAAATAAGCTTCAAACTCAACCACCAAAGGGATCAATAACTACATCTACCAACCTACAAATCTAGAAGCTCCTAACTCAACCCACACAATGGCTAAACACTAAATGGAGGTGAGGTGAGGCAACTCATGATAGCTATAGTTAATTTTCACAAAAAGGCAAAGTGTGACTTTTTGAGTGGCCTCAAAAGTCAATAAAAGGGGCTTGGGGGTTGGAAAAGACCCCCAACCCATACCCATACCCCTTGGGTATAAATATTTCATGATTTAAAGCCTTAGGAACAGGTTTAGAGCCAAACAAAAGCTAGGAGATAATTAGCACCAACTAATAACTCTAAAATGCAGATTAAGCACTAATCTGGATTAAAGGTGACTAAACTCGATTAAGAACCTGTGAGGCCTCACCCCGACCCCTCGTAGCCTTAGTTATTACTTTATCTTTTGTTACTCACGACTCGAGATGTCGAGACATTATCTGATACATGTATGTTGATGAATTAAGTAAAATGTAGGATTAACACATTTATTTTGGACTCTTTATGATGAAGGATATAAGTAGGATGCAAGAAACCCTAATTAATGTATGCTTCAATTTATGTAAAATTCTAACACGTATATATCTAAATGTGATTTTTGGGACTACTGATGTGTGCAATGAGTGTGCAGATAATCATAGCTGAGGAAATCGATGGAGGAATAGAACTGATCACTATGTGTTAATTTTGGAAACCTTGTTATTCGTAATTCGTATATTGTACTATGAGATGTATGTATGTATCTTTTTGTGTTCAGTGAATGTTAGTGTTCATAACTGTGCTCTTTCAGTGTCGCTTGACACTCGTAAATTGTTTATGTTCTTCAATGTGCTGATTGGGGTTAGTTGTGTAACCTTTGGACCCAAGTTGGTTTAAGTTAGTGTCTGTTTGTTAATTGGTTTCTTAATCAAGTTTAGTCATCCCTAATCTGAATTAGTGCTTAATCTACTTTTTTAGAGTTGTTAGTTGGTCGTAATTTTATTTTTAGCTTTTGGATGGCTCTAAACCTATTCCTAATACTTCAAAACATGTTATTATTATACCCAAGGGGTATGGGTATGGGTTAGCGGTCTTTTCCAACCCCTAAGCCCCTTTTTTTAACTTTGGAGATCACTCAAAAGGTCCCTTTTTGCCTTTGTGCGAAAATGGCAAATGGTTGTCATGAGTTGTCTTACCCCACCTCCTTCTAGTGTCTAACCTTAGTGTAGGTTGAGTTAGGAGTTTCTAGAGTTGCTAGTGGGTGGAAATAGTTATTGCTCCTTTTGGGTGGTTGAGTTGGAGGCTTATTTAGAAGCCCTTCTTGGACTAGTTGGTTGTTACCCAATCTCTACATTTAGAGAGGAATTCTTGAAGGTTGAAGGAAGGAAAAGGGATACTCTACTCAAACTTGTTCATTGCCATTACCTCTTGTGAAGGTAGGAAATTCTCATCTCCCTTATTCAATTTTTATGTTTGTTTCATGTTCATGTTACCTTGTTGTTGTTTCAAGGTTTGTATGTTTGTGGGTATGTTGGGCAGCTTTGGAAACCATGTATTTTTTGTTGATTTCCTTCCATGTTTATGTTTAAAATTTTGAGATTTTTCTTGCATGGGTGTTTTGGTATTACTCACCCTTGGGGAGGGCAGAAGTGACCAATTTTGGGAAAGGTCTGTTTAGTCGGACTCCATCAAGTGTAATGTCTCTTCTCAGGATGAGAAGAGGGAGAAAGGGTAGGGTGTTATGGGCCCCTACCTATCAACACAAACCTTGTATGATTCTAGTATGTTGAAATGGAAGAACGGAAGCTCTTGGTATATAGCCCCGATTGGGCATTTTTTTGGTGTTGTGCTTGACTTCTCTTGGTTGGAAGAATCCACCTTTCCCTAGTTTTGATTCATTGTGAATCCCTTGTGAAAACCATATATGAATATGCATGTTTGATGGTCTCTTGGTTGTGCTTGGTTGTCACCCGATCAGATTCTGTTCCATCCATGGTTCTAGTAATGTGTTACAGAAATTGCTATAAATCCCTTGATGAGGGTCATGAAGAAAATCCAATTTAATTGTTAAAATTTGGGATTGATATCCTATTGTAAATCGTATTTTAAGTTTGTTGTAATGGAAACGAAGCCAGGTTTTCTTCCTGGTTCTTTCCCGGCTGAGCCTTGGAATCAGGTTGGCCAATAAAATTGGTGTTGAGTAAAATTGCTTGCCATATGATTTAATCATAAATTTTAAATTGGATGGATGCATATCAAATAGGATGAAAGTGATGACAATCAATTATGCAAAATTTGAGTTTCAAGTATGTTAAGAAAAAAAGAAAATAAATGGAAATGTTGTTGATTCAATTAGGCAAAAGCATCATGTTTCCTTATATGTTGAAAACAAGATAATCATATTTTGAATAAAAAATTTAGTTTCTTGATTATTGACATTAAATCAATTCTTTCATTGTGGCTCAAATGGATAATTAAATCTATTGGTTTATTAATTTGCAAGTGGTCCTATTAGATTTACTTTTAAAAAACAAAGAATAATTTTTCCCCCTTTGGTTATTAAATCTATTCAAAATATACACAAAAACAAAATATTCATCATTGCTTGTAATTCTATACTTAGATAAATTTTTGTTAAAAATGGGTTTCAAGAGAGTAGAAACTCTCTGCCTTTTGTATGGGGAAAACAATTTAATTGCCCTTTGAAACAGAGAATATTCTCTTCAAGATTCTCTTTAAAATCAATTGTAAAATTTTGAAATTAAAACTAAATTGATATTGACATTTAAATAATAATAATAATAAAAATGTGTATAATATAATTTAAAACTAAATAACTATATTGCTAACCATAAAACTTTTTGTAATTAAAACTTTTCCATCTCCCTTGAGTGGACGTCAGATCTGATCTATTTTTTAAAAAAAATTGTTTTATTTTTACCAAAGTCAAGGATGGTTGTTTTGGGGTGACGTCACCCCTGTACCATCACCATGTACGCATTCCTTCCTTATGCAGTGGTTAAATTCTTAGGATTTGCGCATGGTTTGGGGGATTGAGTCTGCTTCCTCACATTTTTAGCGCTAAAAAAGCGCTTAGGGAAGCGTAGGGGGGGTTTGTGGGGATGGGGCCCGATGAGACTTTTGGTAGGGGGGTCGATGTGATGTGGGTTGTAGGGGGGGACAATGTTAGTATAGGGTGGGTAGGATGTTAGTGAGGTTAGGTTAGTAGTTTTGTTTAGTTAGTTTGTTTTTTTACATGTTTAATATTAAGTTAGTTTATGATACCTTTAGTTAGTAATCTTAGTTAGTATTTTATTAATGTAAGTTTTTTTTTTTATTGTAATTTATAACTAATTTAGTTTTAGATTAGTTTATTTGTTAATAATTTTTGTTAGATTAAGTGTACGTTGTGTGTTATAGTCTTTAGTTAGTTTTTATTAAATTATATTAGTTAGTTTAAAATTTTAATTTAGTTTTAGTTTAGTATTATGTTAAGCTAGTCTAGATTAGATTAGTATGTGTTGCTTTTTTTATAGTCTTAAGTTAGTATGTTACTTACAAATATGTTTTAATTTATTAAAATTATTTTAGTTAGTAGACTTTATATTATGTTATTTTAGTTAGCTTTTAATTCAGTTAAATCTTAAAGATTTGTTTTGTTAATTATTAAATAAATTTAGCTATCTTTTTGTTAATTCATTTTTGTATATTATGTAATTAACCTAAAGATTAGACTACGTTAGATGTAGTTAGTTTAGTTTTATAATTGATTTAGTTGTTAATCAACTTAGAAAGCCATAACATAATGATTAGTTAAAAGATTAGTTAATTTTAAGATTAATATTAAATTGGTCTTTGAATATATATTTTTTGAATATAGCTTAGTTTCTATTATAGTTTTAATTTTGTGACAATTGAATTCGATATTTGATTTACGATTATATATAAAAATCAAAATGATAAGTGTGGTGTGGTTATGAATTATTATCATGTTAAATTAATATTAAGATATAGGATCTACCATCTTTTAAATTAGTGTAACGTTAGTGCTATACTGATATGATTTTAATTAGTTTAAATGTATTTTTGATTTATATTTAGTAAGATTTTGATGGTTTATTAATTTGTTAAAAATAGTTGAAATGTTAAAGTTAATAAATTTGATATACATATATTCAGTTTGAATTCTAGTTAAATTGTTTTTCCTTAAAGTGACTTTTCAATATCGATCAGTTTGTAAATTGATTATTGTCTAAGAGTTTTATAGTTGATTTTGATTATACATTTCCAATGAATCTAAACTCGAATACATTTGCTTTGTCATTTAAATAATTTTTTTTTTATTGTTGAAAGTTAATGTAAGAACATAAGTTTATCGATATAAATCTTGTAACTAAAGTTTCAAATCTTAATAATATAACCGTCCTCTTGTTTATAATCTTAAGACGTAATGTAGAGAAACTGACTTAAACTGTAATCACAATCATTTTCAAACTTAGAGTAATTTTATCGTTATTAAAAAATAAAAAAATTGTGTGTGTTTTTGCCCTCGTAGTTTGGGCATGACATTTTGGTATCAGAGCCAGTGTTTCAACACTAGGAACCTTAAACCCTTACGCTTCTGAAATTTAAAACTAAACATTAAATTGTGTAGGATGCCTCCTATTACTCGAAGCAACCCACGAGGCAGAGGTCGTAGGGTGAGAGGTGGCAGAGCGAGATAGGGGGATGGACCACCTCCACCACCACAAAACCCAAACCAGGACATCATTGATGCACTCTAGACTTTGATCGGTTTAGTTCAGTAGAGAGTAGTACCTATAGTTTAGCCAATTCAGCAGATTCTAGTAGTGGAAGCAGAGGGACCCGGAGGAGGTGGGCCCAAGGGCAAATAGAGGACTAGGAGTCCCCCACCGAGGTAGTTAGAGGGGCAGGATGAGCAGCAAGGTGAGTCAATATACCAAAGAGGACCCCCATTTGAAAGACCTCCTAGACATGTAGGAGATGATATCAGGGAATTGATTCGACTTGGGCCACCATTATTTACTGGTTCTACTTAGGGGATAGTAGCAGAGGCATGGTTGCAGAGCCTACAACGGTGCTTTGGATAACGACCCTATGGGAGTAATCCAAAGGCACGCCTAGAAGTTCATCAGTTGAGAGGGGATGCCTCCAATTGGTGGCATCAAGAGGAGATCATAGGTGGAGTGAGGATGGATACCCTCACATGGGAATTATTCCTAGAAAGATTTCGAGAGAGGTACTTGTTAGAGCATTTTTGATAGAAATAAATAGAGGAGTTCCATTCTCTTTATCAGAGAGGTCTTACAGTGGCTCAGTATGAGAGCAGGTTTCTCGAGCTCCTTCCTTATGTGGAATACATGAAGGATGAGAAACTATGACTACATCATTTTATCATGAGATTGAATTTTGCACTTCAGGTTCTAGTTCGTATGGCCTTCCCTACCACCTTTAGATAGGCAGTGGAGATAGCACTAGTGGAAAAGGATACTCGGGGTAGATAGGAATCACGAGATTGGTCTCAGAACTGAAATTCTACCCGACAGAAACCCCCTTGGAAAGGGAATCAGAATTATACACCAGGGTCCTCTAAGGGCCAATAGTCTTAGTAGTAGCAACAAGAACCCTCACAGGGTTATTGGGGCTCTAAACCCAGGTAGTGGCAGTTACAACAGGATTAGAAAGTACATACACCATAGTCATAGTTAGTACAGACTCAACAGTCTTCCAGGGGTGGATACAGTGGGTCTAGCAGGTCAGGGTGCCCACAGCAGTCAGGATCATAGGATACACGATCCTATACCTGAGGGCCATGCTATACCTATGGTGGCATGGGTCATATAGCTAGAGATTGTCTTCAGGGACAGTCATCCAGTGGTCAGAGAGGGGTTCTTTAAGAGCCAACAGTGGGAGACATGGGCAGGTCTCACAGAGTTTTTACAGCAGTTGACAACTGCCAGGCTGAGCATTAGGCTACTAATATTGGGGCTACAACTAGAGTTGGTTGGCCAGTTAGTGCTAGAGACTATCCATATTATTGCCTGACAGACCCTAGCTCCTCGAGGTCGAGAGCTGGACCAAGTTAGGGTCTAGTGGGAATGTTGCGATGAGGTCACAATTTCTTGGGAGAATGCAACACGGATGCGATCTCTATACCCTTATCTTTTGATGAACTCGAGGAGGAGGTTCATGCCTAGTGGGGGAGGATGTGAGGCCTCGCCTCGACCCTTCGTAGCCTTAGTTATTACTTGATCTTTTGTTACTCACAACTCGAGATGTCGAGACATTATCTGATACTTAGAACATATTATATTATTCCATGTTATGTGATGTTACTTTTAGATATATTGATGTTTGTCATTTAAATGTTTTATGTACATGAATGTTGATGAATTAAGTAAAATGTAGGATTACCACATTTATTTTGGAATCTTTATGATGAAGGATATAAGTAGGATGCAAGAAACCCTGATTAATGTATGCTTCAATTTATGTGAAATTCTAACACGTATATATGTAAATGTAATTTTTGGGACTACTGATGTGTGCAATGAGTGTGCAAATAATTTTAGCCAAGGAAACCGATGGAGGAATAGAACTGATCACTATGTGTTAGTTTTGGAAACCTTGTTGTTCGTAATTCGCGTATTGTACTATGAGATGTATGTATGTATCTTTCTGTGTTTAGTGAATGTTAATGTTTGTAACTGTGTTCTTTCAGTGTCGCTTGACACTCGTAAATTATTTATGTTCTTCAATGTACTGATTAGGGTTAGTTGTGTAACCTTTAGACCCAAGTTGGTTTAAATTAGTGTCAGTTTGCTAATTGGGTTCTTAATCAAGTTTAGTCATCCCTAATCTGAATTAGTGCTTAATCTGCTCTTTTAGAGTTGTTAGTTGGTCCTAATTTTATTCTTAGCTTTTGGATGGCTCTAAACCTATTCCTAATACTTCAAAACATGTTATTATTATACCCAAGGGTTATGGGTATGGGTTAGGGGTCTTTTCCAACCCCTAAGCCCCTTTTTTTGACTTTGGAGATCACTCAAAAGGTCCCTTTTTTCCTTTGTGCGAAAATTGCAAATGGTTGTCATGAGTTGCCTTACCCCACCTCCTTTTAGTGTCTAACCATAGTGTAGGTTGAGTTAGGAGTTTCTAGAGTTGCTAGTGGGTGAAAATAGTTATTGCTCCTTTTGGGTGGTTGAGTTGGAGGCTTATTTAGAGGCCCTTCTTGGACTAGTTGGTTGTTACCCAATCTCTACATTTAGAGAGGAATTCTTGAAGGTTGAAGGAAGGAAAAGGGATACTCTACTCAAACTTGTTCATTGCCATTACCTCTTGTGAAGGTAGGAAATTCTAATCTCCCTTATTCAGTTTTTATGTTTGTTTCATGTTCATGTTACCTTGTTGTTGTTTCAAGGTTTGTATATTTGTGGGTATGTTGGGAAGCTTTGGAAACCATGTATTTTTGGTTGATTTCCTTCCATGTTTATGTTTGAAATTTTGAGATTTTTCTTTCATGGGTGTTTTGGTATTACTCACCCTTGGGGAGGGAAGAAGTGACCAATTTTGGAAAGGTCTGTTTAGTCAGACTCCATCCAATGTAGAGTCTCTTCTTAGGATGAGAAGATGGAGAAAGGGTAGGGTGTTATGGGCCCCTACCTGTTAGCACAAACCTTGTATGATTCTGGTATGTTGAAATGGAAGAACGGAAGCTCTTCGTATATAGCCTCGATTGGGCATTTGTTTGGTGTTGTGCTTGACTTCTCCTGGTTGGAGGAATCAACCTTTCCCTAGTTTTGATTCATTGTGAATCCCTTGTGAAAACCATGTATGAATATGCATGTTTGATTGTCTCTTGGTTGTGCTTGGTTGTCACCCGATCAGATTCTGTTCCATCCATGGTTCTAGTAATGTGTTGCAGGAATTGCTATAAATCCCTTGATGAGAGTCATGAAGAAAATCCAATTTAATGGTTAAAATTTGGGATTGGTATCCTATTGGAAATTGTATTTTAAGTTTGTTGTAATGGCAATGAAGCCGAGTTTTCTTCCTGGTTCTTTCTAGGCTGAGCCTTGGAATCAGGTTGGCCAATAAAATTGGTGTTGAGTAAAATTGCTTGCCATATGATTTAATCATAAATTTTAAATTGGATGGATGCATATCAAATAGGATGAAAGTGATGACAATCAATTATGCAAAATTTGAGTTTCAAGTATGTTAAGAAAAAAAGAAAATAAATGGAAATGTTGTTGATTCAATTAGGCAAAAACATCATGTTTCCTTATATGTTGAAAACAAGATAATCATATTTTGAATGAAAAATTTAGTTTCTTGATTATTGAAATTAAATCAATTCTTGCATTGTGGCTCAAATGGATAATTAAATCTATTGGTTTATTAATTTTCAAGTGGTCCTATTAGATTTACTTTTAAAAAACAAAGAATAATTTTTCCCCCTTTGGTTATTAAATCTATTCAAAATATAGACAAAAAAAATTAAATTTATGCATTGCTTGTAATTCTATACTTAGATAATTTTTTGTTAAAAATGAGTTTCAAGAGAGTAGAAACTCTCTGCCTTTTGTATGGGGAAAACAATTTAATTGCCCTTTGAAACAGAGAATATTTTCTTCAAAATTCTCTTTAAAATCAATTGTAAAATTTTGAAATTAAAACTAAATTGATATTGATATTTAAATAATAATAATAATAAAAATGTGTATAATATAATTTGAAACTAAATATCTATATTGCTAACCATAAAACTTTTTGTAATTAATACTTTTCCATCTCCCTTGAGTGGACATCAGATCAGATCTATTTAAAAAAAAAAATTGTTTTGTTTTTACCAAAGTCAAGGATGGTTGTTTTTTGGTGACGTCGCCCCTATACCATCACCTTGTACCCATTCCTTCCTTGTGCAGTGGTTAAATTCTTAGGATTTTTGCATGGTTTGGGGGATTGAGTCTGGTTCCCCACAATTATAGCGCTGAGAAAGCGCTTAGGGAAGCGCAGGGAGGGGGGAGGGGGGGGGGGGGGGGGGGGAGGGGGGGGGGGAGGTTTGTGGGGATGGGGCCCAATGGGACTTTTGGTAGGGGGGTCGATGTGATGTGGGGTATAGGGGGGGGACAGTGTTAGTATAGGGTGGGTAGGATGTTAGTGAGGTTAGGTTAGTAGTTTTGTTTAGTTTGTTTGTTTTTCTACATGTTTAATATTAAGTTAGTTTATGTTTTAGTTAGTTTATGATACCTTTAGTTAGTAATCTTAGTTAGTATTTTATTAATGTAAGGTTTTTTTTTTATTGTAATTTATAACTAGTTTAGTTTTAGATTAGTTTATTTGTTAATAATTTTAGTTAGATTAAGTGTAGGTTGTGTGTTATAGTGTTTAGTTAGTTTTTATTAAATTAAATTAGTTAGTTTAAAATTTTAAGTTAGTTTTAGTTTAGTATTATGTTAAGCTAGTCTAGATTAGATTAGTATGTGTTGTTTTTTTTTAGTCTTAAGTTAGTATGTTACTTACAAATATGTTTTAATTTATTAAAATTATTTTAGTTAGTAGACTTTATATTATGTTATTTTAGTTAGCTTTTAATTCAGTTAAATCTTAAAGATTTGTTTTGTTAATTATTAAATAAATTTAGCTATCCTTTTGTTAATTCATTTTTGTATATTATTTAATTAATCTAAAGATTAGACTATGTTAGATGTAGTTAGTTTAGTTTTATAATTGATTTAGTTGTTAATCAACTTAGAAAGCCATAACATAATGATTAGTTAAAAGATTAGTTAATTTTAAGATTAATATTAAATTGGTCTTTGAATATATATATTTTGAATATAGCTTAGTTGCTATTATAGTTTTAATTTTGTGACAATTGAATTTGGTATTTGATTTATGATTATATATAAAAATCGAAATGATAAGTGTGGTGTGGTTATGAATTAGTATCATGTTAAATTAATATTAAGATATAGGATCTACCATCTTTTAAATTAGTGTAATGTTAGTGCTATACTGATATGATTTTAATCAGTTTAAATGTATTTTTGATTTATATTTAGTAAGATTTTGATGGTTTATTAATTTGTTAAAAATAGTTGAAATGTTAAAGTTAATAAATTTGATATACATATATTCAGTTTGAATTCTAGTTAAATTGTTTTTCCTTAAAGTGACTTTTCAATATCGATCAGTTTGTAAATTGATTATTGTCTAAGAGTTTTATAGTTGATTTTGATTATACATTTCCAATGAATCTAAACTCGAATACATTTTCTTTGTCATTTAAATAATTGTTTTCTTATTGTTGAAAGTTAATGTAAGAACATAAGTTTATCGATATAAATCTTATAACTAAAGTTTCAAATCTTAATAATATAACCATCCTCTTGTTTATAATCTTAAGACGTAATGTAGAGAAACTAACTTAAACTGTAATCACAATCATTTTCAAACTTAGAGTCATTTTATCATTATTCAAAAATAAATAAAAATTTGTGTGTGTTTTTTCCCTCGTAGTTTGTGCGTGACAGAACCCAATTAGCAAACTGACACTAACTTAATTCAACTTAGGTCTAAAGGCTACACAGCTAACCCAAATTAGCACACTGAATAACATACACAATTCACGAGTTTCAAGCGACACTAAAAGAACATAGTTATGAACATTAACATTGAAAGAAAATACATACATCTCACAGTACAATACTTGAATTACAAACAACAAGGTTTCCAAAATTAACACATAGAGATCAGTTATGTTCCTCCATTGGTTTCCTCAGCTAAAATATCTACACACTCATTGCACACATTAGTAGTCCCGAAATTCACATGTACATATGTATATATACGTATCAGGAATCATATAAATTAAAACATCCATCTATAAAAAAAATTAGGATTCCTCTCATCCTATTCAATTCTTAACCATTTAAAATATCTTAACAAAAATGTTAATCCTACCTTTTTCTTAATTCATCAACATTCATATACATAAAACATTAAATGACAAACATCAAACATCTGAAAATAACATCACACAACATGAAATAATATAGTATGTTCTAGCATCAGATAATGTCTTGACATCTCAAGTCATGAGTATCAAAATGATAAAATAACATCTAAGGCTATGAAGGGTCAGGGCGAGGCCTCACATAGAACCTATAAAAACTATTATGACCTATTAGGACTCCTATGTCCTCTTATGACACACATGTATAGATAACTTACCTAAAATTAATCTAAAATTAGGACCTAAAGTACTAATCCTAATTGACATAATTTTAACTATTTATAGAGCATTATTACTAATATCAAAAAGATTATTGGATAAATATCATAGTTTAAAATCCAAGAGGAAACATTACGACTAACTACAACCACTTAGGAACTATTATAATGCCTTTGGACATAGTAGTGTATCATATGATGGTGAATGTATTTAGAGGGATTATAATTGGTTCTTATGAGTCCTAATGGCCTCCAATGGATTATAAGGGTTCCTAATGGGTCCTAAAAGGTCATGGGATCACTTAAAACACATTAGAACCCCTTAAGACACATTAGGACCCATTAGGGAATATTATAACCCATTAGTGTGTCTTAAATGCCCCTTAAGATTATCTAAGAGGCATTAATAGATTTTAATATGTTTTTAATGGTCATAATGTGCCCCCTAAACAATATTAGTGGGCTTTGAAACCACATAGGACCAATTGTGGTCCATTGCAAGATATTAGGACCACTTAGGACAGATTACTATGTCTTGCAATGGTTAATGTGTTATAAGAGGTTTTAATGGGGTCTAATGGGTCCTAACATGTGCAATTGGATCCTAATGTGTCCTAATGGGACCTAATGTGTACTAATGGGTCCTAAAAATCCCTAATTTCCCTTTAGAATATATTGGCTCATAAAGGGTCATAATGGTTCTTAGGAGGTTGTAATTAGTCTCAAGGTGTAATGCCTCGCCAAGGGATCCAAAAAATTAACCTAGAATTTTTCTAAGTTTGGTAGCATTTTTTTTCAAAATATGAAACTAAATACCACATATAACTTATGCACCATAATGGAAGCAATAGCAATGTCCATCTAAAATTAAACATAACATACACAATAGATTACATTCTTTAAGGATCCCTTAATGTTGAATTACATCTAAATCAACTAACATTACTGAATCCATCTAATACAACAACCACATGAAATAATAATGATAAATCCAATGTTTATACATTACATTTCTAAATGCTCAATCATCCATTGTACATGTCATAGGGTATGAAAAGCTTAAAAGAATATACATATGTGGAATAAGGTACATCATCCTATTCTAATCCATGATACATCAAAGTAAAGATAATCACATGTCATACATGATACATCATCATAGAAGATATAAACATCCATCATAAAAGATCAAACATAATAAACTAAGTGCATGGTTCCTCCCAACCATAAATAGCATCATTAGACCATCGTGGATCCTATCCATCCCTCCGTGCATAACATTCCAAATCACCAAGGAGATCATCGGTGTTAACATAGTAGGAATGTCACTCCTAACATATACTACATCATATGTAGAAAGTAATCTAACATACAAATAAAAGCATAAGATAACATCATCTAACATATGCTAATCATCAATGAAAGGATACATATCCACCATCATGAAGGACGCATTAGCCACAATGTCTCAAACAGTTCTCAAATGATAAGAGTGGGAAAACACTACCACCCGACCGCATGGTACCTAAGTGGTCCACTCCCACCATGCTGAGGAGATAACCTCAAGTCCCAAATAGGCTATCCAAAACACATAGAATAAGAATACTTTCTAAGTCTTTGAATCCTAGAAGTATACTAACTCAAGGTTTCAAGCACAAAACTGACATCTAATTCCCAGAGGCACACAAAGACATGTAGGAACCTACTATGCAAGCAGGAAAGTGTCATCGCATATATCATGTAGAAGTTACCCTAGCAGTTAGCTAAACTCCATGGGTTCCTACTGATCCTCATGTGGCCACTAGCATCCTCTCATACTAATAAGGCATACTATGGAATGCAAGGTTGCAACCATGCATTCTCTCTACTCTCATCCTAGTTTGTACAAGCACTCGGGGCATGGGCGAGAACAAAACAATTATCTTTTTAGGTTCATTTAGTTAGTATTAGGTGTGAATTTTTTCACTTTTTAAACAACTTAAAATGAGTTACCCTGGAAGCCTTTTAGGGCCCTGGCCCCCTTTGCAAGCCACTTCCCAACACTACAAGTAGATAACCTACCCTAAGCTCATGGAATCATAAGTCTCAAGATCATAAAAGATAATCCATAATAAGAACATTAATATTCACAATAAAAGAATCAAATCTCCATGAGCAAGCATCCATAGAAAACCATGATCACAACAGCTCTCTATTGGCAACTAAAGCATCACTGATAATCAAAAGTATCCATTAGTTCTCAATAACCCAAAATATTTCTCAAATCATACTGATCGAAGACTCCAAAATGGTTGAGTCAAAACATGTCACAACATGACATCATAAATCAACATTTCAGTCCCATCATAGCGACTAGAAAATAACCAAGGATAACTGATCGATGACTCAAAAATGATTAGGTCAAGTGTCTCATACATAAGAATCTCAACTATACAATTAGTAATTACAAACATTAAATAGAGCATTCCATCACATAACCATGGTTGGGTTTATAAAGATGAAAAATAAGACATCATCATGACATCACAATCATAACCCCCAAGCCTCTGGTAGACATCCTATAACTGGTCAACACTAGTCAACCCAAAACCCAAAACAAAAGCATAAAGAAATGTATAATGCAAGCAAATGTTTTGGTTTGCTAAAATTACATACTTGAATTAAATGTGGAAGTTTTTAGTTTACGTTTTCAAGTTTGGATAATGAATGGAGGAACATTTTGTACGTTTTTCCTAGCCCATGTATTGTTTTGATGGATAAAGGTTTTTCCCTCTAACTCTTAGAATTCAATTTTTTAAATGTTCTAAACATCTATTACATATACAAATGTTGTTGATAATGACCCCATCATTTTTAAATATAATAATTGCCAACAAATATAAAACTACATTGACTAATTGACCATGATTTAAATTGTATTTAAATTAAACTAATTATCTTTTATATGACTAATTATTAAATCTCCAAACTCCAATTCCTCATTAACTCAAGCAACTAATGTTTCTATTTAATTTAATAATAATTAACGATCTATTATTAAATTAATGTTCCACATTCACCATTTTTAAAACAAGAATAATAACCATTATTAACTTACATACATACATATGTATGTATGTATGTATGTATGTATGTATGTAAAATAACATAATTAATAACAAATAATAATATCATATTTATATATTTTAATAAATGATATTTAACAACACACATAACTTAATATATAAAATTTTTAACAAACTTAATAACAATGTGATTTATAAAAATCGTACGGGCCACTAAAGCAATCGCACCATAGGTACACTTAGCATTATAGGTACACTATGGTCTCGCAGGCCTACGGTGGGTGGGGTATGGGATTCTTGCCCACCCAACATCATAATGTATATATATTTTTAAAAAAAATATTTACATAATGTTTTTAATAACGTTTCTCAAACACAATTACAAACCGCAATGCGATTTAATGAGTTATCACTGCGATAATTCATTCGACTTTCCAATTAATTTTATATATATATATATACACACACACACACACATATGTATGTATATATATATATATATACATATGTATGTATATATATATGTATATATGTATATATATATAAATATATGCAGAATTTTATAGAGCATATATATTTAAATATATATATGAAAATGCAAATCTGAAATTATATATATTTTTCACAAAGAATATATATATATATATATATATATGTTTTTACGAATTTCCTATAAAATATTTACTCTCTAAATTTACTCAATAATTTTCTAATGGATTTGGCTACAATTTAAACCCTAGCCCCGTGTTCTCTTCAAATCTATGCATATAAGGTTTCTCAAATAAATTTTAACTACCCATATTGAGAATGCATACAACAAAAATAGGAAAATCCTTAGAAAACATATGGAAGATACAAAGAAGATAGGAAGTGCAAGATGTGGAAATAGCATAAGCAAAATCACAAGAGTCTACCCAGAATCTGATGCTAATTCACTCTTCCTCAGAAAACCCGCAGACCAAGCTCCTCCCTTCTCCAAAGTTCCCAAGTTATCCAATGCTCCAAAATGCTCTCCAAACATTGTGTCTAAGCTTCTAGGAATGTCTGAATATAAAGGCCTCTTAGGAAGCACTTAGAATGTCTCTAGAAACAACTAGAAGGTGTCGACAACTAAGCATGAGTCTATTCCAACCTTCTAGATGAATCATAAGGTTGTAGACACCATGTGCTTAATTGGTGCACTAACCCCCATGTTGTTGACATATGAGAAATAAAAAGGTGCATTAACTCCTAGTCAAGTTTATAACTTTTATTTTAATTTTTATATAACTTTCATTTTAATTTTTATAACTTTTATTATTATTATTTATTTATTACTTTATTATTATTTTATAATTATTATTAATTTTTAATTTCTAATTTTCTTTTATTTAATTTTTTTTCTTAATTAATTCTTATTTAATTATTTTTAATCTAAAATATCAAAGATCATGATATTATATTAATTTTCTCCAAATAATTAATTTATTAATTAAATCTATTTATTAAGACTTAATTAATAGAAAATTCACCATAGACCTCCAAGATAAAATATAAAAATCCATCATAGAAAAATTTATACAAAATCAGTCTAAAGGGTTAAAAATCACAAAATATGTCATCCGACACATTCAGTGGGTAAAATATCTAGATACTTGTCCTACAAATGGTTTAAGGGTTTGGGATTTGGACTCGATAATTTATCTCCCTTCTCTTATCATTGAGATAGTGTAATAGGGTACAATCATCCTAGAAATTCAAGGAAGTCGATTCCTGATACCTGCAACTTGCATAAAAACCATGCATGTACATACAATATATATAATGCTAAGCTAAACAGGCAATGACAAGAAGTGGTGCATCGTGTAGATCCCAACTAGCAGGTGACTACCACTCCCTTCCTTAACCACATCAAAAATGCCATACAATGAGAGCAAACATGCACACCATACACATGCAAGCATGGGGTAAGTATTCATAATAAAGCACATGAGATAATAAACCATCTATCTAATCATCATCAATAATTGAAAGCAATACAATGATCATCATGCATACATGAAATGTAAAGTCTAAATGATCTCATCATATACCAACTGAATCCATAACATAATATCTGATAGTCTCAAAAGAATACCACTAATCATAAAACTAGTCTATCATAGTCCAATAATAATAGCAACAATATGTCCAAAAAATGTGAATGAGGGTAGGCACTACACAATGATTCCTAGAACCACTTAGGACACACTAAAACTCCTTAGGAAAAAATAGGATTGAATATGACACATTACAACCCTAAAGTGTATCCTACAATGATTAATGTGTTCTAAGGGTTCAAAAATTGTGCTAATGGTATGAATGGGTTACAAGGAGTCATAATGGGTCCTAAGGTTTCTTATGACCACATATGACCCATCAAAACCTCTTGCAAATATAAGAATATACTAAGACACATTAGAAAAGATTACTTTTAGGACTACAATTATAACTAATGTGTTGTAAGGGGTCCTAAGAGGTGCTAATTTTTCCTAAGGTGTCATAATGGGATCCCTTTCTGATAAATTACAAGCACTTATAACCCTCCCCATATCCCTCCCTCCCTCTCTCTCCCTCTCTTCCTCCTTCCCTCCCACTCACTTAACATGGTTAACATAGTTAAACATATATGTCAATTATCAACATAACAATAACATATAATCAATACAATGAGTAATGATCTTTAAATTATCATGTACAATTGAAGGGTTATTAATTACAATCAATAGTAATTTGAAACTTCAAACAAACATTAATTTAAACATGCTTGAATGTAAAAGTAATGGAAAAAAATGGGAGACCATTACTTAAATTGACAATTAATTTATAATATCAAGTGCACACCTTTAACTTTCAAATAGAAGTAAATTGTTGTTTTTAAATTTGTTTGTACAACATATTTCATAATATATGTAAGACAATGTCAATGATAAAGATATAGAAGCGCGAACTAAAAATATAAAATTTGTTCAACACATCTCTTCAAATGAGGACCTATAAAATAAAATTGTAAAACAAAAACACAAGTTAATAAAAAATATAAATTAATATGAGGTAGCTAAAATATGTAAATATATGTGTAATTTGTATGTACTCACTATGTGGAATTGCACAAGATGTTGATGCCTGATCCACTTTAAGACTTAAATTTGCATAAATTGCAATTGAGACATGAATAAGAAGAATATATATAATTAGATATATAAAAATACGTACATGTAATTAAATTATATAAGTACATATATAAAAATAACACAATAAAGAAAAAAACTTACATTTGTTTGATTTAAATGTAGTCATCCCATTGTACCATTTGCATCCTCTCTCTTTTGCAATGCATTTATGATTGTCTTGTGCTTATCCATTGAAATTGTCCATAATACCTTATTGGCAAGTCTCCCTTTGTATCTTTCTAATTTGATATTTTTTGCCATAACCAAATGAGAATAGTGCAAAATCTTCTTTTCGATTTGGTAGTCTTGAAATGTTGGTAAACCATTTCTTCTTGTTAGATATCTATGTAGCTAGGTGCAAGATACAACGATAGACCCAGTTGGATAATCAAAACCATCATCATCTACTTGATGACATATCAATTCTTTCTTAGGTTTCACACATCTAGCGAGCCAATAGTCAATTTGTTCATCATTATTAGTAGGCACAATAACAACATAAACATGTCCTACAAGATAAGATAAAGTATAGAAACACTTAAATCACATGAGTATATATGAAAATTATATAAATTGAAGCCTGAGATCACAACAAAATCTAATTAAATTGTGCATACCAAGTTCTATGAAGTCTGAAATATGATCATAGTCTTTTGATACAAAAGTAAAATTCTAGCCTTCCTTTACTATATCATCTTCAAAATTTGTATTAGTAGGTGCTAATGATCTTTGTTACCAATCTTCAACCCATTCTATATTATCACATTCATTCCATTTAGCTACAAAAATAATTCACAAAAACAAGCAAGCTCCCTAGTCCATAAAGTCCAAGTGTTAGAATCTGAACTCCTAAATGAATGCCATTTAGCTGACCCACTAATTGTATCACAGTCATATCTTGAAATGATATTATTTTCTTCAACTAGGTAGAAGAGACATTTGATTGTAAAGTTCTAACTTGATCCCATGTATAAATATTTGTTAGACCATTCAACAATCTCATGTGTATTTTTGAATTTAGCTTTTTCATCAAATTTTAATTGCTTTCTACTAAGGGCTCCTATCATGCATGCACGAACACCACCATGTTCACCTTTACCATGTCCAGCCTAAAAAAAATCCACACATGTTGGATGTTAGTTTTCCTATGTGTCCTAATCAACTAATAGAACATTCTAGCATTCTTGAATTGTCTTGTACAATTATCTAACCATATCCAATGTTGTGTCATTTTAATTTGTCTCTCTTTTAAATTATCATAAAAGACCTTGAAAAAATATTGGACAAACTCAAATTAATGGATTTTATTATCACTCATATAAAAATGGTACTCTCTCAATATTTTTTGATCCTCCTCTGTACTATTAGGTGCATGCCTATAAACTATATGAACATAAATTGTTGCTTGGACTAAATTGTAATATTGTGGTTGTACCTCTTCTTATGGTGCAAGTGTGTAGTTCTCTACAAATTCAACAACTAAAAGTATAGTACCAATTGGAAATGTATTCTTACATATGTGAAATTGTCCATCAAGCCATCTAGAATATTGAGAGTGCTTAACATATTTTGGTATGATCACACTCAGACTCATCCATAAATGCATGTCAACTAACTTTATCTGTAACTAGATCACACCTTCTTCCAATCTTCTCATACTTCAATAGATATTCAATAGTTTTGAATCATTTTACCTCAAGTAATTTTTGTCCAAAAGTAGTCAAAGCATTTTCATGCAAACATTCATCTAACAAAGAAAGATTTCTACACATATCACATGTACTAGAAAGACATGCATTGAAAAGAAAGTATTGATCATTAGGGGGCTTACAAAACAAACCTGATACAAAATCATTTATAGTTTGAGGTGGTATTTTTATACCACATTCCTACAACATTTCTTTACTATGCATGATACCACATATAGATCAAAATACATCATAATGGTAATGAAATTGAATATGAGTTTTACAACATGTGATTCTTTCCTTGTTAATACTTACATACCATGGTTTACACTTTTCAATAGATCTTTGACTAATGGTAATACTTAATACCTTACCATCTAATTTTTTTTTAAACAATTCAATTTGAGTCATGTCCAAAAGGTGTTTAGGATGTGGATCACATATTTTTGACCAAATTCTCAATTTAAGAACATCTCTTGAATTAGATGATACTCTTGTATTATCATGTCAAAAATTTTCAATCAAACTTTTGACTTCACTAGTAAATTTCATATCACATTTCGGGAGTCTAGCACTAGAAGTCAATAAAATATTTGTTGGATCACATTCAAAGTTAACCATTCTATTTATATCTCTTTTTAAAGTCTTATGATTCACATTAAGATATCTAGTTATGTTGCTAATCAATCTTTTGTAAGATGTTGATTTGTTAACTAAAGATGTTGCTATTGCTCGTCATGTTGCATTATTTTCTTTAGACCAACTTCTCTTTCTAATAACAGCAAAGGCACTAGCAACAATGGATACAACTTGTTTTAAAGACTCGTTTTTATTCTTGGGTTTTGCATAAATTTCCAACCTTCTCATTACTTTTTGCATTTTAGATATTTTAATTAGTTACAACATTAACTGACATTGAAACCCAAATTTCTTATTATAAAAAAAATCTCTATACAATCTATTAGCATGTTTCCTAATTTGTCTCCATGAAACCAATCCCTCAATATTATCTAACACATCATTAGGAATATGAATATTATGTTCAGACACATTATTATCATTCTAACATGTTTGTTTAGTAGTTGGTGTTTCTATGTCTACATTCATGCAATTTTTATTTTCAATTGACATTTCATTTTCACTGTTATTTGGGATTTGAATCTTATTTTCAATTTTCCTTGGTATTTATTTCAGGGCATGCATTTCAATTGGAGTTTTTTGTGCATGATCATTTGACAATTAGTTCTCATGAAGAAAATCTAAATCATTTAAATTGTAACCTACTTTTAAAAAATCACCAATTTCATCACAAGAGAAAATTCAAGGATTTGGAGACACACCTGTATAGAATGCATGATTAGAATGTGCACCTGAATTTTCTTGTATTGGCTTCTCTTATTTTACCTCTTCATCCATCATGGTATCCTCAATGTCTTTCTCTTTTGAAATAATGTTCAATTCTCTAATTCTCTATCTTCTCTCTCGTTGACATCATGCTTCATTCTCTTTATTTGTTATGTTTTTCTCATTTGTTAGAACTTTTTCTTTCTTCTTTCTTCATTTTGATCCCATGTTTGCACCAATTTTGAATTTGAATCAGTAGCTTGCAAATTTTTTAAGAAGACAAGTAAATAGTATAACTATGATAGAATTTGATGTTGTAGATCAAAATTGTTATTCAATCATTTCAATCATTGAAAGTTAGTCTGTGGGGCAGCTTTTGGGGTGCAATGGGTACATTATAAATGGGCACCCGAATGTTTAAAAATTGGGTACGCGCTTACAAATTAGGTACCCAATTTTAAAAAGAATCAAGTACTTGATTTTTAAATAATTGGGTACAACAGTTGAAAGCCATCAGACACCTAATTTTTGAATTACAAATTAGGTGTCTGATTCTTGAGACATGAGTGAGAATTTGGTATGGCACGTGATTTTTTCATGAGGTTTTGCCTTAGGGAAAGGCATGGCATAGGCTTTGTCCCACCAAGCCATGCCTTTATGATCCATTTTTTTTAAGGCATTTAATTGACAATTTCTAGTATTGTCATAAACTTTTTGTAGTTGTCCCCACTGAATTTTTTGATGAAACAAAAACCCATTATAGGTCTTACTGTTCTGATTCTAAAAGTGTAAATTTTATAGTGTTATTAGTTCATTTTCTATTTTTCCATTATTTATTACTCAAAACTATCTCTTAAATGTTAAAAAGTGACATTCACTAATACTTTAATAACTTTTTTATTTTATAATTTTTTTAAAATTAATTTATGTGTCATCAATCTACATACAATTCTTTTGAGCTTAGAATTTTTTTTCAAAAAAGTGATATTTTAATCAAATTATGTGGTCCATACACGAGAGCTTTTAAAATTTACCTTTACAGCCAATCAATAATTAATAAAAATAAAATTATTCAATAAAAAATCAAGGAAAAATATTGTCATCAATCTTAGTTGTATTAGGTAACTCCCTTTAAAAGAATTTGTGAAAATTCTTTTATTTGTGTCAAATTATCGTGTCCATAGATGAGTGTGGTATGGTCCTGAAACAAGCATTTTGAAAAACTGATTTTTAAAGATCTATACCAAAAAAGTAATCTATCATATGGGTACACAAATAAATTACATATTTGAAAACTAGATTCCAAACACTAAAATTTTTATTTTTGAAGTTTTTCTATATTCAATATGTAAATACCTCAAAATTTGACATCAAATGACAAAAATAGGAAAAAATAGGAAAAACACTTTCACTTTTTGGCAAAAAGTGAGGCCCAACTTCTTGCACTAACCCCCAAGATGAATGTAGATGCTAATCCATGATTAATAAATAATGTTCCTCCCCTTATGAAGAAAAAATATCATAGGTACATATGAGATGCTTCCCCAATGTGTAGAAAGAATCTTGAAGATAAGTGGTGTCTCTAAAAACTCTTCAATTGTCCCTGTGTCAATAGTGACGATTGCCCCTTCCAACACTATTACAAAGAACAAGTTCAAATCTAGCTAGGATGGATGTAGAACATATCCCAAAGAACCATGTGTCCCCTTAAATGATAAAGAGACCCCCTACAACTATTGTACATAAGGATCCACAATCACATCAACCTTGAAAGACTAATCATGTAGAGAATGAACATGAGGGTCAAAGTGTTCCCTTGCAACAATTGAAGAAGGATCTTCTTCATCAAAGAGAAGATCTACATCATCAATCATGTCTCCCACATTTTCTATGTATGATGCCACAAACAAACCTAAAATATTTATTATGTAGTTATCCCCTAGTTATGGAACTGGAAGACAAGGTGTACCCAACTATACTAAATTACATAGACCTATCACTATAGCAATGTATGCATGTGGAATGTGTTGATTTTTAACCTTGTCCTACATCTATCAATAGGATCCCCCATATCTAAACCTATTTATTCACTATCACTATTGTCACTATCAATTTCCACAATATATGAAGTATGGAGAGGATAAATGGATAAGCTAGGTGAACTTTACTCAAAATGAACATTCCTCTCTATGAATATATCATGAATTTCAGGATCCATAAGTCTATATTCCTTAACTTTTTCATCATATCCAATGAAATCACAAGGCCATGGTTGTGTTTCCTTGCATTCTGTTGAACATATGTCTACCCATGTTGGACAACCAAAAACTTTGAAGTGTTTCACAACTAGTTTTCTTCCGCAACATTTCTCAAAAGGAGTCATCCATCTAAGATATTGTGAGGAGACCTATTAAGGATGTGATTGGAACTATTTATAGATTCAACTTCAAGTAATGGATCAAGAGACTTAGCTTAAATCATACAAATTACCATTAACTTAAGAGTTCTCATCCTCATTGCTACAACACTTGTCTTTTGTGGACTAAATGCTACTAGATTCTGATGATCAATACCCTCAATTTCACAAAAGTCTCTAAGTCTTGAGTTCCCATATTGACGTTCATTTTCCATATGAAGAACATTGATGACTTTCCTTGATTACTTCTCAACATGACTCTTGAAGGCTAGAAACTTATCAAACACTTCATTCTTGTGATTAAGAAAGTAGACCCATGTGTAGCATGATAATTCATCAATGAAAGTGAGGACATAGCTATTCTTGCTAACTGATATCACTAAAAAAGGGCCTACTAGAACCATGTAAACCAACTCAAGAACAATTGATACTCTCCAAGACCTCCCTCTATCAACCTTTTCTTCTAGATGCATATCCATTAAACAAGATGAACATTTACCTATAGAAAAGTTGATTGTAGGTAGACCTTTGACCATATTTTTTGAGCTAAGTTGATGAAAATAGCAGAAGGCAAGATTTCCATACCATACATGTCATAATTTACTTTGTGATTGAGATTGTGTCATTAAGACATGTGAAGGAGACTTAGGCACAAAGTGGGAGAAAGAATAAAGTTTTGTGCCATGATTAACTTTACCCACTGTAACCAATGAATCATCCTTAAGATTTTGCACCATTACTAAATTAGGAAGGAACTCAACTTTATTGCCATCTCCATGGTGAGTGAATTGGTAAATTGAAAAGAGATTACTACTAAGGCTAGGAATATAGAGAATTTCTTTGAAATCTTCATTTTCCATCTCAACTTGTCCTTTCCCTTAAACTTCCACTTGTGTATCATTCCCTAAAAATATGCGAGGTACCTTAGACTACTTCAATGAAGAAAAGTGTCCTTTACAAGAACCCATATGATATGAGGCACTTGAATCAAGAATCCATTCCCCTAAAGAACTTGAACTTGCCATAAATTCTTTCCCTTTTCCTTGTGAAGTGGATGGATTTGAATCCTTGGAAGCATTTGGCACATTGATTTTTTTATTCCTAAGTAAGTTTTCCAACTCATCTATTCTCTTACTCTTGCAATGGTGCTCATTGTGATTTTGTTTCTTGCAATATGCACAACATATTTTATCCTTCTTAGAAGAAGAATTTCCTTGATGTGAGGAGGAAGATTATTGTGTCTCTAATTATGATTTTGGAGTCCACTGCTTTTCTTGTTGTTGGTGAAACTTTTTCCACCTTGATTTGTTTGGTTCTCATTAGTAGCCACAAATTCTATAGGCTTGGGTGACTTGAGAATTCCCATATCTCTCAACTTGGATTGTTTCAAAATCAGTAATTCTACAAATGCATCAAATGAAGGTTTAGCAAAGGCACTTCCTATAGTCAAGCTATGAGTGTTGTAACTCAAAAAAAAAGATGCATACTCTTAAGGTATCCTCTTCAAGATGTGATGAATTAATCTATCATCCTTCATGGGATTACCACAATCCTTAACTAGTGCTCTCAATTCATTGGCTTTGTTGACATAGTCTTGAATTGTGTAAAGATCCAAGAGAAGTAGATCATCCTCAATTTGGAATCCCTTTTCCTCATCCTTACCATAAAAACCTTCATGTTTTTCCCAAGTACCCTTGGCATCCTTAAAGCTAGAAATGTGGAAGAAGAGAGCTCTATGAATACAACTCCTAATATTCCTAAACCTTGGTTTTGTTTAACTTTCTAATCAACTTGTGCAACACCATTAGTGGGTTTTACAATTATACTATTAACATATAGATTCAAACCTTTTTCCATTAGTCTACTCCATACAATATCTTTCTAGGTAGTATAATTATGTGAAGCTATAAGTGGAGTTTTAGGTGAACTCATGATGCAAAGAATTAAAAGAAGCACAAGAGAGAAAGAGACACAAGAACATAAGACACACCCCCTATTCACTCAATCAAAGAACCCCCTCCCCCAAAAATGATGCTTTTGACACTTTATAGTTAGTGTGTTTACAATAGGCCACTTGTGAAAATGGAAAAAAGTGGGCTTTTGATTTTGCTATTTACAACCTCCTTTTGGAGTTCAAATCTGGTACTAAGCAATGTTACTTAGATATTCAACAATTTTGGAGTTTAATCAAAGCAATACAATGCAAAAATGGACCTATTTCTAATAGTGGTATTTCTATCCACACAAACCTATGATCTAATTGCATATCTAGAAAGTAGACAAAATAATATGTACCTTAAAAAAATAGAACCTAGAAATGTGTCTAGATGAGCCTAAACTATGCCTTTGATGTTGCAAAAATCAAGATTTGTAATTTGCAAAAAAATTCAGGAATAGAGATCTCAAACATCCTCCACCAATGTGTAGATTAAAAAATTCTACCCCAAAACAAAAAAAGAATTGCTCGAAAAAAAGAGTTCGTATGAGGGAGATATTGTTGTTTGAAAATCACCTTTGCCATTATTTTTCTTGAATCACCATCGTCGCACCTCCAAAAATCAATTGACTCTAGATTTCACCTCAGATGTCCTATTTTGATGAAACAAAACTTAATTTGGGGTTTTTTTGACCTTCTAAATATGATGCCAATATTTGATTTGCACGAGCAAGCTCCAATCTTGACTTGCCAGCAAAAATCTCTTCTACTAGCCTAAAATGCTATTTTTTTTGGAAAATTTCAAAAATAAAATGCAAATCTGAAAAGAAAAAATGTAGTTCTAAATAAAAAATTGTAGAGAAGCCAATAAAAATGTATATCTAAAAATTAATTTCAAAAATCTAAAGAGATCATACCAATTATGCAAATTGGGCCTTCAAGTTCCAGCTTGCAAAAAAAAACTTGCCTTAGATTTGACTTTGGCCTAGGGTAGGAAAATTTATAGTCAAAATTTGTCAAATTGACACTCTAGATGAAATGGTGAGGTCTACTTTGGCTCTAGATCCTCCCAATAGCTACAGATAGTCTACATCTAAATCGTGGCCCTACAAGAGGTGAAACAAAAATGGTTGGAATGGCTACGTGAAGAGATCTATCACTCTGATACCATGTAAGAATTTTTCGTAGGAAAAAATCAACCAAGATCAGGAAACTCAAGCACTAGCACAATATGGACCACTAAAGGATAATCAAAATAACAATATGAAAATGAATTAATGTACATACACACTAGGAGTGCCTATATATAAAGGCCTCTAGACTAACTACTAGTCAACAAAGTGATGAGTCTAACAACTAAGCACATGTCCACCAAGAGTGGATTATCCTCCATTGAGCACAAAAGTTAGTGTGATGATGAGATGATAAGATTAACATAGGAATTTTACATCAAAAGATGTTGTAGACACTATGTACTTAACTATAGTTTGAGAAACTATGTTGTCTACATAGCAACTTAGTTGATTATGAAAACTCCTATGCTGTAGACACCATGTGCTAAATTAGAGTTGGTAACTCCTATGTTGTAAGCAACACAACTCATATGAGTATGTATACTCCTAGGTGTCTAACTAATAAGTAATAAAATAATGCATCAACCTAAGAAAACTTAAGTAAATTTTAATAATAATTAATTATTTACACTAAAAACATTTAATGATGTGCATTTTCACATCTAACAACATTGTAGGCTCCTCACAAAGCTCACTTAAGAAAAGTTAAAATTGGTAGCATGTTGTGTTTTTTTCAAATCGAATTTCCACATAAAATCCTTGTGTCAAAATCTATGATTGAATTTGTGCTATTTCATGTTTACATTTCTACAATGTTGTTTTGAAATAGGACAACAATATGCATATGCTTAAGATATTGTATATTAAATACATGCATATGATATATTGTAGTACTTAAAATTTTGATTTGTACATTTGGACTTTGGATAATTGATTCACTCCCCCTATCTCAATTATTCTAAATAATTCCAACATCTACGACCACCTTAGATTTTAGATATCAAAAGTAGACTCATGCTTAGATGTGGTGCACATTACTAGGTATTTTTATTCCGAATAAATAGTTAATTATAATTTTTCTACTACATTGTTATCAAAGTAAAAAATGTATGTAAATCAACATCTTACATGTAATTTAATTTAAAAATAAGTATTAAATACTAATTAAACCAATTCATTGACAAAAATTATATCAGTGCAAAATTGAGAATGTCCTCTACAAACCCTTTTCATTTCAATGAATTTGGTTAGATTAGAAGTTATCACATACATCATCAAAGTTTGGAACACCCCTAAATGGTATGAATTCACATTTTTTGAGCTGACCAAGGAGACTTGGTGATTACCAAGCCTTATCAAATATTGATATCCTCCTACCCAAATATATAACTAAATCACATAGAAAATGGAGGGTGGGGATTGAAAGATGAAGAAGGGTCATGATTATCCCCTCCATGATACATGTCATGACCAAGTCAAATGTGTTTTTTATTTCCATGATCTATGTGATTACAAATTGTTCTATTTAAATATATGTATATAGTTAAAAAGATATATATTAATAATATATTATATTACTTATAGTATAGCATATTATATGCTAATATATTTTATTATACATAGTATAAAATATTATATTATTATATAGTTTAATATATTATATTAAATTTTAAAATATTTTATTGTATTATATATAATATAGTATATATGATATAAAATCCATATTATACATTAGGATAAATGTGTCCATAAGGGTCATAGGATCCCTAGGCACATATATCATCATCAAATGTGTCAAAAGGGGTCATAGATTATCTTATGGAACCTTTTGACCCATGAGAACAAGTGTAATGTGTTCCTAGGGGTCCTATGATCCCTAGGGACATATGTCATCATAAAATGTGTCTAAATGGGTCATAGGTTATCCTATGACCCCTTTCAACCCATATCAACAACTATAATATGTCCCTAGAGGCCATAAGAACCTTAGGGACATATATGGTCATCAAATGTGTTGAAAAGGGTCATAGGTTATCCTATGACCAATTTCAACCTATTTGAATAAGCATAATGTGTCCCTAAGGGTTCTAGACATCCTAGTAACCCTAGGGACATATGTCATCAAAAATTGTGTGTGCAGGTGTCATAGGTTATCCAGTGATCCCTTTCAACCCATATGAACAAGCATAATGTGTCTTAAGTAGTCGTAGGACCCATGGGGACATATGTCATCATCAAATGTGTTGAAAGTGGTGACAGGTTATCCAACAACCCATTTCAAAAAATGTAATGTGTCCATTCTATTTGAATGTTTCACAAGATAATATATAATAAGATAATATAATATAACAGGTTTCACAAGATGTCATTCTAATTTGAATGTTTACATTCTTTAGCAAGATGACTCTCACTTGATCTTAGTTCTTTATGTCGATGAATTGATCATTACAAGGAGCACTGCATCCATCATATCCAATGTCAAGACCTCTCTTTAGGAAAAATTCACCATGATAGACTTGGGATTACTACATTACTTCCTTCGCATTGAGATCATACAGTCTTCAGCAGGGGTTTCACTTTCACAGCCCAAGTATGCTCTTGACTTGCTTTCTCGATTTCACGTGAGTGACTACAAGCCTGCTCCTACTCCCTTCCTATCAGGTGTCAAGCTAGAGGCTAAGTGTACCACTCCACCTATTGATGCAACATTAAATAGACAATTAGTTGGGAGCCTTATCTACTTGACACACACATGCCCTGATATTGCCTTTTCAGTTGGTATGGTTTCATGCTTCATGCAAGAACCTCATGAGCTTCATTGGAAGGCTACCAAATGCATTTTTCACTATATCAATGGTACACATACACATGGGATTCATTATGTAGTAGGTATAGGGCTTCAGTTGATTGGATACACAGATTCAGACTATACAAGAGACTTAGATTCTCAAAAGTCTACTTCAGGGTACACATTTCACCTTGGTTCCAGCCCTATTTGTTGGCAAAGTAAGAAGCAGAACAATGTTTCTCTTTCTTCCACAGAGGCTGAGTATCGAGGGGCTATCAATGAAATTATAGAGGCTCTTTTGTTATAACACATCCTGGAGGAGTTTGGATTTGATTTACTCAAGACCAAGGAACTCAAAACACAAGCACAAATTAGACTAGAGTATGATTAGATTAACTATATAGTATTCAATTCTATGTACAAGTACACTAAGAGTGCCTCAATATAAAGGCTTTGAGATGCATCTAGAATGCCTCGGAATAAGCATCATGATAAGTCCAACAACCAAGCACATGTCCACTAGATATGGGTTATCCTCCATTATGCATGAAAGTAAGTGCGATGATGAGAGGATAAGCCTACAAAGGTGAAACACGCACATTAGTGTTGTAAATAGCATGTGCTAAATTAGGAGTGCAACAAATTGTGTTGCCTACATGACAACTCAATGAATGATACAAACTCCTATGGTGTAGAGACCATGTGCATAATTAGAGTTGCGTACTTCTATGTTGTCTACATGAAAATTGTAGAAGATGCACAAATTCCTAAGTGTCTCGTAAAGAGAAATAATAAAATAATGCAAAATAATAAAATAATGCACTAACCTAAGTAAACTTAAGTAAAGTGTAAATAGAAAATGCCTATTTACACCAACGGGTCCTATAACAATTAAATTAGAATGTGTAATAGCTGACTCAAGGAATTATTTTATGAATTTGGTATAAAGGAAGGACATTTTCATTTATCATTAAGGGAGGAAGTATGAATGAATGAAAATGACTTAAGAGTGGAACGTGAAGATATGAAGAGTTGAGTAGAATGTGAAGGAAACTTCATTGTTGAGTTTTTATTGTGTGATCTAAACTTGGATACTTGGATTTGAGTTTTTTGACATGGTCTACAAGGTCTAACAGTGATTTGTCTAGTTGATAGAACATAGGAAAGAAGTTAAAGTACATTACACATAATTTTTTTGTAAGGAATAGTTGAGAGTTTAGTTGGACAGTGAGTTCAGTGGTCTTGCAGTAGAAGCTATTTGGATAGTGGGTCCTTCCATCTTCTACAACTCCTAAAAATTTTGGCACAACTCCTAACATGGTTGGAATCTTCTAACAAGGATTCAAAGTCTCCTTAAAGGGACTCGTATGTACTAAATGTTGTAATAGACTCCTAATAGGGTCCATCCTCTAACAAGGAATATTTTTATTAGTATATCATCTTGTGGGCATCCTTCCCATTGGGGTTTTCCCTCTAATCAAGGGTTTCCCTAGTTAACATATTTGGTGTAATTATCTATGTGCATCTTGTTATGGTTAATATTTACTTTGGTTGAATGGATAATATTTTTTAAGGTTGATAAATATTTTGATTATTGGATAACTAATTTAACCCCCATTCCCAATTATCTTGATGGACTATTTTTCTAACAAGATACTATTAAATACCAAATACCAATAGCCCTCAATGTCTCTCCTCATCACAAATACTCCCACATATGGGAACCATCAATATTAATTCTAGTCAAACAATAGTGCTCTATACCATTGGACTGATCCAATCTTTGCATCATTTACTCTAAAGTAGGCAGGGGTGTAACACCAAGCATACCACTCGACTACTCAAATGAATCTTTAGGTAAGTGCTTCATAAAGATATATACAATCTAATCTTTAGTAATCAAATAATCCAATTTGATTTGCTTTTCTATTTCCTTCTCTCTCAAAACATGATACTTAATAAATATATGATTAGTCTTAAAATGGAATACATGACTCTTAAACATACTTATTGTTCTTGTGTCGTCACAATATATAATAATAGGTTCTAAAAACTCAATCCTAATATCCTTCAACATTTTTTTCATCTAAATAAAGTTATTACAATTATTTTATGCTACAACATAGTCTTCCTTAGTTGTATTCTATGAAATATAATCTTGTTTCTTACTTAGTGAAGAAACCAAACTTCCTCCACTAAAGAATGCTCCACCATTGGTGCTCTTTCTATCATCCATATTGCCTACCCAATCCACATTAGTATAAGCATACAAAGTGAAATCACTTGATCTATCATACCAAATCCCATAATTAAATGTTCCCTTAAAACATCTAAATATCTTCTTTATTATTGCATAATGATAATCCTTAGGATTAGCTTGAATTCTAGCTATAATCCCAACTACATTTCAATATCTAGTTGGTGGGAGTCATATATTTCAAGCCTCCAATCATTGATCCATACTTCTTCTTCTCAATAATAGGTGTCTCATATTTTCTAGACAACTTGTGACCAGTTATCATTGGTGTGCCAATAGGCTTAGAAAATTCCAATCCAAATCTCTTCAATAAGGATTACTATATTAGTCCAACCTTGAATACCAAGTTCTATGTGCTTGCTTTAGACCATATAGAGATTTCTTAAATATTCATACCATGTCTTTCTCTTCTATTATTGGGAAACCTTTAGGTTTCTCAATGTATACATCTTCTTCAAGTTCTCCATTCAAGAAAGTTGATTTGGCATCCATCTGAAACACCTTAAACTTCTGATTTGTTGCATAACCTAGGAACATTCTTACTACTTCCATTTTTTCTATAGGGGTATATGTCTCATATTATATTCCTTCTTGTTGTTAATATCCTTTGCACAAAATTCCATCTTTCTTCCTTACAAATTTTCCTTTCTCATTCATCTTATTTTGCAATACCCATTTGGTTCCAATAACAATCTTGTCTTTTTATCTTCAAACTAATTCCCATGTTTCATTCTTCACAATATGATTTAATTATTTTATCAATGCTTGAATCTAATAATCATCTTTACATGCTTCATCTATACTCTTAGGTTCAACTTGAGAAGAAAAAACATAATTCACATACTTCTTCATTTACTTGATATCTTTATCTACTCCTAATTATTTATTCAAGAGGTTGATTCTTTGATATACTTCTACTAGGAGTTGTCAAATCAACTCTTTCTTCTGCTCTAGGCTTAGATCTCTACTCTTCAATTTGATTTCCATTCTCAAAATCATTTTTAGTCTCAATGATAACTTCTACATTCTCTTGGTTAGCTTTTGGATTAACAATAGTCACCAAAACTATGTCTTCTAATGAGTTGATTGGGTAATTTCATCATAAGTTCCAAATTTGTATTTAGCTTGATCCTTCTCTGATTTCAACAATAAGTCAATGTATCCAATTTCTATTTCATCACTCAATTCATAACCTAAGGGATCAAGAAATATTTCTTGAGGTTTTTCTGCTTGAATATAACTAAAATATATATCAACCATAATACAAATGTCTTCCTTAAATCAATCTAAAACTATAGGTGAAATCTTGAATCTTTGTCTCATTTCATTTTGAAATGTCTTCATGATCAAATTCCCACAATCCAATATCTTATTTACTAGATGTATTCTACATACTTATTTGATCTTCTTCATTGTACACCTCCCACTATTTGTAATCTCTTTGAGTAGCAAATATGGAAATATTTTAATCAGATGAAAGAATATGTGATTAATCAATGACTAAAATCTAAACATGCCATTCTTAGTCCTCTTGATCCTTTCTGGGTTTTCAAGAAGTTGCATTCTTAGTATTTCTCTAAGATTAACTTGTTCCTTCTCAAAACATTTCTTGTAGGAGACATAGATGAATCTGGCTGACAATTCATTACTCTTTGAACTTGCACATGCAAAGTAGGAAATGATTCTACTCAAGAATATCACATCATCTTTCTTAATGGTGCTGATCACCATGGTCTTTCTATTATATACTACCTTTTTATAACTCTCAACTTTCTTCTTAACCTATAGGTACGCTACCTCTTTTATAGAGGCTAGTTACCTCATGAATAAAGTTGGCTGAGATATCAACTACACTATCTTGTATCCATAGTTTCCCATCATGTATTCTACTTAGTATGATTTGTTTCCACTCATCTATGTCTAATTCTTGGTAGAAATGATATTTTAATGGGTCTAGTTCCTACAAGTGTTCAAATCTAGGTTTCACTATCGTATCATGATAGAAAACTAATTCCATATCCTTGTTCATATACTCACTCCCAATAGATTAAAAATTATTGGTAAGATAACTTCCTACATCTTCTAAATACACTACATTGTTTGGAGTAATGGATAATTCTGAGTTAGGGTTTCCTTCTACAGGTTTCATAGAAATAGCCTTCAACTTAGGTCTGTCCTCATTCTTAATATTATGAACTATAGACATATCCATGCTTATAAAAATATGAACTTTTACTAAATAAATTTTGTAGATAAATGATAAAATACCTTTTTTGAAAAGAGGGTTTTCTTTGAAATCACATTAACAAGTTGCTTTTGAATGCTTTCTACTTTAAATATATTTACAATGAAGTGGAAATCAAGTCTGCACTCCATTTATTTCTTGAACTTCAACTTGTATTAATTAAGTACTTTGCAAACATGAAAAAGTTGTCAATAAAATTTTATAATCAAATATCTACACAAGATCTTCTATGTAATCTTCAAATTCTACCCAAGGTTTTCCATTGCTTTCTTTTATCATGAAAAAGCTCCACAAAACTTTGCTCCATGAAATTTTTTGTACAAAAAAAGTTTTCATCTTCTACTATAGAATTAACTTTCTTTATAATAGCAGTAACTCGCAACTCCTTTGTAACTAGTCTAGATAAGATCCAAATTAAAAGCAAGCTTAGGTATCATCCAAGCTTATCTCCATACACCATTTTCCAAACTTCAATATCTCTAGTTCGATCTCTAGATGAAGTTTCAAATTTTGGTTCTGTGAACAAGCTTAATTCAACTTAATTGAGTCAAACTAGATAACTAACTTCAATCTTCTTGTCTGATCATCTTCTAGCTTTTATTTTGAGATTTCTAAGCCTTTTACAAACACCTCATTAAGTTCTTCTCAAAGCTCATTGACTACATTTCTTCATTCCATGTTATCTTTGTTAGTTTTAGAGTTCCTTTCATGGTTACTTCTATCATTTCTGACATACTTCCATCATTCCTTTTGTTTTAGAAGTTTCTTCCTTTGTTCCTTCTATCTTTCAAGTTTATATCCATTTTGCAATACTTTTCTATATGTCTAAACTTATTGCATAACTAACATACTAGAGTTTTGCTTCTAAGATTCTGTTGATCATTAGGTGCATGAAAATTCTGAGCTATGTGTTCAAAGTTGTTACACTTATAGCACATGATTTGTCTTCTTTCCTTACAAGGTCTACATTCTCTCAATTTTCTTTAATTAGATCTTCTTCTATCTATAGGACTAGTATTCTAAAAATTCTACTATTCCTTCTATCATTATCATATTTAGGTTTCCTACAATAATTTGTTCCATGACCCATACCATAACAATTATGTCAATAAAAATTTGTAACATGATTAAATACTTATTTGTACAATCTCTTTTCATATGGAATATTTTATTACATGAAATACACTTACCTCTAAATTCATATCTGGTTTTCTTAGGAGATTCTACTTGCTTTGGCTCATCCAATATTTCCAATTCCTTGTCTTCTTTAAGTTTATCAGAAGATTGAGGATTCAATCTTATCATCAAATTTATCTTTTCCTTGCGGATCTAATCAAATCTCATGTTTCTTTGTAGACATGTTAAATAGATAACCAAGACCACTCTTATCATAAGTAGGTCTTTGCATTGACATTGAATCATCAATATTTTCTTTGCTAGAATAAAGCTTCTAAAGTTGTTGCTTGCACTGAGTTCATTCACCTTTCACAATTCTATTGTACTTATGAAGTTCTTCATGATCTTCTTTCAATGTTTCAAACTCAGTGTATCTTCTTTGTTAGACTTGCTCTAAAATCTACATTCTCAGTCTTCAAATCAGTTTCAATTTTTCTAGGATCACTCCTCAAAGTCAACTTTAGATTCATAATATTTAATTCATCCTTCCAGATCTTGTACTCTATCTTAAACTTGGAATAATCATCATCAATAGTTTTAGATTTAGTAGATTTAGGCTTGGATTTGAGATGTTCAATCTTTTCCTTTAATTGTCTAATGTATTCTTTGGAGTCTTCATATTTGTTCTTTATCTTATCTCTTTCTTTAGTAAGGAGATCAATTTGTTCAAATGCCTCTTCAAGGATCTTCATAAACTATTCCATATCCATAGGGATCTTACTTAATTTTTTAAGCCTATTCTAAGTAACAATGCTCTGATACCAATTGTTAGAAATAGGAACTACTAGGGGGGGGGGGGGGGGGGGAGAGAGGAGCGAATTAGTAATTTACAAACTTTAGTCACTAGTTGGATATTATTTCTTACTTTAAACCATACATAATCAAGTAATAATTTTTTGTTGAATAGTAACTATAACCATGCACAAAGATAACCCACAATAGCATACTTTGTTAACTAAGGAAACCCTAGCCAAGGGAAAACCCTGGTGGGAATGATACATGCTAGATAATATACTGAATAATTAAGTTCCTTTTTAGAAGATGGACTTTATTAGGATTCAATGAGAAAATTCAGTATAGAGAGTGATGAGACATATTAATGTCTCAAATTTGATATAGACTTTATATATTTTAAAATCACTCTTTGAGCCTTGTGAAAAACATTTCCAACACATTTATTTTAAATTTCTTGCGAACTTATGTCGAGTATAGCTAGAACTTAATGAGCCAATAGATAGTGGCTATGACATACTATGCTTAATATTATAAATAGAATGCATTATTTCATATAAATAATTTTAAGCTATGTTCTAATATTTGAGTAAGAGTAGGAATTTTGTCATGCATATGTGTTTTGGATGTTTCTCATTTTCAAGAAATGGAGAAGTGGTGCAAAGAGTGGCAATTACCATATTAAACAAAGAAGTGTAGATTAGTTTTGAATGATAAGCCACATCTATGTGGAGAGTTATTGTTCTAGAAAAATTGGGAAGACCCAACTTGCAATATTACTTGCAAGCTATTATTCTTTTTCTTAATCAATGTTTTATGTCATGGTTAACATTCCACTTTCTTTTCTAGAAAACATTGTTATGTTTGTAATAAGTATCCAATCCTCAATATATAATAAAGAAGGGATCATCTTGAGGAGAGGGAGAGAAAAAATAATAAAACATTACTAGTTTGGAAGTTACTCTTTTCTATTCTTCATGAATTATTTAGTCATGTAATGAAAGAAGAATTTTAATGAGACAACCATTTTAGAATACCTTTTGTGTTCTTAGTTACTTGAAGCCAACAAAAGCAGGCCCACTTGGGAGGTGGAATAGATTTAGGTAGAGTAGATTCATTCCTTGCAATTTACTATATTAGTCCTACACCATTGTTACTATGAAAGTTCCTGCAACATTTGTGGAAAATGATCATGGTGGATGTATGAATTTTTGACTAGTTCAGAATTCCTTTTCTAAAGTTTTGACAGTTATCTATTGTTATTCCAAGCATGTTTACTATTTTGTATTAGTAGTATAGATTCCTTTGATGCATTTTACTCTTGTAACATAGGTATTAAGACTCTTAAAGGATATTAGTGCACATATTTTGCTGACCCATTTTAAGTCCTACATCCCTAAGTTGACAATTCAAGTGTATTTCATGATGGAATGGATAATTTTCAAAATGAACATAGTATCCTTGAGAGGAATAACATTGTGATTATCTTCATCTATTATGGAACCCATACATTTTTGTTGTCATTGCTATGGATGGTGTCAAACAAGTAACCTTTATGAGTCCTTTATTTCTAGATTAGTTTATTAGCTAGAAACCATGAATTATGGTCTCTATTAACATGTCACCAATTCAATTGTATGCATCAAAGAGAAAGAAAATGAGATGATTATGGGATATTTCTTCCACGAGAGTCTATTAATCTAAATGAAGAAATTGAAGAAGAAGCTGAGATGGCTTTTGGGCATGCAAGCCATATTTTTCCTACAAAATCATATTCTAGAGTAGAACCTTTAGATACAAGTGGTCTTCAACCTTTTGCTGAAATTTTGGTTAGTTTTCTTGATAGTGCTACTCCAAATCCACTAGTTGTTAACAATCTAGTACCAAATGCTCGTTTTCAGCAATAACCCCATAATCAAATACTTGTAGTAATGGCATAATCTACTTTTAAATTTCCTCTCCCAAGCCTTGTAACCAATGCTAATCTCAAAAATATACCTCCAAATGTTGTTCCAAAGTTTTATTGCCTTGCAGTTGAAGATCTTGATACTTTTTGGTTTGAGTTTGACATACTCTATCATAGGTTTGACTACAACACCAATTCCCATAAGCTCAAGTTTTTTCCAACAATGAAAGAATTAGCCTTACAATGGTTCATGGGCTTAGGAGCCAATGCAACAGGTACTTGGGATGAAATGCATACTTTGTTTCTGGATAAATAAAAAGAGTATTACAAAGAAAATAATTTAAGAGGAGATGATATCTTTAGAATATCACAAAAAGAGGATGAAACATTGGAAGACTACGTTTCATGTTTCTTATATACACTACAAAACAACCCTCAACATATACTGGCAAAGGATTCACAAAAGCTAGTCTTCTTGAGAGGGGTGAATGATAATTGTCTATAAGCACTAGACCTAATGGCTAGTGGTGATGTATATCAATCTTCTTGGGATGACCTCAAGATAATATATCTTAACTACTCAAGGTCAACTATGAAGAAAGGCAGAGGACACTAGACTATAGTTACTAAAGGAATCAATGAGGGTATTTCAAAGCTCGAGATATCTAATCTTCTCTTAGATTTTAAGTAGGACATCATAAATGATATTATTGCACATCTTGAAACAATAACTACAAAGAAGAAGCATGCAAAAGCTAAGGTGTAATTAGTTGAGTAATGTCCACACTACCGGAAGTAGAAGAAAGATTGCCAATGTAAATTGGTCAGTAGCATGGAAAACCAACATCTTCCAACTAAATACATCATGATAGATGGAGATGATGAGAAAGTATTCTTCATTTCTCAATGATGTTATGGGCCCAATGTCAAGGTATGCCTCAGGACCCTTTACAAAATTCAAATTTATATGGTAATCAATGGAAAAAATCATAGTACCCAAGGTCATCCCTAATATAGTCAACCTAATTGGAATAATTCTTAGAAAAATAATGCAAAAAAGCCTTAATGGTCTTAGAATTCCCAACCTTATTGTCCAAACCAGAAAAATATTCAATGGTCTAACTAGCAAAGCAATCAATGGTAGAATTAGTAGAACTAATGGCAACCACCCAAGGGAATTGGTAGCCTACAAACCAATGGAGAGGACCTCAACAATGGCCTAACCATAATATTGGTCATCCCCAATTACCACCTCTAGTCCAAAAAACCACACTAATGCCACCACCTACAAGTTTTGGACCTAAAAAAAAAACTCAGTTACCCACACAATCTCAACCAAATCCAAATAGCCAGCATCCACAACAACCTATCTATTCTACTAATCCTCAATAATACCCTGCTTATGCTATAAATATTGCAGACATACATTTGAGATCTGCTACATCTCTACTAGTGCCTAAAGCAACTCTCATGACTGAAATGCTCGATACTCCTGCAGCATTAGAAACCACAACTTCTTAGCCACAAGTGGCTATACAACCAGTGTAACTAGCTCAGCTTAAACTCAAATAGTGGTTCAGTAAACCTACACAAATAGAGGAACAATCTTTTGACATTTTGATCAATTAAAGAACATGGATGTCCAAATACATTTATTCCAAACTATTAAAGATGTTCCTATTTATGGAAAAGCCATTAGAGAAGCCTAGGAGGAAGGAAAATGACCCAACTACAATCCATGTTGTAGGACAACTGGCTATCATTATGTTAGGAAAATTGATTATTCCCAAATACTCTAATCTAGGCAATCCAGTTGTGAATGTCACTATAAATGGTTAGTATATTAAAAATGCTTTAATTGATCTTGGTGTTTCTATGAATATTATATCTAAGGATACTATGAAAATGCTAAATATAGAAGGGTTAAGAACTAGCCAAAAAATTCTACATGTTGCCGATAATTCTACTATCACTCTTGATGGGATGATAAAAGATGTAGTAACCCTAGCCTCTCTAGAATACCTTGTAGATTTCATGATTCTGTCTCCAAAAGTCAATTTATCTATTTACCCTATCATTTTAGAATGACCATGGTTAGCTATAGATGATGCAAATATAAATTTTAGGTTGGGTAGTATGACCATATCTAATGGACAAGCAACAAATAAATTTGATCTATATCCTCTACCACAACCACAACAAGAGTTAAGTACATCTATGTGGCCAGATTTAGGGGATGGAGAAGATGAGTTAAACTCTATAGTACAACTTATGATGCTACATAGATAGTCTTTTCTGAAGCTACAAGAAGAGGATTTTGTAATTTAGAGTATACTTAATAATACTTGTGTGGTAGAAAAAGATGTATCTGACAATTATGTGTTAGAATTAACTACATATGAGGAATGTAATGAGATTTTTTTTCTACCCAAGGAACAAGACATTATCCATCAACTCTTACCATGTGAACTTTCTACAATTCCAATCTCTAAAGATACTATAGTTGATCTTACAACTATTCTTGAGTTGTCAAAAGGTCATAATCTCCATGTCAATCCTAAATTTCCTTCCACATAGATGAAATAGTTAATAGAGCTTCTTCAAAAACATAAAAAGGCTTTTGTAAGGGACTTTGGGGATATGAAAGGGTTAAGTCCTACATTATGCACTCATAGAATATACATCAATGAAGGGTGGTTACCACTTCATCAACCCTAGAGAAGGATTAATCTAGCCCTCAGATGATCAAGTTATAGACACTCTAGCTAGTAAGACATATTTTTATTTTCTTGATGGGTATAGTGGTTATAACCAAATAAGTATAGCTTTTGAAGATCAAGGTAAACCCACATTTACATGCCCATGGGGTACTTTTGCATATTTTGTCTTTCCATTTGGCCTATGTAATGCCCTGACAACATTTTAATGAGTTGTGTTCAACATCTTTGCTAATATATTGCATGATTCAATGGAAATATTCATGGATGATTTCACAATGTTTGGAGCTACCTTTGAAGAAGCCTTAATAAATCCCAAAAAGGTTCTTGTCCAATGAAAAGAAAATAATATATCACTCAATAGTGAGAAATGCTTCATTCTCATGCAAAAGGAGTAGTGGTTGGTCATTTCATATTAGCTATAGGAATAAAAGTGGATCTATCAAAGATAGAGGTAATTCTAATACTGTCTATACCTACAAAACCAAAAGATGTAAGATCTTTTTTAGCTCATGCTAGATATTATAGGTGTTTCATAAAATATTTCAGTAAAATAGCTAGTCCTCTATATACACTATTGACTAAGGAAGATAAATTCCTTTGGACAACTGAATGTAATGAAGCATTCCTACAACTTAAGAAACTCGTCACTACAACACCAATTTTAAAGGGGCTTGATTGGTCAATTCCATTTCATATCCATACTGATGCATTAGATTATGTTGTAGGAGCTACATTAGGACAAAAGTCTGCTAATCTTAATAATTCCATCTACCGTATTAGTAAAATCCTTTATGGACCTAAATTGAATTACACAGTAACTAAAAAAGAAGTTCTAGCTATATTCTATGCATTGAACAAATTCAAACATTATGTAACTAGATATCCTATTTTTGTTCATACCAATCACTTAGCTATAAGGTACTTAATGAGAAAACTTGCTATAACTAGTAGATTGGAAATATGGCTCTTGTTGTTATAGAAGATTGATATTACCATTATTGATAAGCTATGAAAATCCAACATAGTCACTGATTATTTTTCTATATTGAACATTATTGATGAATATCCAACTCTAAATGAAGATGCCTTTCTAGGTGAGCACTTGTTCCATATAGTAACTCATACACCATGGTATCTAGACATAGCTAATTATCTTGCTACAAATATAATGGCCCAAAACTACTCTCACAAAGAAAGAAGGAAGCTAGTAGAGAAAATTTTTCATTATTCTTGGATAGATAACAATCTCTTCTATGTTGGACCAAATCAAGTCATGAGGAGATGTGTTAGGGAAGAAGAGATATATGAGATACTATATGCTTGCCATAATGAACTATGTGGAGGCCATTTTGTAGGACAAAGAACAACATTTAAAGTACTTACAACTAGATATTGTTGGCCAACTTTACATGCGAATGTAGTAACTTATACAACCAGCCATGATAGATGCCAGCAAATGAGTTGGCCAACCAAAATTGATGAGATATCTCTCAATCTATAGATTGTGGTAACACCTTTTGACAAGTGGGTTATAGACTTCATAGGTCCAATTGACCCACCATCAAGTGAAAAATCCTACATCTTACTATGTATAGATTATGTAACCAAATGGGTGGAAGTTAGAGCAGTGAAAAATATAAGAGATGAGAATGTAACCAAATTCCTATATCAAGAAATATTCACCCACTATGGAGTCCCTAGAGAACTTGTCACAGATCAAGGAGCCTAGTTCACATCAAACTTGATCACTAAGGTTGTTAAGGAATATAATGCAATACACCATAAATCTAGTCCCTATCACCCTTAAGAAAATGGGAACGTAGAGGTCACTAATAGAGAAATTTAAGCCATTCCAACTAAGACAGTGAACATACACAAAATTCATTAGACCGGTAGATTAACTAAAGCTATTTGTGCATACTAGACCACATGGAAGACAAAAACTAGATTAACTCCATCTAAACTTTTCTATGGTAAAGAAACAATGTTGCCTATTGAATTTGAACATAAAACATAGCACACTACTTTGGAATTGAACATCAGTCTTCTTGTAGCAAAAGAAGAGAGACTTCTCCACTTTAACTCGCTACATGAAATAAGAAGGACAAGTTTGGAAAGAACAAAATTTATTCAACAACAATGAAAGAAATGGCACGATACACATATCCATAATAAACAATTTAAAGTAGGAGATTGGGCTCTCCTCTATGATTCTTGCTTCATAGAGAATCCATAGAAGTTGCAAACTCAATATGTATTTGAACATGGAGTTGTGCAACTGACTACCATTGATCTTGTCTAGTTTAAGTTACTTGTAAATGGTCATAGGTTGTGCCTCTATCATCAACCATAGACCAAAGATGATTTCCTACAATAGTTCCAACCAGCCAATTTACAAGCTCCCATAAACACACTTCCTACATTAGAGGGTGAAAACCTTCTTCCTACAACCATACCATGAAATTTTTTTACGGATCCCTCATAATAAAACCTCATTTAATATGATGTCCACTCTTTCATTGATATTTTTCTTTTTCTTCATATCAACCCATCTCAATTCTCTATCTACCACCACTCACACTCCACATCACCCACAAACTCTATTTTTTACTACTTTCAATAAACCATACCCTCAGTACCTTTTCTATAGTCACTAGACTTCACCTCATCATCAATACACATGTGGTCATACACTAAAAATTTTAGGTGCACCAATTTTTACTCATTATTCATTTTTAGCACATAGGTTTTGATATTTATATAATACTACATTACATGTATCGTATAAATCTTAAGCTAGTTTCTCATTCTTATGCCAAAATTTTAAAGTGTAGACACTTGTCAAATTTTAGTGGGGGGTCAAGAAAGTGTATTAATTTTCAAATTTCATCTCCACATTATACAAGTCATGTCCATTTTATATGCTATACTTTGCTAGTAGTCTGATAATTTTCATTAGTTTTTAAAATCTTGTTGTATCTGCCATACCTTTTTCTTGTGATTTTGGGAAAAGATTACCTGTGTGTGACAAGATTGAAAGGATTGAGTTATTGAGAAAACACCTTTAGTTTAAACCTTGATATCCTTCATAATTAATGCATCATTATTTTACATGCCAAATGCAATAGATTCTTGTTAAGGGAAGTCATAACAACATTGCTAAAAAAGATCAATTTGAAATTTTGAGAAGAAAGAATTTGTAGAGGTAAAAAGGGAAAAACTTATCAGTGTGGTGAAAGTAGAGAAAATCAAAGCTAGACATTTTTTAATGGGGGGATAGTTAAATAGGTATAAGCCAATTATTCATATATTCTACTCATGGATGTTAAAATAGTTAAACAATTTCATGCTTGTGGATGGCTTGGCCATTTCTTACAATTAACTAAGCACAATGAAGAACTAGTAGTAGAATTTATGATGATATTTCATGAAGTAGAAGCCACAGTATGGGGACTAAGAGTGATTTCTACTGAGGAGTGGATAGAAGAATTCATAGGACTACTAGCAATTGGGGATCATTATCCAAATTAACATGATGCCAGGTCCTCATGGGCATAGTTCACTCAGCCAGGTTATCATCAACTAGACATTATAAAACAAGGGTGTAAAAGACTTTCTCTTCCAGCTCCATATCTACTATTGGCAACCCACATTATCAGGTATTTGACCTATGAAGGTAGGTTTTCAAACTTTCATGCTCATCATTTTAAGATACTTAGTTGTATAAGGCATAATATTCAAATTAATGTCCCATTTTTCTTTCTAATATGTTGTGTATTAGTGTTGAAGAAACTCAAAAGGAAAATGCAAATTATGTCTCTCATCATGCCCTCATCAAACTTTTAGTTTAGAGGTCTCTTAGGGATTCTTCCCCTATATCATGGTCATAATTTGTTGAATTTAAAACCTTGTAGCCTCAATCCAACCTTGTTCTACAAAATTTAGGAAATAAGGAAGAAATCATAGACCCTAGTCAAAATCCACTAAAATGGAAAAAGAATCCTCTCTTGATAAGCCTATTGAGCCTATTTTAGAGGATGATATACCAAGCTCTTCTAGAGATAAAGGCAAGCCCAAGGTTGGTAAGGAAAGCCCTAATCTTCAAAAGGAAGCCCAAAACCTCTTTGCTAATGTAACAAAAGGAAAAAGGTATGTTCCTACAACAACCATTCCTGTAGCATCTACTCTAGTCATGCCTAAACCAAAGCATACCCACAAAATAGTCAAAGCTAAAGAGGTTCCTGTGCATAAAAGCCCTCGTATTTGAGGTCAAGCATCCCTAGTTTCCATTGAAAATCCAAATGCCCCAATTTTAAAGTCTAATGTAGAATTAGTAGTTGAAAATATCCTAGATGATTCTTCTATGCAATTGGAACCTCAAAATGTGGATACACATGAAAATGAACCTATCAATAAGACATCGCAAGAAAATTAGGAAATGTGTAAATGAAACCCTACTACTATTCCAAAAAAAGCCCCTAGTAATGATCAATCAACCATGCTATCAGTCCCTATATATTCTAATCTTTCTCTTATACCTTATAAATCCTCTTGGTACACCCAACATTTCTAGCAAGTTTCCAAAGATCAAAAGATGAAATCTAAGACTCAAGAATTTCCTTCATCTACAATTCAATCGCTATTGTTTGTTCTATACAATCATCTCATTTTTCAAAAATCCTTGTGGAAGTAAGAGAGAGACCAAATGTAGAAGGTAATATGTGATAGAGATGAGGAAATTGAATCATTAAAGGAGAAACTTGAAAAATAGAAACAATAGATGAATAAAGCCTTAAAGCTAGCTGACTAGGTAATGGCCATTAGACCACCACCAAGGGTGTATGCTATTTGTTTGAAGGAATTTTTTTTTAATTTCAATAGATGATGACAATAATAAATATTTATTGTGAAAAATGATCAAGATTTTTATAATGTGTACCACACTTTGCCTTCATGGAAAAAGAATTTGTTGTGTGAGCTCTATTTGCATAATTGCATAATTCCACATGAGATAGAGTGGAATCCTCTACTTTACATAGGGTATGTTCACCTCAAAGCTCTAATGTCATGGATGTATAATGAAACAAATCATGATAGGAAGTTGGATACCTATAGGGATCCTGAAAAGTCTAAACCATTACCACTTTGGGTTGAATCCCATAAGCCATATGAGATTTTGAGAGATTGGTTTAGATTGACCTGTGGGAGACCAAAACCAAAAATAAAAGAGAAAGTGTATGAAGAAAGGGAAAAGGTTTACAGAGAATACCAAACACTTCCAAAAATCACACAATAGACAGTAGTTGTAGGGCTTAAAAATTGATGGAATCAACTACTAGAAGATTTCAAGAAGGCTGAACAACATAGCCCTATCAATTTTGAGGTAGTAGTTAATAGGGTTTCTAAATATATGTAATTGGGAAGAAAAATCAGAAAGGAGTGATGGATGCCATTAACTTTTCGGCCTCCTACCCTTCTTTGGCCTTTGTATGAAAATAATGCTAGTAGAGTAGACCCATTGGTTGAAGAACACTTGGGTAAACATTAGAGATGCACTAGAAGATATTTCTACACTTTCAAAAGTGCGAAGTAGGATGAGACTATAGTGGGTGATTCTAGAGCCATGGCAAAGAAATACAATGCTTGAGGACAAGCATTTTTATAGTAGGGGGGTAAATGATGAGGCATATTAATGTCTCAAATTTGATTTAGTTTTTATATAATTTGGAATAAATATTTGAGCCTTTTGAAAAGCATTTCCAACACATTTGTTTTAAATATCTTGTGAACTTATGCTAGGTATGCTCAAACTCATTGAACCAGTGGATAGTGGCTATGACATACTATGCTTAATATTACACATAGAATGTAATACTTCATATAAATATATTTAAGCTATGTTCTAAAAAATGCTCAAGATTTTTATAATGTGTACCAAACTTTTCCTTCATGGTAAAAGAATTTGTTCTGTGAGCTCTATTTGCATAATTTCATAATTCCACATGAGATAGAGTGGAATCCTCTACTTTACATAGGGTATGTTCACCTCAAAGCTCTAATGTCATGGATGTATAATGAAAGAAATCATGATAGGAAGTTGGATACCTATAGGGATCTTGAAATGTCTAAACCATTACCACTCTGGGTTGAATCCCATAAGCCATATGATATTTTGAGAGATTGGTTTAGATTAACCTGTGGGAGACCAAAACCAAAAAATCAAGGAGAAAGTGTATGAAGAAAGGGAAAAGGTTTATAGAGAATACCAAACACTTCCAAACTTCACACAATAGAGAGTAGTTGTAGGGCTTATAAATTGATGGAATCAACTACCAGAAGCTTTCAAGAAGGTTGAACAACATAGCCCTATCAATTTTGAGGTAGTAGTTAATAGGGTTTCTAAATAAAGGTAATTGGGAAGAAAAATCAGAAAAGAGTTATGGATGCCATTAACTTTTCAGCCTCCTACCCTTCTTTGGCCTCTGTATGAAAATAATGCTAGTAGAGTAGACCCATTGGTTGAAGAACACTTGGGTGAACACTAGAGATGCACTAGAGGATATTTCTACACTTTCAAAAGTGGGAAGCAGGAGGAGACTATAGTGGGTGATTCTAGAGCCATGGCAAAGAAGTACAATGCTTGAGGACAAGAATTTTTATAGTGGGGGGAAAATGATGAGGCATATTAATGTCTCAAATTTGATATAGTTTTTATATAATTTGGAATCAATCTTTGAGCCTTTTGAAAAGAATTTCCAACACATTTGTTTTAAATATCTTGTGAACTTATGCTAGGTATGCTAGAACTTATTGAACCAGTGGATAGTGGCTATGACATACTATGCTTAATATTACACATATAATGAAATACTTCATATAAATATAAGTAGGAATGTTTTTGTGCATATTTGTTTTGGATGCTTCTAATTTTCAAGAAATGGGGAAGTGGTGCAAAGAGTGGTGATTACCATATTAAAGGAAGAAGTGATGAAAACCATTCATGGCAAAAGAAGTGTAGATTAGTTCTAAATAATAAGTCACATATATGAGGAGATTTATTGTCCTAGAAAAAATATGAAGACCCAAGTTTCTATATTACTTGTGACTATTATTTTGTTGCAACTTAAATTAATGTTCTATGTCATGGTTGACATTCTACCTTCTTTTCTGGTGATGTTTGTTCATAGCTTTTATTTTCTGTTTGTAATAATTATCCAATCCTTTATATATAATGAAGAAGGGATCATATTGAGAAGAGGGAGAGAAAAAATAATAAAACATTACTAATTCAAAAGATACTCTTTTCTATTCTTCATGAATTATTCAATTATGTAATCATAAAAGAATTTTAAAGAGAGAGTGATTTTGGAATACTTGTTGTGTTCTTAGTTAGTTGAATCCAACCAAGGGGACCCACTTGGGAGGTGGAATAGATTTAGGTAGAGTAGATTCATTCCTTGCAATTTAATATATTAGTATTGCAACATTTTTATTGTGAGAGTTCCTACAACACTTGTGAAAAACTATCATGGCAGATGTCTGAATTGTTAACTAGTCTAGAATTCATTTTCCAAAGTTTTCTATAGTTGTTTATTGTTAGTCCAAGCATGTTTACTATTCTATATCAGCAGTATAGATTCCTTTAATTCATTTTAATTTCATGTAGCATAGGTTTTAAGACTCTTAAAGGAACTTAGTGCAGATACTATGCTGACCCATTTCAAGTCCTACATCATTGGGTTGACAATTCAAGTGTATTTCATGATGGAATGGATAATTTTCAAAATGTACATAGTATCCTTAAGAGGAATAACAATGTGATTACATTCATCTATTATGGAACCCATATAATCCATATTAGGAGACTTTGAATCCCTCTTAGGAGATTCCAATGATGTTAGGAGTTGTACTATAGTAGATGCAAGATGAGGTGACTACCCAAACATGCACTTCCAATTACAAGAAAAGCTCACTGCCCAAACAAGTAATCAAACTTCTGGAATATAGATTCTTTCTCAATTCAATCTTGGATCACAAAATAGCTTCACAAATTATGCATATATCACTTTCACAAAAGTTCACATACAATTTCTCAACACAATTTCTTCAAGGTAGCTCACACACCTTATTGCAAGATGTCCTTTGCATAAATACCATGCCTTTACATAAATTTTTACTAGGTAGGCTAGGATCACAATACTTTTTTCCAACTTAGAGTAAACATCTAGAATGTTGGCCCTAATTGGACAAGTAATTATTTTGTAAACAAAGTAATTACTTTCCTTTGATTCCACTATCTTGTTTTATTGGTAAAACACAAATATCTCTTTTTTGTACAATCTACACTAACTTCTAATGTTATACACATAATCATCAACAGGCATACTATTTCCATCTAACTTGGCTAGTCATAATATGACATTAGCAACAATTTTCAAACAAAACAATACACTATTGTATACCAAATTCATACTTAGACAATTTTTGAGTACCAAAAGCTAAGTATCTTTATTTTCAAGGTTTCTTGTAAGAATGTACATCATATGTTTCCATAAATGACAAAAATTACATATCTCTGTTTGCCAATTTCAACATTTTCTATGTTAAATGTTGGTGTGTCATGTGTTCATGTTATTCACTTACTACTTTATATTTTTGCAACTAGGTTACTAAAGGTTGATACAAATTACTATCTTATGAATCCTTTGTTAATTGAGTTATAATACTTATCTAGTTCCATCTGAGAAATGCATAAATTTGTCTTAGTTAGATGTTTGCATTGACATATAAGGTATTTGGAATTATTTTTGTAGTAATTGATTCACCTATCCCCTTGAGGTTACTCCTCTTATATTTCCAACAAGTTATTGGCAATCATGTGATTGACATCCAACTCATACTACAAAGACTGAAAAAGAAAGATAAGATCTGAGGAAATCCCTAAAAAGAAGAAAGAAATTCATCATCCAAAATAAACACTTTTCCTATGAAGAAGTTGAGACTAAACGATTGTTTGAATCAATCAATTCAAATGAAAAATAATCTATAGATCTACTTGAAAATATTAAACTCCTAAATGAAGAAATAAGAGGACTAAAAAGAGAGAATATGAAATCCAATTAGTAAGATTATGTGAAGTGATCAAACTAAAAATAAAGATAAAGAAGATAGGGTTACATGGTTGACAAAGAAAAAAGATTAACGGTTACCAGAGTTGAAGAAAGGATATTAGATGTACAAAAGCTAACAAACACACTGTTGGAAATGAGAATAGCGTAACTGAGAGGGGGAGGGGATGACTCAGTTACTAAAAAACTTTCCATAGCCCCTAAGATGTCTGAATATACCCTTGATCTGATTAATATAAAATGCTGAAACTTGATACTGCAAAAAATGATAAATATTAAGAACTGATATGTTATCATGCACAAAGCAATTTAGCAATCAAGAACACAAGAGACACCAGTTTTAACATGGAAACCCAATATGGGAAAAACCACCAATGTAACTAGATACTGTTTTTCACTCTTCTAAAGTGAGCCCTGTTAGGAGCCAACCCTGTTAAAGGTTACAAAAGCACACTGTTAGGTGTGACCCTATTAAAGGATTTAATCACCCTGTTAGGAGTGGCCTTGCTAGAGGTCTTTAGAACAATTCAACTGAATTGTCACCTTGTTAGAGGATTTATTGAATGGCTATTAAACCAACTCTGTTAAGAGATTTTGAATTCACTATTACAATCATTAGAAAGCAACAATGAAGTGACTTGATATAATGTACAACTTATCTTTTCTGATTACAGATCTCCGTTATGCTTGACTAGATCCTTACTGATCAAATACAACTTTACAACTCCTTCAACACATTTGATCCTTCATTAGACTTTGCTCAACATTTTCCTTTTCATTTCATACTATAATTCACATTCATAACTTGTTTTTCACAATCACACACACCTTTTAATTCATAACTTGAATGACCATATATACCTTTCAGATTATCTTAGTCAGCTCAAATCACTAACTAAAGAAACAATTACAATAGTTGGCTAGAAGTAATTAATTAGCAAATCCCTATACTGGCCGACCCTGTACGGTGAACTTTGTTCAGAAAATAATTCCTGTGTTAACCGATTGAGCTCGATTAATATAGCGAACTTGGTAAGTACTGAGTTTCCTGAGATAATCGAGTGAGCTCGGTGGAAACTATCCTTTGGAGACTGAGTGAAGCTCAGTTAACACTGACTTGTCCATGATTCTTTTGATGATCGAGTGAGCTCGATGGAAACTACATTTTGGAGATCGAGTGAAGCTCGGTTAACACTGACTTCTCCATGATTCCTTTGATGACCGAGTGAGCTCGGTGAACACTGTCTTTCACATTTCCTTCGATGATTGAGTGAGCTTGGTTGGTACTATAGATTGCATTGCAGACTGTCTGAGCTCGGTGAACTTGAGACTAATGACTGATATGACATTTTTGTGACATCAATGACAACATTATCCAACAATCTCCCTCTTTGGCATTGATGGCAACACAACATTTCATAACAGAATGAAATTTTGAAAACAAATCCAACAAGATAACAGACTTCTCCCTCCTTCAATAATCTCCCTCTATTAAGGGACTTCATGGAAAACTTTTCAAATCTCACAAATTTCATAAGGATATGATAGTAAATCTCTCCCTCTTTGACAACACATGCCAAAGACAACAGAAGTTAAGTGAATTGTAATGTACCTTTAGTACTAATTTATATGCAATGATTTCTAATTAAACTGCATCAACAGATAGATCTTCAATCTTGTATGCGTTGATGCATCACTAGAACTCATTTTTAGTGGACTTCAGATAGGGGAATGATCCCTAACTTACCTTTGAGATACAAAAATGCATCCTTAGGTAAAGGCTTTATGAATATGTCAGCAATTTGTTCCTTTGTATGGAAATATTCCAATCTGATCTCCTTGTCTTGCACCACTTCTCTGACAAAATGATATTTTATTGAAATATGCTTGGTCTTGGAATGCATCACTGGATTCTTAGATATGTTGATTGCACTAGTATTGTCACAGAACATGACAACTGGTTCTTTGATTTCCATCTTCATTCCTTGCAATAACTGCTTAAACCAAACAATATTTGAATAGTTTACTACTACAGCAACATACTCTACCTCTGCTATAGATTGGGATGTACAATTCTGCTTTTTGCTTGTCCAAAAAACCAATCTTTTTCCAAGAAAGAATGCTCCTCCACTTGTGCTTTTTCTGTCATCAAGGTTTCCTACCCAATCAGCATCAGTAAACACTTTCAAATCCAAATTACCTCCAAATTTGTACCATAAGCCATAATCTTCAGTTCCTTTCAAATATCTCATTATTCTTTTGATTGCCATCAGGTGAGTTTCTCTTGGCTTTCCTGAAAATCTTGCAACAATACCAACTGCAAGGGCAATATCTGGCATAGTATGAACTATGTATTGCAATTTTCCAATCATAGATCTATACAATGTTTGATCTACCTCTTTGGATTCATCATCTTTGGTAAGTTTCAATCCAGTACACATAGGAGTTCTAACAGGTTTATAGTCCTCCATACCAAACTTTTTCAATATCTCCTTGATGTATTTTGATTGAGTGATGTAGATGCCATTCTTATTTTGTTGAATTTGAAGACCAACAAAGAATTTTATTTCACCAAACATAGACATTTCAAATTCTTTGTTCATTTTTTCTAAAAATTCTTTGCAAAGATCATCATGCCCTGTGAAAATAGTATCATCTACAAATATTTCTGCCAAGACAATCTTATTATCTAGTCTTTCCTTTATATACAAGCTACTATTATCATTAGTTCTTTGAAAACCAATCTGAATAAGATAGTTATGCAATCTTTCATACCATGCTCTAGGGGCTTGCTTCAGACCATACAGTGCCTTGTGTAATTTTTAGACCATGTTATTTTTATTTGGATCAAAAAAACCTTCAAGTTGTCCAATGTAAACCTCTTCATTTAGTATACCATTGAGGAATGCTGACTTGACATCCATCTGATAAATTTTGAATCCTTTGTGAGCAGCATATGCAAGTAAGGTTCTGACTCCTTCCAATCTTGCAATAGGAGCAAAGGTTTCTCCATAATCTATGCCTTCTTCTTGAGAGTATCCTTTGCATACTAATCTGGCTTTGTTTCTAGATACCTTAACATCTTCAGTCAACTTGTTTTTGAATACCCACTTGGTTTCAATTACATTCTTATTTTTAGACCTGAGTACAAGAGTCCATGTCTTGTTCTTCTCTATCTGTTCTATTTCCTCATTCATTGCCTCAATCCAACTGTCATTTTCCAATGCATCTTTAATGCTTCTAGGTTCAAAATCAGCAAGTAAATAAGTATTTTTCAGCTTGCTTCTTGTCAAGGTTCCTTCAGACTTGTCTCCAATGATCTGATCTAGTGCATGATGTATTCTGGCATATTTAGCTAATACAGGTTCTTTGCCTCTTGAATGAGTTTCATTGCTATCTCCTTGTGCTTCAATTTCATGTTCAGGTTGTTCTGGCTCGGTAGGAATTGGCTCGAGTGCTTTAGACTTGGTAGACACTTGCTCGGTAATGTCTGAATGTTGTTGTGGCTCGGTTTAAATTTTTTGCAACTCAATTATTGATGACTTAGGAGTTGAGGATTCTTGAGTGAACGATATGCTTGGTATAGTATCTGATTCAATGTAAACAAATCTTCTGTAATCTTTAGGTACCTTTTTTCTTTCTTCTTCAGATTTGTCTCCAAACTCATCAACTTTCACATGTGCACTTTCTATGACTTTGTGAGTGGATAGATTTAAACATCTATATGCTTTTCTTTTGCAAGAATATCTTAAAAATATTCCTTCATCACCTTTTACATCAAATTTTCCTTTTCTAGATCCTTTCAAAATATAACATTTGCTTCCAAATGCTTTTAGATAACTTACATTGGATTTGTAGACATACCATAATTCATAGGGAGTTTTGAATGAGTCCTTCTTCAATTATACTCGATTTAAGGTATGAACTGTAGTGCTGATGGCTTCCTTCCAGTATTTGATAGCAACGTTCTTTTCTATCATCGGGGTTCTTGCACAATCCATGATGGATCTATTTCTTCTATCAGCTATTCCATTTTGTTCAAGAGTTCCTGGTGCTGCGACCTATCTTTTAATACCTTTTTCAATGCAGAAGTTGTTGAATTCATGTGAGATGAATTCACCACCTCTATCTGACCTTAAGCATTTTAGTCTTTTTCCTATTTCTTTTTCTACTCTTGCCAAATACCATTCGAATTTCTGAAATGCTTTTGATTTATTCCTTAGATACATGAAAGTCATCATTCTTGAGTAGTCATCAACAAAAAGAATGAAAAACTTTTCTTCGATATAGCTTTCTATTCCAATGGGTCCACATAAATTAGTATGCATAATTTCTAATATATCTTCAGACTGATAGTTCTTACTTTTAAAACTAGTCTTTCCCATTTTACCAATCTGACAATTCTTGCATAGACCAACCTTAGGTTTCTTAATTTTAGGAATGCCACTTACTTTCTTGAACTTGCTTATTTTTACCAGATTATCAAAATTGACATGACACAACCTTTTATGCCATAACCAACTTTCTTCAATTTGAGAAATAAAACATGAGCATTCACCAAGTTCTAGATAGAAAAAGTTACCTTTAGTTTGGGTGCCAGATCCTCTCAGCTTTCCTTGCTCATTCAACAGCCTTTCGTTTCCATGCATGAATTCCACCTTGAATCTAGTATTGAGTAACTGTGCCACACTTAGCAAATTATGTTTAAGACCTTCAACCCAATAGGCATTATTACATACAAGTTCTTTGGTTAGACAGATTCTTCCTCTTCCTTTTATGAAATGAGGTTCATTATTACCAAACCTTACACTGCCACCATCATAGTCTTCAAACTAATAAAACTTAGTTTTATCACCAGTCATATGATGTGAGCAACCATTGTCTATAATCCATGTATCATTCTTACTTATATGAGAAAAAAGTGCTATTTTATCTTCCTCATTACTGTCAGAATCATCTTTAACGGCAATATAAACAATTCCATCCTCACTATTATCAGAATCTTTAGAATTTTCAGCCATGAAGCATGATTTCTTACCTTTGTTCTTGGATGATTTGAAGTCTTTCTTGCCATTCCATTTTTAATCTTTCTTTTCATCATTTTTTTTCTTGTTTGGACACCTTGCTACAATATGACCAATTTCTTCACAAGAAAAACAGATTAGAGGAACTTTACCTTTATATTTTCCTCAACCTCTAGAATATTTCCTTGTTAGTAGAGCTTCAATCACTTTGAGGTCACTGTCTGAACTTTGGCTTGATTCATTTTCACTTTCTGACTGAGATTCCTTCTCCTTTTTGTTTTTCTCCTTGAGTGAGAGCTTGGCTTGAAATGTTGATTCAATGTTCTTGGAGTTTGGAGCATAGTTGTCAAAGTTATCTAGTTCCAATGCAGTTAGTCTTCCAACTATGGCCTCAAGATTTATCTGATGATTTGTTTCACACCTTCTTTCCTAAATTTCAGAAACTCTGATTGCATAAATTGGAAGCAAGGTTCTGAGAACTTTGCTTATAACTATTTCTCCTTTGATATCACCTCCAGATGCTCTGATTGCACTCACACATGCTTTAACTCTTTCAACATACTTTGCAATGTTTTAATCCTCTCTCATCCTCATTTGATCAAATTGTCCTCTTAGACTTTTTTCTTTTTCTCTTCTCACATTATTATCTCCTCCATATATCTCTTTTAGCTTGTTCCACATTTCAAAGGTAGTTTTGCAGTCCTTAATGTCATCAAATTCTTCATAACTGAGAGCGGATGCTATGTCTATCATCATATTGTTGTGAGTCTTCTTTTCAGCAATGTCATTGACAGACAATGTGCCAGAAGGTTCTTCATATTTTTTTCAAGGTATTTCAGTCCAGTATCACCAACATTAGCTAGATGAAGTCTCATCAATCCTTGCCATGCGGAGAAGTTATCTCTGTTGAGTTTTGGAATTTCTCTTTTGTAAGATATCTTGATCTTTGGCTTAGATCCTTGAAATCTTTTCTTGCAAGCACCAAAAGCTCTGATACCAATTGTTGGAAATGAGAATAGAGTAACTGAGAGGGGGAGGGGGTGAATCAGTTACTACAAAACTTTTCATATCCCTAAGATGTCTAAATATACCCTTGATCTGATTAATATAAAATGCTGAAACTTGATAATGCAGAAAATGATAAAAATTAAGAACTGATATGTTATCATGCACAAAGCAATTCAGCAATCAAGAACACAAGAGACACTAGTTTTAATGTGGAAACCCAATATGGAAAAAACCACCAATGTAACTAGATACTATTTTTCACTCTTCTGAAGTGAGCCCTATTAGGAGCCAACCCTGTTAAAGGTTACAAAAACACACTATTAGGTGTGACCCTTTTAAAGGATTTAATCACCCTATTAGGAGTGGCCTTGCTAGAGGTCTTTAGAACAATTCAACTGAACTGTCACCTTGTTAGAGGATTTATTGAATGGCTATTAAACCAACTCTATTAAGAGATTTTGAATTCACTGTTACAATGGTTAGAGAGCAACAATGAAGTGACTTGATATAATGTACAACTTATCTTTGCTGATTACAGATCTCTGTTATGCTTGACTGGATCCTTACTGATCAAATACAACTTTACAGCTCCTTCAACACATCTGATCCTTCATTAGACTTTGCTGAACATTTGCCTTTTATTTCATACTATAATTTGCATTCATAACTTCTTTTTCACAATCACACACACCTTTTAATTCATAACTTGAATAACCATATATACCTTTCAGATTATCTTAGTCAGCTCAAATCACTGACTAAACAAACAATTACAATAGTTGGCTAGAAGTAATTAATTAGCAAATCTCTATACTGGCCGACCTTGAACAGTGAACTTTGTTTAGAAAATAATTCTTGTGTTAACCGACTAAGCTCAGTTAATATAGCGAACTTTGTGACAATCCTTCAATCACCGAGAGAACTCGGTAAGTACTGAGTTTCCTGAGATAACCGAGTGAGCTCGGTGGAAACTATCCTTTGGAGATCGAGTGAAGCTCGGTTAACACTGACTTCTCCATGATTCCTTTGATGACTGAGTGAGCTCGGTGGAAACTATGCTTTGGAGACCGAGTGAAGCTCGGTTAACACTGACTTCTCCATGATTCCTTTGATGACCGAGTGAGCTCAGTGAACACTATCTTTCACATTTCCTTCGATGACCGAGTGAGCTCGGTTGGCACTATAGATTGCATTGCAGACTGTCTAAGCTTGGTGAACTTGAGACTAATGATTGATATGACATTTGTGTGACATCAAGGACAATATTATCCAACACACACAACTAGACATGATGAACCAATTGGTGCTTGCAAATCTATAATTGAATCATAAGGATGTGTAAATACAAAATCTCAAATCACAAAAGGACATATTGAAGAATTAACTAAAAATAGTGAAAGAATCTATGGAGAAATTCAAAAAACCAAAAGAAGTAATGAAATACTCTGAATAACTTATGAGAAAGGAGAATCATCGAGAAATGAGAATTGAGGAATCATCGAGAAATGGAGAATTGAGGAATGCAAAGTCAAAGAGAAAACTAACATGTTATCACTATGGAAAACTTGGTCATACTACAATCATTTTTTGAAGAAAATATGGTATGAAAAATCCTAAACTTATATTTATTGGTTACTATTTTGCTACAAGAAACAAGGGCATCAAATACATGAGTGTAGGTCAAAATTGAGGAATGCATCTACTACACCTAGATTTGAAGGATATTGCTATAACTATCAAAATTATGGGCATAGAAAATATGAATGAAGATCACAACCAAAACCTTATTGGACAAATCAGAAGTAAAAATATGCACCGAATAATGTATGTTCCAAATATCATAAGTTTGGACATATAAACAAGAATTGTAGGACTTGAGTACAATAAGAAAATCAAACAAAATACAAAGGTAAACATAAAATAGACATTGAACAAGTAAAGAATGAGATGAATAAAAAATAGAAAAAGAAAGTTGAAGATGGAAATATTAGAGAAAATAGAGTTGAGATCACCCAATCCAATGAAGAAAGTGATTGTGTCATCTCAAATTAAGAAAGAAAGGTATGTATGGAACAATATATTTAATTATTATATCATACATTAGTTTCTGATGGGAACACAACCCAACAACCAGAATGAACACAATAGAAAAGAGGAGTTATATTAACTGAGAAAATAAGCTGGTACAAACAGTGCAGAGAAAATAAACTCAAAACATGCCCTGCGGGCTTACAATAGCATAGATCTGGAGAATATTTCTCCTTTTAGCACCTCCTCTCAAGCTCCAACCCGAACTGCCTTTTACAATGCCAGAAATCTCCTTAAATAGACCCCAGAGGGTTAAGGACTAGGAGTACATTCTAGAAAGTGCTAGTAGGCATCCACCGACAAAATAGAAGGTTCCGGAAGCTGCGTTAGAAGTCGGTGCAATTCTAGAAGAATCCAGAAACGGTAGCCGAACTTCCGGGAGGCATAACTTTTGAACCGTAACTCCGATTGACGAACCGTTTACATTTTCGGAAAGCTCTCAAAGCGCTCTATAGCCCTATGGACCAGCTTTGCTCGTCCCCCATTTTTTGACCCTTTTCGAGGTCATTTAATGCCCCAAACCTGACTCTGAAGCATTCTTAGGGGGTCTCCAAAACTCGAAAGACTGCAATAACTTTCAAACCGTGGGGCCTTTTGACCTGATTCTTTTTCTGGAATGCTCTAAATCTCGATTACATTCATCTGGCCAAGTCACACCTTCTAGGTCACCAAAATGATGGTCAAATTGCATGCTCCTATTTTTTCAGGATTTTTAAATGCACTGATAGTTGAACTATGAGAGTTGGAACCTTTATTTGAGCCAAATGGGTATCCAAAAATATAAAGACATAAAATAGAAACTAAGTCTAAGTACATTTTTTTTGGGTGACACAGGATTGCCCTTATACCTCTGGATGCTCCTGCATCAGACACCCAGGGTAGATTGAAAAGTGACCCTGTCACTTTATGGATGGTAGAGGAAATCCCAAATGGGAAACCTCAGCTACTGAAATCCAAGTTGAGTCTTCGATTGGTCGTCCTTTCCATTTGACCAAATACTCTTCATACTGCCTGTTTCTGGTACTCCTACCCACACGATGATCTAGAATGTCTTCTATCTCCTCCTTCTTAGAAGCAGGAATTGGACATGGCTCTAAAACCAGCTCCTCATCTGCACCATCATCATGATACTCTGTCAAATCTGCAATGTTGAAAATGGGAGAAATGTGAATACCATCTGGCAGCTCCACCTCATATGCATTTCCTGAGTTATGTTTCTTCAAAATTTTGCAGGGGCCAAATTTCTTCATTTTCAGCTTGTTGTAGGTACCAACTGGAAATCTTTCTTTTCGTAAGTGCACCATGACTAGATCCCCTACTTGGAATTCCTTATGTCTTCTCCTTGCATCAGCCCTAGCTTTATACTCTTGATTCATCTTGATAATGTGTGCTTGGACCTCCTCATGTAGATGCTTGATGTGTTCAGCAAAATCCTCAGCTTCAGCACTTGTTCTCTCCCCTTGTTCTATCTTCCTCAATTTTGGTGCAGTCCTTGGGCTATTTCCATATACAATTTGAAAGGGTGATTTTCCAGTACTCCTATTTATAGAGTTATTATAAGCAAACTCTGCCTGTGGTAGAATCAAATCCCATCCCTTAGGCTTATCTCCAACTAAACATCTCAGCAAATTGCCCAGACTTCTATTTACCACTTCTATTTGGCCATCAGTCTGTGGGTGATGTGTGGAACTGAATTTCAAGTCTGTTCTCAACTTCTTCCACAATGTCCTCCAGAAATACCCCACAAATTTAGTATCTCGGTCAGAAACTATACTCCTTGGAAGACCATGTAGTCTTACCACCTCTTTGAAAAACAAGTCTGCAATATGAACAGCATCATGAGTTTTGTGGCATGGAATGAAATGTGCCATTTTGGAGAACCTATCAACCACCACGAATACTGAGTCATTACCCCTTTGTGTCCTTGGCAATCCAAGAACAAAATCCATACTTATGTCCTCCCATGGCCTTGATGGAACAGGAAATGGCTGATATAGGCCAGTATTTTGACTAAACCCCTTGGCAACTTGACAAACCTGGCAACTCTGTACAAACTTCTTCACATCCTGTGTAATTTGAGGCCAAAAATAATGTTCTCTAAGAATGGCAATGGTCTTATCCTGACCAAAATGTCCTGCCATCCCTCCACTGTGTTTCTCCTTAATCAGATTTTCCCTCATGGAACTCCTTGGAATGCACAATTGACTACCTTTGAACAACATGCCATCCTGAATCAAATAGTCTAACCACTTGGTTCTATCTACAGCAACAGGTTCTTTACAAGCTTTCCATGCTTCAGCAAAATCAGGATCCTCGGGGTACAAATTCTTGAGTTCATCAAATCCAACTACTTCAACCTGCATTGTTGTAAGCAACAACTGTCTCCTACTTAATGCATCTGCAACCCTGTTAGATTTTCCACTTCTATGCTTTAACACAAATGTATAACTCTGCAAGAATTCTACCCACTTCATATGCCTCTGATTCAATTTACCTTGGCTATTTAGGTACTGTAATGCCTGGTGATCTGTATACAAAACAAATTCCTTTGGCAACAAATAATGCCTCCATTTCTTTAAGGCCTGAACTATCGCATAGAACTCTTGATCATAAACAGAATACTTCTTCTTTGCATCATTCAATTTTTCACTAAAATATGCAATAGGCTTACCTTCTTGGCTTAATACAGCCCCAATAGCGCTACCGCTAGCATCACAGTCCACCTGGAATACTTTTCTGAAATCTGGAAGTGCCAACACAGGTTGTTCAGTCACCTTCTTCTTCAGCAATTCAAAACTTCTCGCAGCTGCTGCAGTCCATTTGAACTCTTTTCTATCCCCTCTTATAGTATCAGTTAGGGGTGCACATATGCCACTGAAATTCTTAATAAACTTCCTGTAAAAACTAACCAGACCATGAAATGATCTTACCTCAGTAGCAGACCTTGGAGTAGGCCATTCCAAGATGGCTTTTACCTTCTCTGGATCCATTTTGAGACCTTCAGGTGATATAACAAATCCCAAATAGACTAACTCCCTTTTTGCAAAGACACACTTCTTTAGATTAATTAACAGTTTCTCTTCCCTTAGTCTTTCAAAGACACTACGAATATGCAGTAAATGTTCTTCCAAAGTCTTGCTGAAAATTAAAATATCATCCAAATAGACAATAACAAATTTTCCCAAGAACTTCTTAAGTACCTCATTCATGAGCCGCATGAAGGTGCTTGAGGCGTTTGTCAATCCAAAGGGCATGACTAACCACTCATAAAGACCCTCCTTGGTCTTGAAGGCTATTTTCCACTCATCTCCTTCTCGTATCCGTATCTGATGATAGCCACTCTTCAGATCTATCTTTGTGAAGTACTGAGCTCCACTCAAGCAGTCCATAAGATCATCCATCCTTGGTAAAGGAAACCGGTACTTGATGGTTATCCTATTTATAGCTCGAGAATCTGTACACATCCTCCACTCTCCATCCTTCTTTGGTGCAAGTACTGCAGGTACTGCACATGGACTCAGGCTCTCTCGAATCAAGCCCTTCCTCAATAGCTCCTGAACCTGTCTATTCAGCTCCTCTGTTTCAGTAGGAGTCATCCTGTGAGCAGCCTTGTTAGGCAAACTAGCTCCTGGAATCAAATCTATTTGATGATTGATTTGCCTTACTGGTGGCAATCCATCTGGAACATTATCAGAGATAATATCTCCAAATTCTCCTAGTAAATCTGAAACTTCAAATGGTATTTCACTACTACCTTCTTTATCTTTCCTAGGAATCAAAGCATAGCACATGCGCTGATGTTTCATGCCATCTAAAAACTTCCTTCCATCAACAAGACAAATCCTAGCACTGCTACATACCTTTTCACCTTCCTTTTTCATGGGCTTCAATTTGTGGCGAACTCCATCCTTTGTCAGAGAGTATGTATTTGCATGTCCATCATGTATTGCATGTCTATCAAACTGCCATGGTCTACCCAACAATAGATGGCAAACATCCATCGAAATAACATCACAGAGGACTTCATCATGGTAACTACCAATTTTGAATTTTACTAAACATTGTTCACTTACCAGGACCTTATGATCATCTTTTACCCAAGAAATTTGATAGGGCTGGGGATGTTTCTCCCTCTTGAGCTTCAGCTTAGAGACCATCTCTTCGGATACCAAGTTATCAGTGCTACCACCATCAATGATCACATCACAACATTTATCCTCACACTTGCATCTGGTACAAAACAAGCTCCTCCGTTGTCCTGGTTCATTTTCACCACTTAGTAGGACTCTTTCATTTACCAAGGTCTCTCCTCTTTCTGCATCCTCTGAATGTGATGATTGTGCATCCTCATCCACATGACCAACCCTAGCTTGGCCCTCAGTTCTCCTATCTATCCTTCCTTGTCACTGCGGGCATTCAAAGGCACAATGACCTTCTTCATTGCAATGGAAACAGGTACCACGGAAGCCTCCTCTTCCTTGCCCACGTCCTCTACCTCTTCCTCTTTGATTTCCAAAGTCTTGATCACGGGAGCGATTGAAACCCTCATTCCTCTGGTTCCTACTAGTACCCTCATCTTCATTTTTCTTTTGAGTTTCATTGCGGCCTCCAGATGATCTACCGCTTCCCCTTCCTCCTTGACCGCGCCCTCTTTGTCTTCCTTCAAACCTTTTACTCAGCTTCTCTTCAACTTGTAGGGCAAACTGGTATGCTTCTTCAACGCTGATCATTCTTACCAGACTTAGTTCTTCTTGGATGCTAGGTCGTAACCCACTGATATAACGAGCAACCTTCTCCTTATTTGCTTCTGCATGCCCTCCTCTAATCAGGAGTCGGTAAAACTCTTCTGTATATTCTTGGACTGATCTTCCTGCTTGCTTTAACCCATGCATCTTCTTAAACAGATCTAGCTCGTAGTCCACAGGAATGAACTGCTTCTTCAATTTTTCCACCATGCGATCCCATCTTGTGATCTTCTCCTTTCCTCTTCTAAGTCTTTCTAGTTGAACCTCTTGCCACCAGATTTTGGCATGGCCTTTTAGTTTGGCCTTTGCAAACTTAACCCTATCTGGGTCCCTTATATCCTCATACTCAAAGTATTCATCCAGTTCATTGATCCAATCGATCAACTCATCTGGTTTCAAATTTCCCGAAAATATACCCACTTCAATTGTAGGTCTTTTTCCAAACCTAGAAATGGCCCTAAAAAGCCTTTCCTCTATAGGATTCAGAACTTCCCCATCAACTTCCATTACTTCCTCTTCATTGTCATCCTCACTATTATCATCTGCGGCAATATTTGCTCCTCTACGAAGCTCCTCTTGCAATGCTTGTACCTGTCTCTGGAGGGCTCTAACCTCCTCAGGATCAACAACTCTGGCCCTTCCACCACGCTCTCTTCATGGAGGCATCTTCTATCTCGAACCCACAACCACACAGTCCTGGTGCAAACTGCCTCACAGTCGGCGCTCTGTCTACACACTCAGGAAAACCCGCTCTGATACCACTTGATGGGGACACAACCCAACAACCAGAATAGACACAATAGAAAGGGGAAATTATATTAACTAAGAAAATAAGCTGGTACAAACATTGCAGAGAAAATAAACTCAAAACATGCCCTGCGGGCTTACAATAGCATAGATCTGGAGAATATTTCTCCTTTTAGCACCTCCTCTCAAGCTCCAACCCGAACTGCCTTTTACAATGCCATAAATCTCCTTAAATAGACCTCGGAGGGTTAAGGACTAGGAGTACATTCTAGAAAGTGCTAGTCGGCATCCACCGACAAAATAGAAGGTTCCGGAAGCTGCGTTAGAAGTTGGTGCAATTCTAGAAGAATCCAGAAACGGTAGCCGAACTTCCGGGAGGCATAACTTTTGAACCGTAACTCCGATTGACGAACCGTTTACATTTTCAGAAAGCTCTCGAAGCGCTCTATAGCCCTATGGACCAGCTTCGCTCGTCCCCCATTTTTCGACCCTTTTTGAGGTCATTTAATGCCCCAAACCTGACTCTGAAGCATTCTTAGGGGGTCTCCAAAACCCGAAAAACTGCAATAACATTCAAACCGTGGGGCCTTTTGACCTGATTCTTTTTCTGGAATGCTCTAAATCTCGATTACATTCATCTGGCCAAGTCACACCTTCTAGGTCACCAAAATGATGGTCAAATTGCATGCTCCTATTTTTTCAGGATTTTTAAATGCACTGATAGTTGAACTATGAGAGTTGGAACCTTTATTTGAGCCAAATGGGTATCCAAAAATATAAAGACATAAAATAGAAACTAAGTCTAAGTACATTTTTTTTGGGTGACACAGGATTGCCCTTATACCTCTGGATGCTCCTGCATCAGTTTCTTGCATGAAATGTGTCAAAGTTCATATTTGTATATATTAAGATGCATAGAAATAATTTTATGAAGGGATGTTGAACATTAGTAAAAATTGTATATGTTGACTGAGCATTGTTGGACAGAGCACTTCACAAGTAAACTGGTATACAGGTTGAGTGAAATGGAAGAGACTGAACTGTAAAATAAAGACTTATTTCAAAGGTACCAATGTCAACCAAGACAACTGGCTTTCACCTACATGAGTACACAACATTAATGGACACCTTTAATCCACTAGAAGAAGATATATATCAAAATTTTAAGATATTATCTTGCACCTTGTAGATGGATTTTTATAGTACAAAGAAATTTGGTGATTTGAGTGCCTAGAAAAAGATTTCATTTGAACTAAGCCAAGGAATTTAGAGAAGATATGAAAGACTTCAAACCTTAAAAACAAAAATCAAGGCTTCATCTATGCTAGGAACTAGCCAAGAGGTTAGTAAAATCCAACTAGTGAAGAGTGACACTTCTCCACCAAAGTTTTGTGCTATTCTAAAAATTTCAATGAAAGTACATTCAATGGGTGTGCTATCCTCAATACCACCCAAAGTTATTATGATCCATGATGTAAGGAGTTGTTAGATGTGTAAGATTGGAGAAGTAGGAGATTATGATATAAGAGAAGCATACAAGAAGTTATTTAATGAAGGAATCTCAATAAACAAATTTAATGTTGTTGAAAGGAAAGAGTTAACTCATGCCCCAAAATTTCAAAGGAATTTCAAGATATCAAGATTTGGTTACAAAATAGACCTATGGAGATCACAAAGAAAATGATTCATAAAGTTATAAGATACCAAACCCTAGATAAGAAGAAAACTATGCGATTCCCTAATCAAGAGGAAATTAAGGAAAACATAGGTGTCAAGTGGAGTGGATGAGGTTTGATCATTACAAACATTTTTTATCCACTAATAGAATTTTTTTTTAGGGTTATAACTCACAAATTTTACTAGCCAAGCAAATTGAACTATGTGTCATGTATGGCAGTAAATCAAGCATGGAAGATAGTAATGAAAAATCATGAATATAATCATATCTAGCTTGAAAGACTCCAATCAAAAGAAAATATGTCTTATCGAAATATAAGAGAAGTAATTGAGATGAGAATGGTGAATTAGTTACTACAAAAATAAATACTAGATCCCTTAGATGTCAGTACAAAATAATCTCTAATAAATGAACTCTATTGATGCTCAACAAACATACATAACAATGTTGTAACTTGATAAATACTGAATATCCTTGGCAAATACTTAACATTAAAAATTTAAATTTTATTTGTGATGTAATTATTACTTTAAACTAGTTAGAAGGAAATAAAAGAAATAGTATGAACACATTTGACACAAAGATTTAATGTGGAAACCCAATTTGGGAAAAACCATCGATTGCAACTAGTTACTATTTTTCACTCTTCTAAAATGAGCCCTATTAGGAGCCAACTCTATTAAAGGCTACAAAGCACACTATTAAGTGTGACCCTATTAGAGGATTTAATCACCCTGTTAGGAGTGGCCTTGTTGGAGGTCTTTAGACAATTCAATAGAGCTACCACCTTCTTAGTGGATTTACAAATAGTTGTTAAGCCAACCCTATTAAGAGATTTAGATCACTACTACAATGGTGAGAGAGTAACAATGACATGGCCTGATTTTTATGCAACTATATTCCTAATTACAGATCTCAATTCTAGCTTGTATACTTGATTCTTCCTTATCAAATACATCTTTTTAGCTTCTCAAGGATATTTTGCTTATCCTTCTTATTCACTTCCTCTTAGGATCATCAAATTTCAATTATCTTCTATGCACTCACACACTTATAATCCACAACTTAACATTACATTTATATCATTCATATTTTCAATTCAGCTCAAATACAACTTATAATAACTAATATTCATCTTCTCAGTCAGCTAGAATCAATAGATAAATCAATTACACTCGATATGCCAAAACAAGAAAATCCTTTGTTAGCCAACCCTGCTCGGTAGATACTAGCTCAAAAATTATTTTTCTATGTTAACCAAGTGAACTTGGTTACATTGGTTCTATCTAGCACTCCTTCATTAACTAAGTGAGCTTAGTTAACACTCTTCTTTCATAGACTTTCCTTTGAAACCCAAGTGAAATTGGTAGACATTGCCTTCTAAACTAAACAAACACTAGAATTCTTAGTAACCACAAAAAATTTTCTTCAATTTCTAAGTGAGCTTTACATATATTGATTGATAATGATATGACATTTTTTGTAACATCAAAGGAAATATACAATTAATAAATTGTTCTAGGAATGTCATCTATCAAAAAAGTAAAGAATTCAATGTGTACATTTGTATCACTCATAATATGTATTATTTTACATCCATAAATATTTTCTTGGTATTGGTGATATTGTTTGTGAATAGAAAAATAATAATGATTAGAAAAATAAGTGAGTACATTACTCAATTAGGAGAAAATTTTGAGAATGTCATGGATGAATACTTTGAGGAATTCAAACAAAGAATAAAGATGAAGACAAGAATACTTGAAGAATTGATTACAAGGTATTACAATGACATAGGTTTTCTTGTAGATATAGATAATACATTTGGACAAGCAAAAAAATTGATGAAGGCTTGGTTACATGGTTTTGATTATGTTGATAGTGACTTAGTGAATGCAAACATTATTGCACTATTGAAAGAAGAAATAAACATTAATGTTAAATCCTTTAAAAGATATGAGGAAACCAAGGATAGAATAACTATAAATATTATGATAACTTCTAAGGAGAAGAAAAGGAGAATAATGATAGAAGACCTAGAAGCAAAGCTAGGCACCCTAGGAAAGGGAAAGAAACATTTGTAGATTACACAAGGTCTTCGAGAGGATGAAGAAGAGCACAATGGTGATGAGAAAGAGGAAGAGGAAGAGGAAGGAAAGGGTAAGGTCATATTTGTTGTCACTCCACCAAGGAAGAAGGCTAAAAGAACTAAAAAGAAGCCAATGGTGATACCCCTCTCTCCTCTATCGTGAACTAAGCCAAGAACTAGGGTAGCTGCTATTGTCAAGAAACTTGCAAAATAAAGAGTAGAAGAGACTACTAAGCCCAATGAACCTAAATAAAAGAGAAGAAGATTGGTCAAAAAACAACCCATAAGGAAAACAAGGTCTATTGATGAGGTATGTATAGATTTTAGAAGATCTTTAAGATTATCTAGTATTAGATTTCTAACATATGATACATTGGATAATACTAATAGAACCAAAATTAAGCAGGATATGGTAGATATGATTGCAAATAATAAGCTAGCCCCAAGTGAAACTGAGAAGAAAAGCTCCAAGGATTTATATGAAAGGTTAGAAAGAAGATGGTAGTAAGCAAAAGAAGAAGAGAAAAAGATAAAAACTAGCACTTTAGTCAGAGTTATATCTGATCTATCCCATTATCAATAAGAAACATTTTTGGCAAAGTATAGGAGCAGATATTTTCCTAAATATAGAATTATTTTTGATTTTATAAAATATAATGGAAGATGTAGAACAACCAAATGAATTGCTTTGAAAAACATTTTTGGGTTATTCACCAAGGAGAATATACTAAGAAAGGAACTAAGATTATGATCGTTGAAGATGATCAAAATAGTCAAGAATGTTTAAGTATGTCAAGTCCACAAGGAAACATATCACTAGTATATCCTAGCACTCTTAACACTATAAAGGCCAAGAAATCAAGGCTCATCAGTAAAGTGATAGAAATTGAGATAAAGGACACAAGTATATATAGTCAAACTATGTCAACACATCTCATAAAGGAAAATAAAGAGATGAGTAGAGTTGAGCCAATTGCGACCATTTTTTTCTTGAGCAGCAAAGCACAAACATGACTAAGTGATGAAACTCCCTCACCAACTCCCAAAGAAGTGTCAAGTAGTAGGACTTCTTGGAAGAGTAAAGGAAAATTAATAAAAGACACCTCACTAGATGTTGAAGTCAGTCTTGATGAAGTAATTAAAATGCCATAATTAGATCTCACAAATATTACATCAGAGTAGATAATTATGTTACAAGAAATTTTGGGAAAAAGGAAAAGGCAAGAAGAGATAAGAAGAGAGCACAAACAAAAGTGTTAGAGTAATTATTTGTTCTAACTTATTAATTAAATCACTTTGATTTAATTAATTAAGTCGCCTATTACTCTAGTTTTCTTAAGCTATCTTGTAGGTGCATATAATTAATATTTTATTAATTATATTGTGCAACCCTAGCTTTTTTAGGCTTTAGTTTCCTTTTTTGAGTTTCGTGATTCCTTTATAAGGATTCACCTCTTTTTATTTTATTCATTCACTTATTGGATTATATGAGATATTGCTCTTTGCATGTCCATAAGATGGATCTGGCTTTTTTGGCCTCCTTGATTTTTCCTTGCCTCTATTCTTTGGTTCATCCATGTGATAGGGTTATGCATGCAGGTGTTCTTGAGAGATTATTTTTTCACCTAATCTAACATGGTATCAGAGCTAGCTTGCTGCTCGCTGTTTGTGGTTTGTTGAAGCATTTCAGAAGTTGCATTTTTTGGAGCAGTGGGAGGCCGTATGGACAAAAAAATTTTGGGCACTTTGAGCTCAAATAGATGCTTCCATTGGATTTGAAAGGCTGTTTGCAGTTAGAATCCATATAAAATTTGTCCATTTTGGACACCGTTGGTCTGGGAGGCAAAAAAAATTTGTCTGACAGGGTCATACGGCCCCTTGCACATGTTTCAAGGCGTCAAAAATCAAAAAAATTGCAAAAAAATCATTTTGCAGCTTGTTTTTTTCCACCCCGATTATCTAACTGCTAGTAGCTCCGCTGCGATTACCGCAGCGGTCACCACTGGCGGCCCCCTTAGCGGCTTTGCCGGTGGCTTCGCCAACGGCCCACAGCGGCTCCGCTGGCAGTTCCTGCCATGGCCCTGCCATGCCCCACCCGTGGTGGCCTTCACCCTCCCACCACCTAGCCACTGCTCTGCCTACAGTGCGGTGGTGGTGGAAGTTTTGTTTTTTTTATTATTTTTTTTATTAAAAAAAAAATATATTTCTTGCATCCGGAGGCCTTGGAGGTTTTTTCTCCGTAACTCAAGCATACGGATGTATTTTTTCAATCCAAAAAATGCATTGAAAAGCTTGTTCTAAGACAGAGATGCTGGTATAGGTGTTTTTTGGATTTGATGCAGTTTGGTTGCTTATTTTGGCAATCAAAGCTAGATGTTCTGTTTTGCACTGCGAGAGGCGTATCTTGAGCTTTTGATCTCCAATTTTGGACTTCTTTATATAATTAGAAAGCTCTTTCTGTGCTCCTTCCAGTGATGTTGGTTGTTGTTCTAGACTCTATTCAGGAACATCCTATTTAGTCTTTTTCATTTTAGCATTCTGGTGGATGTCCTGATTGTTTCAGGTCCGGAGATTGATTTTGTTGCTTCAGTTGCTTCATTTTGGGCTCTACCTTCTATTTTTTCAGCCTTATATTTTTTTTTATCATTTTTGATATTCATTGTAAGAATCTTTATGCAATGCACTAAGGTAAAGTGCCACTCTTACATTTTTGGATCCTTTTCATCATTGTGATTCATTGTACTTGCACTATTTTATAAAGTTCCATGGGGGGTGATAGTTGTTTGCCGCTTATAGGCCCTTTTTCTCTAAAACCCCTGTAGTGTTGATGAAACATGCCTTTATTTGTGTTTGTATCTCACTCTCGATGTGTTTGGCTCCTGTATTGTAGGAGATTTTTGGCCCATCTTTTCAGTTGCCTGTCACCTCACCTGCCTTAAGGGGAGGTTATATTTCTATTCTATGCTTCTTTGTTTGATGGTTAATTGCCTTCTATTTCCATGGAGGTTCCTTTGGTTGATGGGTCATGCCTTCTATTTCCATAGAGGTTCTACAGATCAGCATTTCGACAGAGTTTTGTGATTCTTCATGCTTCAATGATTCTCTTCTGATCTCTTTGTTCCTTCTTCTGGAACATTCTTTGCTATCTCTTTTTGGAGTAGGGTTTTTCCCATGTGTTTTTCTCTATTTCTCCACTTTATAGATATTTTGTTGTGATTGGGTACCTAATCAGGCCTTGTTGCTAGGACCCAATTCTTCTTTCATAGCTGTGCTAGGTTAGCTTCCTCCCAAGCTTCGCTTAAGGGGGGGTGTTAGAGTAATTATTTGTTCTAACTTATTAATTAAATCACTTTGATTTAATTAATTAAGTTTCCTATTACTCTAGTTTTCTTAAGCTATCTTGTAGGTGTATATAATTAATATTTTATTAATTATATTGTCCAACCCTAGCTTTTTTAGGCTTTAGCTTCCCTTTTCGAGTTTCGTGATTCCTTTATAAGGATTCACCTCTTTGTATTTTATTCATTCACTTATTGGATTATATGAGATATTTCTCTTTGCATGTCCATAAGATGGATCTGGTATTTTTGGCCTCCTTGATTTTTCCTTGCCTCTATTCTTTGGTTCATCCATGTGATAGGGTTATGCATGCAGGTGTTCTTGGGAGATTAGTTTTTCACCTAATCTAACAAAAGCAAGTGTTAAACAATGTTTAAAATAGTTTTGTTGGTGCTTTTGATATTCAAAATTTTGATGATGAGGCCCCAATTATTACCTAGCTTGTAAATATTGTTGAACAAATAAATGTTGGTAATATGGAATCCAATAATAAATTCATCGACTAGTTAGCAAGAAGATTTGAAAACAAGATTGTGGACAAAGTTTACATAATAATTTCAAAACTAAAAGTTTAGTTACAAGAACATGTATAGATTATGATAAAACATATACAGAAAGTACAACATTTTGTTAGACATTCCAAGATTTAAAAATGATATTTAGGCACAAATGCACTAGATTCAAGTTGAGATAGAGAGATCCAACAATCTTATTTTGTAGTCAAGAAAATCTAGTACTAACCACTACAATAAGCTATTAAATGCTAAAGGCACATTGGTTGAACTTTAGGTAGATGAAAAAACATGAGATCTCAATTGATTTCCATTCAAGCAATGTTGATACCTCATTTAGAGCACATGTAAAGGGAGATGAAATTAGCCTAAGATATTATCAAAGAAGATTAGAATATTTCAGTGTCTGATATCTTAATTTACTTAGTTGTATGATTACAGTTGAAAAATCACATTTTGGAGGCAGCAAGAACCACATGGGATCATGCACTATCTATGATCAACCATGTTTATCACACATTCATTGATAAATATAGTTTCCTTCCACCCATGCTATCCCAGAAGCCATGACACAATTTTTCAAAAATAAAGAGGGAATGATTGTTTTATTTATTATTCACTTTGGCATAAGTATAAGACTTAGATAGAGCACTCATATGAGATTGTATTTGTAATGATGTAATTATGAAAAAGTTAGTTTTATCACTAATTTCAAAGGGGAAAATTCTGTTGAAGTTGATGAAATTCAACTCCGAAGATGCCCAAGATCACCTGCATGCAAGAACCTGTCAAAGAGAAGCCAAGGAGAGGAAGAGCATAGAGCAAGGGAAAAACCCTAAATGGACATGAGAGACCACAAGTATGCAAACACAATGAAAATGTATTTAAAATATACAATATGTGATAATGTCATGTGAAAATACAATGAGGGAGCCTGCTTATAAAGAGCTCAGGGAAGCTTGTAGAACAAGCTAGAATGTGGTAGAAGATAAGGATGACAACTCAACACACATCCAGAAAAGGTGGAACATGCTAGAAGGGAACAAACTCCCGTGTTGTCAAAAACTAACCACTACATGCATTAAATACAAAATATTGAAAATAATTGCATTTACCTAAGTAAGCATAAGTAATAGAATAAATAATTAGTAATTAATTATTTACTCTAACAGCCCCCCTTAAGTGCAACTTAGGAAAATGCCTTAAGCTCACAAAACTAAGATGAATGCAGAATGGATCCTAGCAACAAGGCCATGTTAGGTACCCATGAACAATGCAACAAAATGCAACCTCTGCAAATGGGGAAAGAGAGAAAACCACTTGGGAAAAACCCTCACCAAAAAAGAGGTAACCTAGTGAAGAACTCAAGAAGCCTCCAACTAGGGAAATGTCCCCTAAAATAGGAACAATGAGTGATCATGAAGAAGCATCACTAAAGCAAGAAGAAGCCACAAATCTGCCAAATTGCTAATTTGAAGAACCTCCATGGAAGAAGAAGGCACGAACCGAGCATGTCTATATGGTAAATGATCCATCTCACCGAAATACATAGGTAGCTAGCAACTACAATCGCCTTGTATATAGGATCAACTAATAAATACATAGTTCACACTATCAAACCATCAAACCAAGGATGCATTAGAAAAATAGCATAACCCCCCCTTAGTGCAGATGGGGTGTGATGATAGGCAACTAAGAAGGTGGGCCAAAGTCTCTTGCAAACAAACCAAGAACAACGAGAGAGGGAAAGAGGTACAAAAACCTATAAAGACACGATCAAACTGACTCTACATGGGGATAATGTTGTAGAAGGGACACTCAGTTAACAAAGGGAGAAGGTCTAAAATAGCAAACAACTAACCCCCCTAGGGTGCTTTATGAAAATAGTGCAAGTACAACTAACTCAAAACAACATTCATGACCCTTGAAATGGGCATGGGACACAAAAGATATGCTTTCCAAAGTTAAAAAAGGACTTTATATTTTGAGTGAAAAAAATAAGCAATAAAAAAGAATCAAAACCTAAAAATACCTACAACAAAGTCTCTGTCTTGGAACCAACTTTTAGACGCTTCTTTTAGATCAAAAAAATACCTTTGTATGCTCAAGTTATGGCCAAAAAACCACAAGTAGGTCCAAAATGACCCTAGGAGATGTGCAAGCAAGGGGTTGATGTAGTACTGACATCATGCTGATGTCAACAAGTTACTGCATTAAAATTGATGACTTGGAGGCCATCATAGCAAAAAAGATGCCACGTGGTGGCGCCACATGGACACCACATGGCGGGTGGCTAAAATTGTATGGGCCATGTGGTAAAGTGCCATGTGGTGCCCATGCCATGTGTCATGCACAGATTGGGTGCTAACTCAACAGAAAAACCATGCAGGCAGATGTGCTGGCGGGGCCACAGGGGGGCAGCAATTGCTGGCAGGTGGAGCTCTGCACGAGTAACACTAAACCACCAGCTAAAATTTGAGTAGTGTAGAGCATAGAGGAAAATGGTATTGTTAGTAGTGAATAGGTAGTTCTCCCCGGTCAGAGACTGCACTGTGCTGGCAGAGGAAACCTACGGCAATGAACTGGCGATGAAGACCTATGACAGCAGAGACCTGCAGAGTGCTACAAAGGAGGAAGGATGGAGTGTAGTGGTGAATGGGTGGCCCTATAGTGGCTAATTGGATAGTGCCATGGTGGTGTGTTTGCAAAATATTTTTTTTAAAAAAAAATTAATGCACAGATCGTCTGTACAACTGTACGGAAAGGCCTGCGGGGGAATTTTTTTTGCCTCTTGGAGCTTTGTCTTCAAATTTGGCAAGTTTTATATGATTCTTGACTGCAAACAGCCTTCAAGATCTAATGGTGATGTCTATTTTGCTCCAATGTGCTCTAAAAAATTGCTGATCCCCTGATTTGAAGAAAAAATGCACAAACAAACTAGGGTTTGTGACTTCAAATCACAACTTCAAAAATCTTCAACCAAGCAGCAGCAGGAAGGCTCTGATACCATGTTGGAGTTGATGAAAGCCAACTTTGAAAATGCCCAAGATCACCTACCTGCAAGAACCTGTCAAAGAGAAGCCAAGGAGAGGAAGAGCATGGAGCAAGGGAAAAACCCTAAATGGACATGAGAGACCACAAGTATGCAAACACAATGAAAATATGTTTACAATATACAATATGTGATAATGTGATGTGAAAATACGATGAGGGAGCCCACTTATAAAGAGCTCATGGAAGCTTGTAGAACAAGCTAGAAGGTGGTAGAAGATAAGGATGACAACTCAGCACACATCCACAAAAGGTGGAACATGCTAGAAGGGAACAAACTCCCGTGTTGTCAACAACTAACCACTACATGCATTAAATACAAAATATTAAATAAATGCATTTACCTAAGTAAGCTTAAGTAATAGAATAAATAATTAGTAATTAATTATTTACTCTAACACATTGTTGGTATCTCTAATTGTTGTTGTCTATTAGTGTTAAACATTTGGTCATTTACTAGGCAGAGTTAGACAGTCATCACTGTCACCGAGGTACACTATATAGGCTAAGTTATGCACGTAAGTATGTGTGTACTAATCTATGTAGGAGCCAAGTAAGTAAATGATCATCGATTATTTTCTATATGATCTAAGTTGAACACCTACTAATTAGGTCAAGTATATAAGTGTTGAGTTACATAGTACATGCCAAGCATAATACAAAACTGAGCATCAAAAGTATCGAGTATCAAAAAATAGTAAGTCTTGAGCAATATAGAGTATGCAAAAAATTTAGAAATGATACTTTCTTTGAGGTAAATCATTTTCAAGTTGACATGGAAGGAAAATTTAATATTAGTAGAGGTTGTTACAAAGATTTTTACACATTTATGACATGGATTACAGATCTCTATATTTTGTCATAAATGATTCTAATGAAGTGGAAAAACATGGAATCATCTAGAAAATTCTTTATGGAACTTTTTAAATAGGGAAGATTTTAACTTAGATCTAAGTTGGAAGAAGACCCTAGACCAAAGCAAGATCATATGAAGATGAAAATTTATGCAAATATTGCGACATACAAGGAGTAATATGTGAATGGTAAAGTGAAGGATCAAGATCAAATTAGAAGAAAATGGAAGTGTTTTTTTATCTTTAAGGAGAGAAAGTGACCTATTTAGAGTAGTGAACTGGAAGAAAAGTTTTATTAGATCAGAAATGAGGATCAGTTAGTGAGGAGAAGACTCAAAATTAGCGTACAGAGCTTACCAAGAGTCAAGTACTAAATCAATTTTAATCTACTTGAATCAGGGTAAATCTCTTAACAAAGTGATCTTAATTAATCTTTATAAATCTTCTAGTAGATTCCTTACTTTATTCTAAGTGTTAAATCTGCTAGCAAGGTGAGATCTAGTAGTATCAAACTCTTTTAACATTGTAGATCCCTCATAGAGTAGATCATATATTATTATCAAATATTGGAACCCTAATAGGTTAACTTTATTATTGTAGTAGTGAATATTTGTGGGTGTCATCCCAACCCAAATTTTACCTACACCTTTAAGGTTTTATGGGTAACAAATATTGTGTTATGTGTTTATTTTCATGCATGTGATAGATTAAGATTTACCTGTTACAACAATTTTACTCATACAAGTTTTGCATGCACAAGACAACTGGTGAATGTGTGAATAAATTATTGAAAATTAAAAGTGCTTAATATTATAATTCACCCCACACCCTCAATATCTTGTTATCCTTTTTATACTTCCATCAATCAAGAACATGTAAATGTGTTCCATGTGTGTAAGGGGTACAATTGCATATCAAGACACTTATAGATATTTTTTGTTAGTTTCATTAGTTTTCTTCTAATCAAGTCATGTTTTTACAAAAATAAATGGAACCATCTTTAACTTCTATGGCCATAAATATTGTACCTAAACATTGTAGCTTTCAAATATTAGGGAGTGCTAAAGAAGTCCACATTCAGGGATAAACACTCAAAAATCTAAGATGCCAAGTTTGAACACATTAACTGGAATGCCTTCCTATCATTTTTCAACAAGCCCAAGGAAATCCTAGTTATGGTTTGTGCATTGATCATGAGTGGGCTAGTAAATGAATCTTCTCATCTATTATCTATCGAATAATCATAATTGATAATGACTCTAGCACATGACTATCTACAATAATGGAAAGTGGTTAAAAGTGTAATAGGAGGAATTATCCTAGACATAAGGCCAAAAAAAATTAAGAAGGTCTTTCATCTACCAAGGGTATATCAATATTTGCAGATCACCTATTACATGGATAACATGTGGTGTAAAGAGAATGAGTCAAAAGAAAGTGATTTGGTATAAGGGCAGTACTTCATTGATAAGAAACCATTGAACAAAATAAGTGGAAAGGTTGATATGACTCGAGCCTATGTGATAGATGATATTGGCTACTCTATCTACCTTTTTAGTAGAGCCATGGGCCTCCTTGCAGAAAGTCACTTGGAAACCTAGATGCTAATTTTCATAGAGACTATTAGGATTGAAAAGATATCAATTGATTGGGATATGATCCTTAGTAATAACTTGGACAATCAACTCATTTTTGTGAAAAATGACCCACATTTGTTTATGACCTCCTATGTCATTTACCTTCTAACCACAAGACCAATAGATTATCCTTATTTTGTTAAAAAAGGAAATATATAGGATGCAAATGCATGGCCATATATTATCTATCCCCAACTTGTCAAGAAGAATCTTCCTTTCAAAATTCATGAATATAGGTTGGTTAATGATGGATTAATCTTTTCTTTCATTCAGTTTGTCAAAAGAGACTATGCCAAAAGAATTCTAGTGGAGGGGGTAGCTTAGATATCACAAATAGGAGCTTATTTCATTTAGTTTAACAAATTTTCCTACATTTAGGCAACTAGTACCATTTTGTCCCTTGAGAATCTCCCTAGATATCCATCAGACTAATTCATGCTATTAGAGACACCAAGGAAATTAGAATCTAATTATGATAGGGTATGAAATCAATATAAGAAGACATAGGTCTGGTCAGTCACCTTTGGAGATTTTGAGGTAAAGAAAAAGAAAGAAATAGATACATTTCACTCAAAATGGGATCAATTGAGTCATAGAGGGACTAGTGCTCGATCATTATTGGGTAGTTCCTAGTTGTAGTATTGGTTGAGGTGCTTGGTTGTTGAAGAAAATAAACATACTTTATAGTGCTTTGTAATACCTATTCTTGGTGATGCTTGGATTTATTAATGATTCTTGTGGGAACTTGACAGTCATGCTCAATATTTTCAATGGCACTAGGTAGGGTAATGGTACCGATTAGATTTCTTGAGGTCCTAGTTGGTTGACTTGGTGCATTTAATTCATGTAGCATGTGATCTTGATGTGGACTAATATCAAGTTTTTTGAGGACATATGTGCATTTAATCCTAACTTGTGGCCTAATTGGTTATAAGTAAGGGGTTTAGGGAAAGTCTTAGATTATAATTTAATTCAACATGGAGTAGCTAACAAGAATGAATTTGAGAAGAGCTAATAGTTGTAGCTTTAGAAATAAGGAGACTACTTTGTGACTTGTGAGAAAAAGTTGAGATCTTCATAGAGATTTCTACTAGAGTGAACTTTTATCATAAATCAATACTAGCTAGGTTTTGAATTGGATCTTGAGGGATCTTGAATGACTATTTATTTCTTTATATTTGGACATAACTAGAAAGGCCTTACAGCCCAACACATTGCCTGTAATCAATTGTATTATGAATCAAGAGTTATATTTGGCATTAGATCTTATATCTTGTGTTTTGTTTCTACTATGAGGTTATTTATTGAGGGCTAGTATATGTCCTTTGGGAATTCGCCTACCATGCACTACATTAGGTGATATCTAAGCTGAGGGTCTCCCTAACCATCTAGACATATTATCGAAGTTGAGGAAGTTTTTACTAGGACCTTGGGTTGAGAGGAGTTATTCTTAGATGATCTTGATCTAGTTGATGATTTGTTACCTTGGATTTGTGAAGATCTTGGAAGAATCCCCTGAGAAGATTAGACCCTAGGTTGATTGATTATCTCTATGAATTTTTGGAAGAAAGGATTTCAAAGAAGGTTAAAGAATATTTTGGATTTGAAATGGAGGAGGTTAAAGAGAATTTCATATCTGAAATGATGTTGATGAAGAGTGATATAGTAATTAAGATTATAAGTTATATAGGTGGTGTACCTTAGAATGTGAGTATTCAAGATGGTTATGAGGAAGTTGTTGAAGAAATTAAGATTGTTGGATTAAGTGGGGAAAATAGAACTGAACAAGTTGAGAGCCCTTTGGGAAATAGGCTAGGTCAATTTTCTAGATCTAGAGCTCAATTGAAGGTGAAGCACAAGATAAAGGTTTCTAGTTTCTTATGTACTTTGAACCCTAAAGACTTGATTAATTGGATTGGTGAATAAGAAGACTACTTTGAGCTAGAGGATATTGAAGATCTACTCAAAGTGAGGTTAACACAGACTAATTTGAAAGGACATGCTTCTCTTTGGTGAAAAGAATCATAGTGAGACCATGAGGAATAAGGTGAAATGAAGATTACTCATTGGAGATTAATGGTGACTAATTTGAAGGCTAAGTTGATTCTTATTTATTATGAACTTGATTTGTTTAAGAAATTGTATAATCTACACCAAAATGATTTTTCTATGAAGGATTATACTAAGGAGTTCTACAAGCCAACTATTTGGTCTAAACATAGGGAATTGTGAATGGATGAGGTAGTTGGATACATTAGTGATTTGAGATTCAATATTCATGATGAGTTTGGTATTTTGAATATTTCTTCAGTTGAGGATGCTTATGATTATTGTTTGAAGGAAGAATATAAGTTGAAGAGAAGTAGGACCACTTAACAAAGGACAAATTGAGTGTAGAAGATGAACCAAAACTTGTTGATTAGAAGAGAAGTATAGGTAGAGGTGAGTTGAAGGATACTTTCTATAGATGTGGTGAAGAAGGACACATATCTTATCAATATTCACAAAAGGTTGGTGATAGAAGAATTACTATAGTGAATGAGGCTAAAGACTTGGTTATTAGGATTAAACCATGAATAGAAAAAAAAATTTAGTGCGATGCCCTGAACCCTAAAGAATTTATGAAGTGTGTACATTAATTCCCTAATAATTCACCACAAACTAAAAATCTCCACTTGGAGATTGATTAGACTCAACACTAGACAAAAATCTCTCACTTGGAGACTAATCTTGTAGCTATGTTGCTACTCCATGAGGCTCTAACTTGACCAAACCACCCTAGACTCTATTGTTATTTTATTCCTATTTAGTCTAGATGACCAACTCAAGTTGAAGAGGAGTTAAGATTCTCCCTTGTTACTACCTTTGTAACCATATTTTTTGGATTGTCATTTGTATTTATCTTATCTAGCTTTAACTGTCCATCATCCAAAATTGACTGAATGAAATGGTACCACAACTGAATGTGTTTTGTCTTTAAATGTAGAGCTGAATTTTTTGCAAGACTAATGGAAATATAGCTATTTGTAAACAAATAATTATCCCTTTGAGGGTATCCTAATTCTTCCAAGAAGAACTAAAGCCATATCATCTACTTGGCTACATCTATAGTAGCAACATACTCTACCTCTATAGTGGATAAAGCATTAACATTCTAGAACCTAGAAACCCAGCTCATGGTTGACACACCAATAGTAAATACATAACCTATAGTACTCCATATGGTATCAATATCCCCTACCAAATAAGAGTCAACATAGCCCTATAAATTACTATTAAAGCCCCCATACTATAAACACTTACTCGATGTTCCTCTCAAATATCTAAGAATCCATTTGATTGCATTCCAATGCTCAATTCCTACATGACTAAAATACCTGCTAATGATGCGCACTACATGTGAAATATCTGACCTTGTACATACCATAACATACATCAAGCTTCCTAAAACTAAAGCATAGGTTACCTTGGACATCGTATCTTCCTCTTCTTGTCTCTTTGGACACATCTCCTTAGTCAACTTCAAATGACCAGGTAAAGGTGTGTTTATAGCTTTAGCATTCTCCATAGAGAAATATTGCAACACCTTCTCAACATAATTAGCCTAAGATAGTGACAATTTCCTATTCTTCCTATCTCTACAAATCTTCATACCAAGGATTTGTTTTGCTACCCTAAAATCCATCATATAAAATGCATGTGCTAATTGGCATTTCAGCCCCTTAAGGTGATCCATGTGAGACATAGGTACAAGCATATCAATAACATATAAACATAAAATAATGTATCTATCATCATAAAACCTCTTAAAATAAACAAAATGATCTAAATGACACCTACTATATCCATGCTCATGTATAAAACTATCAAATATCAAGTACCATTATCAAAGTGCTTGCTTCAAGCCATATAAACTTTTCTTCAATCTATACACTAAGTTCTCCTTACCTTTGACCTCAAATCCCTATGGCTATGCCATATATATATATATATATATATATATATATATATATATATATATATATATTCATCCAAATCACCATGAAGGAAGATTCTTTTCCATCTAGTTGCTCCAAATAAAAATATTCAGTAGCCACAATACTTAAAACAATGTGAAGAGAAGTCATTTTAATAATAGGAGAGAATATCTCATAAAAATCAGTATATATTTTCTATGCAAATCATTTTACAACTAACCTAGCTTTAAATATTTTCTTATCATAATCCTCCTCTTTCAATCTATAAAGCCACTTATTCTATAAAGCCATTGTACCTATAGGCAATTTTGATAAATCCAAAGTCTTATTTTTTAGTAAAGAGTCCATTTTGTCTTTTATTGTAGACTCTCATTGAATCTTAGTATCTACCTAGACAACTTCATCATAGCATTTAGGTTCACCAACATCTATTAGTAAAATAGAATATAAAAAGAGAAAATATTTTTGTAGGTCTAATTAGCCTTGCTGACCATCTAACATTTACCAGTGTGTGTGGTATTTGTTGTTATAGTTGTTGCACATCATGAGGAATTTTTGGAGCATTATCTTTTGGAGTATCATCTAGCACTACATAATCAACTTCTTTATTCTCATGATGCTATAACTGATCTTTGTATAACACTTTCTCATTGAATATGGCATCCTTGCTTCTTACAATTTTATGATTTTCAAAATCTCAAATCTTTTAACCAAATTCATTAATGTCATATGTAACAAATACACATTTCTTTGACATAGCTTTCAGCTTGGCTCTATTTTTAGAATCTATATGAGAAAATGCTTAACAACTAAAGGTTTTGTAAAAGGAATAACTCACCTTCTTACTAGTTCATGCTTCCTCTAGAATACTCTATTAATATATTATGTAGAAGTACTGATAGCCTTCACCCATGAGTAAGGGTAACCTAGCATGCAACCTCATGCTCCTTGTATGCTCCATTATAGTCATGTTCATGCATTCAGCTACTCCATTTTCTTATGGAGTCCTTACAAAAATTTTCTATCTATGAATACCATTAGTGGAGAAATAATATTCAAATTCATGATTGCAATACTCATCATCATTATCAAATCTGAGACATTTTAATTTCTTACCCATCTCATTTTCAACCAAACATTTCCATTTCTTAAAAATTTGAAATACATCAAATTTTTGTCTAAGAAAATAAACCCATACTTTTCTAGTTGCATTATCAATAAATGTAACATAATAATTAGAGCCCCCAAGGGAAGATACCTAAGCTAGTCTCCATACATTTGTATGGGAAAGTTCTAATTTCTCCCTTTTATTTTCCTTCCTAGTCTTCATAAAACTCACTCTCTTTTGTTTTCTATACACACAACTTTCATAAAAATTCATATTAACACATTTCAAACTTGGTAAAAATTTCTTTGAATGAAGTAATTTCATACCTTTCTCACTCATGTGTCCAAGTCTATTGTGCCACAACATTGTATTAGAATTGATAGTAGTTATTTGTTCTCCCTACTCAACTACAACAATTGTTCCTAAAAATTCATATTTCTTTGAAATAATTAAAGTAGAAGGAACAATATGACCTAATCCAAAGATATAAGGTGCCTTATTTCACATCCTTTGCTACTACAAGAGAACCATTTGAAACATTCCAATTTTTATCATTAAATGTAACTACACAACCCTCATCACCAAGTTTCCCTACTAAAATTAAATTCCTACTCAATCTTGGAATGTGTCTTACCTCATGTAGTAGCCAATTATTTCCATTTTGCAACTTAATCTTAACTTTTCTCTTTCCAACAACCTGACAAGGTTCATTATCCCCCAAAATAAACAAGCACAAAATCCCCTTGGACATAATCAATGAAATAATCTCTGTGAGGTGTAGCATGAAATGAAGCAATAGAATCTAAAACCCATGAATCATCAACAATTTCTAATGACAAAAGCAAAGCATCCTCTTGGGATTTGTTACTTACCACATTTGCCTCCCTGTCTCCATCTTGCTTTTCTCCTTCATTTTTCTTTTGAGTCTAGTAGTTTTTCTTCTTATGACCTATTTTACCAGAGTACCAGTAGTCATTTGGTCCTCTTGATTGAGACCTCCTCCCATTTCAATTTCCTCTTCATTTCCCATGATTTTTGGAATTACTCCCCCTCTTAGTCATTCTACCTATACTTTGTGCATTCAAAGCACTTCCTAATGTAGATCTACCTATTAATTTCCTATGAGTTTCCTCACTTAGAATAAAACTAATCACATCATCATATTTTAGGATATTAGATATAGAAATAGAATTACTTACACCCATTACGAAGCCATTCCAACATTTAAGAAAATAATAAAAAATCAAGAGAGCCATAATTTCTTCATCAAAATTAATACCCACAAAAGATAATTGACCAGTAATAGTATTAAACTCATTGAAATGATCTACAATAGATCCACCTTCTGCCATTTTCATATTAAATAAAAACTTCATGAGAAATACCTTATTTGAAGCAAAGGGCTTTTCATACAATTTTTCTAAGGTTTCCATCAACTCTTCTCTTGTTTTTTCTTTTGTAATATTAAATGCCACTAATGGTTCCAGACATAATCAAATACTTCCAAGTGCCTTTCTATTTTAAAAATCCCATTTGTCATTTGACATAGATCCACAATTCTTGGTTTTTTCTTCTAATAGCTTCCATAAATCCTTTTGACAATGATAGTCTTCCATTTGCATCTTCCATAGCTGAAATTTTTTCCCATTAAAATTGTCAACCCTCAACTCACCCTCATTTTCCATCGTTCCCACTCAACTTTGAAACTCCCACTCAACCATGAGAATTTCCTACAGAGGATAACTGGAAAAAAAAAAAAAAAAAAAAAACTTTCTCTAATACCACTTGTTAGGATTAAAACATGGACAAAAATAATAATTACATCCAAATATAAACAATATCAAAAAATAATAGATCTCACAAAAATGAACACAAGATGCCAAGATTTAACATGGTTCACCCAATCCCTAGGCTACATCCACCAAACAACAAGTCCAATAAGATTATGATCTAGTGAGTACAACCTAATTACAATCTTTAATTCCTTATAACTCAATACCACCACAAGAACCAATTTTTGCATTAGAACTTATAAAACAATCCCTAACCCTAAGCCCTTTTATACAAGTATTTTTGGCACTTTAGGATTAAAACATGTCATCCATAAATTGGTGAATATAAGCAATAGCCAATTCGTAAATAGTAGCCCAAAAACCAAATATTTTATGAAGTATGTAGAGTACTTCCTTGATCAGTCACCACAAACTAATACTGGTCAATGAACTTGAATAGGCTAAAAATATACTAGCTTGATGAATACTATTTGGTAAGAAGGCAGTAGAACCTTGTCACAGGAGTAATCTTTTAGGACTCATTATAAAGCTATTGCTAAAATATACAATATGATTATGGACGGTGATAGTATGAAAAACCATTTTGCTAAAAACATGGTTTAGAAACTTGGTTTGAAGAGAGTGAGACATCCTTTTTCTTACATGATTGGTTGGTTACAAGATGAACATGCTTTGGAAGTGAGAGAGAAATTCCATTTTTATTATATAATTGGAAAATATGTTGATCAAGTGTTGTGTGATATTTTGGATATGAATAGTTGTCACATATTTCTTGGTAGATCTTGGCAGTATGATTGAAGAGCTATGCATGATTGTTTCAAGAATGTGATTACTATTTAGAAAGGTGGCACGAAGCATTCCCTATTTTCTTTGGAAAATTTAGAACTCAATAGTAGGAACCTAAGCTTTAGGTATTGAGTTAAGTTGAAGGATTTTAAATGTGTTAGATATTAATATAGAAAGAGGACATGTGATACATCAAGGAAGGATGTGAAGAGTAACAAAGGGAAGAGTGTGCAAGTTAATAAATTGGAGGATGTGTATGTGAAGAACAAGTATTGCATTTTTATGCTAAATCACAAAGATGTTCTTCCATCTATTAAGAATATCTTTTCACACCTTGAGATTATGATGCATGATAATCTTGGGGTATCTTTAAATCCTTGACATCAGAGTGGTTTTGGCTATGAAGTTAGAGAAATTGATCATAGAGGTATTGGGTCTCATTCATTATTGGGTTGTTCTTCATTGTAGTGTTAGTTGAGGTGCTTAATCACTGAAGGAACTCAACATAGTTTCTAGTACTTGGTAGAACTTTTTCTTAGTGATGCTTAGGTTTGTCAACTATTCTTGTGGGAGCTCATTAGGCATGCTCAATTCTTTTGTAAACACTCGATAGAGTGATGGTGCCAATTAGGGTTCTTGAGGTTTTGTTTGGCCAAATTGGTGCATTTAATGCATGTAGTCTATGATTATGATGTGGGTAAATTTGGGGGTGTATGAGGACCTATGTGTGGTCTTTGTCATCTCTAATATGTGAATTTTATTAGTGTTTTAAATTTAGGGGCTTTTCCTAATTATTTTTGTGCCATTATCATGGGTTAACATGAGGGTTAACATTTCATATTTAATATCTATTGTAAGTTGACTTTTTGCTCAAATATGAATTTAATGCAAGGGTTTGCTGAATTTATAATTTTATATGCTAACTTATGGCTTAGTTTGGTATAAGTAAAGGGTCTAGTTGATGTGTTGGATCATAATTTAGTTTAGTATAGAGTAGTGAAGAGAAGAAAATTTGTGAAGAGCTAGTAGTTATGGCTTCGGAAACAAGGAGATTGCTTGGTGGCTTGTACGCACAAGTTGATATCTTTCTAGAGGTTTCTACTAGAGTGTTGTTGTATTAAAAATATGGACTAGCTAGGATTTGAATTAGATCTTGAAGGATATTGCTGAAGTATTACTTGCTTTGTATTTGGAAATAACCTAGATGACCTTATAGCCCAACACATTTCATGTAATTAGCTTCTTTATGAGTCAAGAGTATTGTCTGGTATTAGATCTTATATCTTGTGTTTCAGCCATAAGGTTATTTTTTGGCTACTAGGATATCTCCTTCAGGGATTCTTCTGCCTTGTACTACATTAGGTTTGTACCCAAGATGGTGGGTGAATATTACAAGATGAACTACATATATGACTATGATGTCTAGATGAGGGACTATAAAATAATGGCTCTATAGCTTGTGGAAAATATTCTTAACCTAGAAGTATCCCTTAAGGCATAAATTAAACTATTCTTATCTTCTCCTTATTTTATTTATTTATGTCACGTAAAGGATCATACACCCATTAATTGATATAAATAAGAATGGAAACCTACTTAGTTTGTATATAATTATCTTTATTTTATTAGTTTTTAGCATAGTGTTTACATTAGTAGAGCTCTCACTCCTAACACAAAAAGAGGAGAGAGTTTCTTATAAATAAATGGATGTAATATGTACCCCAACCCAATATTTTGATGCAATAATAAATACCATTGGTGCTCTCATTTTGAGTGTAGTAAATCTTTTCAGACTATGCTATCTTTTGTTAATCCATGTTCATGATGATAATAGAGCTAATGGTTTTATACTATTGTTATAATTGTGCAATCTTTAAATTTTAGTGTTTTTCTTATGTTAACAAATTTTATTGTTGTGATGATTTGGAGAAAGGATCATTATTGTTCTCACATAATATTTTGTCTTGAATATGTACACTTTTTGTGGCTACACAATTTGATGAATCATGAAATATCTTTCATTTTTCATTAAAGTTCTCATTGATGATTAAATTAATGGACTTGAATAAGCACTCCTAATTTCATTAGTTTCCTACAAAATCCTTTTGATGATTTAATTTGTACACGTGTTGTTGCTTTGGCTTACATTTATTATAAATTTTTCTTTTAGTAATTTGTTTTAAATCTCTAATTACTCTATCTTTGTTATTTTCTCTTCAAACATGTGGTTAAAATCAAAATTAATATAAGTCCACTAATAAAAACTACATTAATTATAAAATAGAAAATAGAAAATAAATAAATAATTTTGGTTATATTTCAATAAAATTGTGCAGAACTGGTAGATACCAAAAAATACCTCTTGTGAATATTCACATTCATCTTAAATTGTATTACACAAGAGGTTCAAAAATAGCCATCTAGAACCTTGGATTTTCTCATTGATTAACCTTTTAAGAGAGAGATTCTTGATAATTTCTTCCATTAGCACCATGTCAAACGATCACTCTATTGGGGTTTTTACACTAATAAGAAACAAAATACTTAATACCAAGATCATGAAGATCACAATAACCTAAAGATTAGCTACTTCCTATAAACAACTATATGTTCTTCAAATCTGGACCCAACTTCAACAAAATCATGGAAGATTTTCTACTCTTTTGGCTCTACAAAACCAAGGTGAATGCATCTAAGGGATAAAAAGATTGACAACTTGTTACTAAATTCACATCTCACTCACTTCATGATATTTTGTAACAATATTTATCCCTTACAATAGATTGGTCATAATTCTTCTTAGATCTATAAATAATTTTGGACAATAACAACTAAGACTCATAGGTTAAATGTAAACAAGTACTAACCATCTATGGAACTCTTCATTTATTAAAGTAAAATTGATTTGATTTCTAGATGTTTACTTGACATCTATCTTACACCTTTTCATGTGCTAACTGAAATAATTGATTAGTGCCTCATTCAATGGGATTTAGTGCATATCCAATTTCTTGACTTAATTTATTGCATTACAATCAATATAATTAGTCATTCTCCCTACAATGCATTCTTACATAAATCCTTCTTAATGCCTGGAGATCCTATCACATTTATTGAAGCATTTACTCAATTCATTGAATCAAAAGAAATAACAAATTGGCATACAACTTATCCTAGTTGCATTAAACTGAACAAGCTTTACTAATGTAATCTCAAAATAACTAGCCATTAAAAATGGATACAATATTTAGAGAGAAAAGATAATGGGGACAATTCATCTTTGCATTAATCTTCATTAAAAATTATATAGCATTGGATAATACTTAGACCAACTCCAAACAAGACATCATGATCATGTTTAGTTAATGTATTTTTAGAATTTGTAGAGAAAATACATCAAAAAGTTGATATGAAGAAAGACTAGGCAAAAATAAACTAACAAAACTAAAAGTTATACAATAAATCAGACCCTCTCTCTAGCCTTAGGATCTCACTTATATAATGTGAGATGTAACAAGCTTCATGCATACAAAAACTAATAGCTATCCTTAAGATAGAAAAGATATAAAATGTTAGTACCATAAAAGACAAAAAATAGTGCAATAGAAAAGGTTTGCAAAATATTCTCTTGTGGGGGCCAATTTCTGCTACACATTTCATGCTAAGCGGTTCATGATTGGCTTCAAAGTTTTTGGCATTCCTCGAATGGTGTAAAAAAGAAAGTTTCACATGGTGAACCTGATCCAAATGTCTATAGAGTTACTTTAACTCAATAGTCTCCATCCACATCATCATGCATAGTTTAAACAACAGTTACATCTATTTTTTCTTTGGGCATGTCATTAGTTTGGACAACTATACTTGTTATTGTAGTTACTTTCTCTTCTTTTTCTTCTTTTTCTTGGGCTAATGTATAGGTTGTTTGCATATCATCTTGGCCCACTTCCTCATCATCAATTTCTTTAGTTGCTAACTTCTTTGAATGGACAAAATCTTCCATCCATTTATTGAAATGTGTATCATTTGGCCAATCAAAACTCAGAACCTCTCATTGTATCTTAAGCACAAAATCTCCTAGCTTATTAATTTCAACAAAATCTACTCTAATGGAATTATAAAAAAATTGCACTTTAACAACCTCTCCAGTTCTCATTGCCCATAGAAAATGCCTTTATTCACTTGTGAGTCCATTTATTCTGTGGCATAATAAATCATCTAATTTTTTGTCCCATTCTTCCTTTTCTTTCAATTTTTCTATCTTTTTAAGTGCATGGGGAAAGAGCTCAAAATTCTCAGCAAGATATTTTGGAAAAAAAATTATTATCTTCTTCTATATGACAACTAATTTTTCATCAAAATCAAACAAATCATTTGTCACATCAATTTTTTTTTCTATATATTGACAAGATGAACTAATAATTGAAATCATCAAAAGGGTGAAATATTTATCCATGTTGCCCCATTCACTCATGATGGGTTTTAGAGCATTTTCACCACCTTTGATTTCTTCCCAAATGTTCATTATTTTCACCAATTATTCATGAAATGTTGGCCAATCAATCTTATCTACTATATATAAGATTGTCTTCCTGATTTTATCTTCATACAAATCATTCAACTCAACATTTAAGGTTAGGAGTTTATTCTTTTCTTCCTCAAATTTGTCAGTAGTATATAATTCTAGCCTTTGTGGAGTATGAGGTAGTTCTACCAAGGGAGTTGAGTGAATGGTTGAATAAGGGGGCATGGATAAGTAATTTTGGGATGGCTTGAATCTCTCACTTTTATTTTTCCTAGTGTCTTATCTATTTGAGCTACCTAAGCCTCCAATTGATGTATCATGTTTCCACCTTCCTCATATGCCTTTAGTATTTCTTCAAACTTGGCATTGAGCTCTAGGAATTTATTTCTATCCTTTTTAGCAACTACAACCCAAAAGTCCATCATTTCCCTAGTCATTTTGGATACCTTTGCACTATCTACCTCATTTTCTCTATAAACCAGAAGGCTACTTGTATGCTTAGCACTTGAAATTTATTTTAGCATAGTTTTATCTCTCCTTTTAATAGACCATATCACAAATGCATGGTGATTATTTTTGTATTTCAATCCTCTATGTGCCTATAAGATATGTTCCTTAGTTTTAAACTGATTATCATTTGCCTTCCTAATAGAATCAAAAATCATAGCATTGGCTATGTCCCATTCAGGAAAGATTAAAACTACTAAGTTTTTCAATAGTTTCCTACCCCTTTAGGGTTTAATTGTACAAATTCCTTCATAAAGTTAGCTTTAAATTCCTCTTCAATTTCAGTGTCCAACTTATTAGGTTTCTCTTCCTTTATTAATTTACACTTATTTTCAAAGTTGCCAATATTTCTTCTCCATAAAAACTGGTGAAAAGCTCTAGCCTTTACAAAATTTTCATCATCAATAAATTTTTGGTCAACCAATACTATCATAGGGTCTATCTCCTTACCTCTATAATCTCCAATAGTAAGATCAAAAGATGGCATAGGAGGCTCTATAGGTTCTCCTCCTTCAATGTCAGTATTTGTGACCACAATGTCCCTTTCCCCTCTAATTTTTCTTAGTTTTTCTCTCAAAAAGGCTTCATCATCTTTTTTGAGTGGAGTCTAGGTAGGTGAATATTATTCCACATGAGAAGATGATTCTTGCTCTAATCTCTTCTTTTTGGGAGCATTTGTGTTAGGTGGGATTTTAGACCGTGACCTCTTATATGGGGGAACATACTGGCCACTACATACCCGACTCATTTCTGCAATGTATGTTTCCCTGGGGTCATAATTACTCTATTGGCTAGCCTTCTTTCCACCTTAATAGCCTTGTTTGGGTTTTCTTTTGTTATGATTTCTTTCTTCTTATTCAATGTTTACATAATCCCAACAAAATTATCCATTAATATATCTATTTTCATTCCCTAATACTTTCTATCTGACAGAGGTTCATAATCTAGTTCAAAAGCATTTATTAAATCTAGGACTTTTCTATATACTATCCATTTTCTTTCCTAAGTTCTTGTTCTTTCAAAGAGAACATATTCCTAATTATATCCTTAGGAAAGTAGACAATTTACTTCTAAGCTTTAACATTACTCCTTTCTCTAAGGAGGTCATAAAATCCTTCTTAGTCAACAAAGCGAGCATGGGACTGAGCCATATGATATTTGTCTAAGAATTTTCCCAAGTTTTTCCATCCCTTTTTCACAAAAAAAAGTTGTGAACAATTTTAATCATTGGAAATAAAGTACCTTTAGATTTACCAAGCAAATCCCTCTCCTCAACTGATTTGATTTGTGATAACAATTCAGCAATCGGTACTTTCAAAGGCACTTGGTGTGGCAACACATGTGGCTATCCCAAAAAGCCATAAAATCTTAAAATAGTGGAAATAGGATATGGAATAATATCACCCCAATTATGGCTTACCAACAATCCTTTAGCATGGTCCTTAGGTCTTATTATCTCAAATAGAGACTATGGTATTGTAGGGCTATCCCCTACTAAAAACATTGTCAGCCTAGAGGAAAAGTATCTATCAAATCTAACAAAGTTGGTATTAGTTACTTCCCATGGCATGTCTACACTACATAATTGGATAGGGAGCCTCTCCCCATCTCTTTCTAATTCTAGTTTCATTTTCTTGGAGAAAAATGTAACTCCTTTCTATAAACAAATATATATCAACATAGAATACCAGTAGAAGGGCTTGTCAACTTTAGCCTTTAATATTCCAATCAAGCCATTATAAACTTCTTCAACAAAAAATTAGCAAAATGAAGGATTGAACTCATTCCATATTGAAGAGTTTGAGTAATAATAATAAAAAATAGAACCTAGAATGTGATCTTGTTCATCCATACCAAAAATCTTGCAAAGAGAAAAGTACAAGGCTTATTCCCTAGTGTTAAAATACTTTTTCAATAAGGGCTCATGGGTGTTTTGAGTGACCAAGGGAAATGATCCAATTTTAACAAAATGCTACTATAATGGACCTCCCCTTAGATACATCCTTTGTGCATCATATCTGGCTTGGAGGTCCTTTGTGTTAATTTCCTCATGAACAACATGATTAGGGTTTAGTTTGACAACCTCTCTAATCAATTTAGGTGAAACTCTAAAGAGGTTATCACCCACATGATTTTTTACAACTATAGTAATTGGATCATACTTTTTTGCCATGTCTTCCAACAGATCATCATTGAAAAAGAATCTGAGGACAATTAATTTACCTATGTCGAATTCCCAAACATTGCTTCTTGGAGTATCCAATTTCCTTTCTATAAACCATTTCCTAAAAATCTCTAATCCTCCCATAGATACTTCTGTGTCCCTTAACCCATTGACTTTTTTCATAAAAACCCTTGCCAACCACTAACCTAGGGCTTTTTGGAATCAACTCTCTACCCCTAGCTAATTCATTCATTGATAGGGACATTTGTTCTAGAAAATCATTTTCAATTGCCCTCTCTAGGTAATCTAATTTTCCAAAAAAATCCTTGCATGGAGGAATTTTTTATTTTACCCTAGTGCAATTATAATTTCTCAATTTTTAGGAGGTCAAATGACTTACCTACTATTTCGTGCCCCTTTCTCTCTATAAATCACTTTACAATGTGTTGAAAACCTTGACAACTCTTGCCCTTAGCTCTAGAAATATTTGTGCTACAATAATTCTATGATTTTATGGCTCAGTAATGGATAATTCAAAATTTTACTACAAAATTTAGCTCACATGAAGTGGCATTGATTAGAGTTAATGCTTTAACAGTAAAATTTTGCATCGTGCCCTGAACTTTAAATTTCAACCATTGATCATGGAGAATCAGACAATTTGTTTTGAACTCAAAATGGTTGTATTAACCTTTTTTGAAAATTTTCTACATGTCAATAGGGTACATACCTACATTTCATAATAGTCAAGCATTTTCATGAAGTGATGTACTATTAATCATCAATCTTTCAAAGATTGACAATCAGAAAGGATCCTTTTATCTTCATAACTCTAGATTTAAAATCATGGGCCCACTGGTACACTCACCTTCTAGCTCAGCAAACATATAGATTATCCCATCAAATCATTGTGTTCCATATCACTATGCTTTTCCACCCTAGTGTGACTTGGCAACCTTCTAAGTAACCAATCCCACTTGTCCACATGACAAGTAGCCACTTCCCCACATTAGTTAAAGTTTTCTCATTTTCATATTGCATGGATGTGCCATCCATTCATTTTTTCAAGTTCAATGACACAAATACATCATGCCTTTTATGATCCATTTAGCAAGGTCAACCAATAAATTGCAGTTCTTTTTTCTAACATATTCTAATAGTTGCCAACTATAAATTTTATTGACACCTTTCTCAAACTTGGGCACATGACCTCATACAAGGACACATGGAAAGTAGGTGCCTCCTCAATATAGTTAAACCTCAAGCATTTCTATCTTGTGGGAATGTGTTGTTCATTGATATGCCCAAGATTAATGATGCATATATCTTGTGCTTTTTTAATTGCTTCAACATCTCGCATGACATCACTTAATACACATGTTGCTAGGGTGCTTTACTACATTGGGTAAACTTCACACATTTTCATGATGTGGTAATATTCTTATTGTAGATCTTCCCAATAGTAATGGCTTAGTGATATGATACCAAAATATGGCCCCACTTCTCAATTTGACCATTTAAATTTATTGAAAACTTCAATGTGCTCTAATAACTTTGAGAACGTCCTAACACCTCCACTTCTTTGCAACACATTAAAAGGCTAACATCACCAAATGTGACATGGTATAGAGGTGCATTCCTACATTTGCTAAAGGTCAAGAAAATACTCAATGCAGGCATGTGCTCATCATTTATCTTTCAAAGATCAATGTTTGACGAGAGTAAACCACAACTATTAAGATATTTTGCAAAGTATTAAGGAAATAACAAAAGTAAAACCACAACTAGGGAAAGGTTTACAATGAAGAGTTTCTAAATTCCAAAAAGGTAACTTAAAATAAATATGCGAAAAGGGTGAAAGTAAAACCTTAGGGTAACAATCTTCCCATTTAATTTTTTATAAAACCTACTTTCCATAATTTTGAAAAGCTAGCACACATGACAAGGGTTTGATGATTTTTAAAAAAAAATCACCTAGGGTTTTGACACATTTCACAATTTTTAAATGCATGGGACTAATCATTCTTTCACTACAAAGTGTGACAATAATACATAGTAAAAAACCAAACCAACACACTCAACAAATGTGATGCTAGAAGGAGGGCAAACAAATGGTTTTTCCCTAAGAACTACGTTTTTGTTTGATAGATCTACAATTTTTGAGGTTCTATTTATTCTAATTTTGTCCAGAATAAGAAGGTACACTTTTTTGAAGGTATTATTTTTGTAAGGTTCACTTTTAGGTAGGTGGTCTTTTAAGAAGGTGCACTTTTAGGAAGGTGTGCTTTTCACAAGGTGCACTTTTCAAAGTGAATGCAAACCTAAAGATCTTGACCTATTGTCTCCATTTAAGAAAGAATTAATGTATTCACTAGAGAGACATAAGTTCCTATAACTTGGTCACTTTTGCAAGCCTTGTACTGAAAAAGGGATACCCAGGCTCTAGCCACTCATGTTTTAAATTCTATCTTCTTCATCTATTTTGCATCCAAACTTACCCTAACCTACCATTCTGCTAAACCCTCCAATTATGGATTTATTTTTAAATGCAATAGATTCACCAATCAACTTGCAAGGTCGACTGAATGATTTTCTCAAGAACCCTAAGAAATTTTTCACATTGTTAATATATATAGAGACACACATAGTTGAAGATCACATCAATGTTTTCAAATAAATCTACAATAAAAAAAGATTCAAGAAGAAAATGTGGTCCTTCATCTATTCCAATACACATTGGGAGAGTATGTATTTAATTGGTACATCAATCTACCACCAATATCTATTCCAAAGTGGAAAACTTTTGAAAAAAAAATTCTTTAATTAATTAAAAGCAATCATCTATCTAATTGTGACACATCACCAATTCATATCTATCAAGAGGGATCTAGCAAAGACTATCTCACATGTTAATCATCATTTTCACATCGCATACCACAAGTTGTAAACTCCTTATATAGTAATAGTAGGGGATGAAATTCAAATCTAACTAAACTCTATAGATCACCTCAATTCTATCTTCCTAAGGAGGCTATATATTGCAAACATTGACACTCTAGAAAATTTCTTCAAAGAAGTAGTCACCTTTATGAAACAAGTTAACCTAAATGTAGGAGGCATGATGGTTCCAACTCATGCCAATACAATAGTACCATCATACCCTATAGGAGCATAAGAAAAGCCTAGTCAATTAATTCAAGTTATATAACACATTGACAATAGGAACCAAATATTTCAACTCTAGCTATAACTTACCCAAGATACGAACCTGCAAAAGTTTCCTTCTTTGAGAAAAAAGTCACACTATCATTTAAGGAAGAAAACAATGTTACAACCAAGCTAGATCAAATGAACAATACTATGTCTCAAATAGCCAATGAGCTAACCTATCTTAGGTTGTCACAAGGAAAGAATAATAATTTCCAAGGACCTAATATAACCCATAGAACAATAATTTTTGTGGAAAAAATACTGCAAGAAATAATTTCAACATGCTAGATCAAAACAATGGTTTTCAAAGATAGAATCAAAAAAGGAATAGTCATCCAAACAATGGAAGTATCCTAGTAGACACTAATAATAATGATTAGTTTTTTCATATCAATCAGCTTGACACTAGAAAAAATATACCAAATGATGGCAACCCATTGCTAAGAAGAAATCAAGAAATGAACCTGAATTTACATAACGATAATACTGAGTCCCCTATTCAACTCAACACTATGCTGTTAGAATATTTTGATTCTATCTAGAACACCAAAATAAGAGATACAGTCAACAAATATTTCTTCCCTTTAAATGAAGGATTGAACCCTTAACCAACTAAGATGTTCACTTTTTAGAACAATAATCGAAACACTTACAACATACACAATCAAAGGGAACCCACATCTAATGGAATTCCCCTTGGCTTACATCTAATGCCACCTGATCCAAGAGTGAATAACAATTTGAAACCTACAAGAGCACCTATCTCTAGAAAATAAACTTAGCCATAAGGGAATACACCTACTATACTTAAAAACTCATCTTGGTCAACTAAGAAGTACATTATGATTGTAGAACTAAAAAAACCAAGGCTAATATCTCAATGTATGATATGATATAGATTTTTTATAGCTAAAGGGAAGCATTATTGAGAACCCTTGATCATACAAAGACAACATGAGGTGCTAACACTCAAAATAAAGTCATAGGTTAAAATTTCTAAGGCTACAGGTTTCATATATATAAAGATAAAGTTGAAGCCACCGACCCACCCACCACTTTTTCCTAGGCTCATAATTTTTAGAAAAAAATCTTCACAATTGCCTCATCAATTTTGACACTTCCTAGAATGTCATGCCGCTCTCATTATCTCAAAATTTACAAGTTTCTCCACAATCTATAAATCAAATAGCAATCTAAATTGACACAAGAAAAAGTGAAAGTTAGAGGAATGTTGAAGGATGTTCACATACAGTTGACTACAGATCCCTAGTTCTAAGACATGATTGACATACATTTAGTAGAAATTAGAGAAACATAAGGTCTAATACTAAGTACAAAATTGACCATTTGTTTAAGAGGATGGTTCTCAACAAATTTCACTAAAGTATGGCTACCTTAAAAGGGTTTGAGCAACTAGACAAAAATAGACATTGAGCAAAAATTAAACACAATGATCACAAAGCATAATTCTCTAAATGAAGTGACATTTCTTCAATTAGACTTATTCCCTTGTACAGTAATGGCTTTTGAAATAGTTCTCACCAAAAAGTTCTGATAACAAGACTACTAGAAGATCACAAGACCTCACCAAATGGGGTAGAATCATAACTCAATTCATAGATAATATGGTCACAAATTTGTAGCATTAGAAGAAGACATATATCAAGATATTTTACTCCTTCAAGGATTTTGTAGGTTTAACCATACAAAACACCCATAATTTAAATGTTTGAATTGTCAAGAGATAATTTCTTGAGTTTTATCTTAGTTGACACACTCTACAACTAGCCAAACTACAAGTAAAATATCAAAAAGTAATTTGAGTCATGTATGTATTCCCAAAATCATGAACAACATCATTAGGGAGAAAATTTAAGAAGATCTAAATGCTTCATATAGTGCCATCTCCTTAGGTAAAGGAGCTTTATTCTCTCCTTTTGAAGGGATCATTGAATTTCTTAAAAAGAGACATTTTGTTGAAGGTTGAGGTTGGACCTCAATTGTCATTTAGCCTAAACTTCAAACTAGTAGAGACGCATAATTGATGAAAGAGATTGAGGATAAAGAAAAAAAGAATAAACAATTCTTATATGAAGTGTAACCACTAGTGGCTTATCAAGCCCAACATGGGGGAGGATTTAATGGGTCCCTAAGAAATAGTCTTTTGAAGATAAAGTGGAAGCAAGGGTTTTGACAAATAAACACAAATCAAGGAAACCAAAAGATCAACCAATATGGACACTCATGTTTGATTGTTCTAATTCCAAAGGAGTCGGACCACATATTGAGTTAGTTAATCCCAAAGGTAAGTATTTTTATGCTACATATCATTTATACTTCCTATGTACTAACAATGCCTCCAAATAAAAATCCTTGATACAAAAAGTATTTTTCACACAAGGAAAGGATGTCAAAGCTCTCATAGTCAGAGGAGACTCCCAATTGGTGATTTGAGAAGCCAAACCAATTTAGTCTTGCAATGAAAAATGATTATCATCTTACTATAAGAGATTTTGGGACTTGATAGAATATTTTGAAGCACTTAATGCCATATCTATTCGGAGAAGAAGTAATATAGTAGATGATTCCTTTGCAATCTTTGTTAGTGGACTACAACTCATGGAAAGAAAAAAAAATCAAAATATTACTAACTTCCAAGTCTTCCAAGATGACCAACACATTCTAGAATTCATCATGCATAATGGTTTGTTTGAAGGACAACAAATTAACAATACACCTAACAACAAACATGAGATGGATGAACTGGAAGATGAAGATGTGATCATAAATTTTAAAAACTAATACTATTCCTAAAAGGATGGTGAAGCTATAACACATCTTTGACCAAGAAAAATCAATGTGCAATAAGATGACCAATGAAGAAAAGGGAATCAAATAATGTGACCCTTATAAACTAGGTACAAAAGACAATTGTAAGATGGTGAAAATTAGAAAAGTTTTTAATTCCCAAGAGAGGGAAAATATGCTCCAATTACTCATATAATTTAGATATGTCATCACATGGAGTTGTGAGGAGCCAAAGATGTATGATGCTGACATTATTACTCAAATTATATTCCTTTGAATCCTGATTCTAATCCTTTTCACCAAAGATAGGGACTAGTAAATTCTAATATTAAACCCTTAATAATGAGAGAAATTCAAAAGTTTCTAGATACCAAGATTATTTTCCTAATTTGAAATTCTACCTAGGTTACCAACTTGGTACCTATGAGAAAAAACACGAGAGATTTTTCTTTATGTAGACTTCCAAATTTGAACCAAGCATCTGAGAAAGATAACTACCCATTTCCTTCACTTGATGAAGTACTATACAATGTAAATGAATCTATAATGATGTCTTTTCTAGATGGATATTCAAGACATAACCAAGTAATGTTAGATGAGAAAGATAGATTCGAAACAACATTCACCACTAAATGTGGAACATTTTCTTATAGAAGAATTCCCTTTGATTTAATCAATGTAGGAGAAACATTTCAAAGAGTGATGGATGAAGCATTTAAGGGGATAGTAAAAAAATCTATAGTTATTTATATGGACAACCTCACACTCTTTTGAAATAAGAGGAGTACCCATATTTCTTACCTTAAACAAGTTTTCAACCGATGTTGAAAGTATGATATCTCTTAACCCAAAGAAATGTTCATTTGGATTTACAAAAGAGAAGCTCCTAGGCCACTTCATTTCTAAAATAGGTATTTCAATTGATCCTAAATGGATAGAAGAACTTTTTTTAAAAAATAATCCTCATAATCAGGAAGATATTAAGTCTTTCTTCTAAAAGTTTAACTTTTTATGAAAATTCATTAACAGGTTCCCAAAACAGTTTACCACCTCAATGATTTAATGAAGAAAGGAGTATAGATTGATTGGGTTCCTAAAGTCAAGAAATATTTAAGAGATATCAAATTGGTAAAATTCTAGTGCCCTAATACTTTTGATTATTGATTATCAATTTATTTTCATAGTCTATTCTTTCACTTTGGAACATTCATGTGTAGGTATCCTCTCAAAAAATAAAGACAAAGAAGACAAAATACCCATTGCATTTATGAATTGCCCACTTAAAAATGCCAAGTTAAATTATCCCAATTTGGATAAATAATTATTCACCCTAGTAAAAGTGATCAAGAAATTGTGCCACTACATACTTAAGAGTAAGGTATATTCCATTGTACCAGACCCTACAATCAATTCATTGCTCATGCAGAATGAGTTCGGAGAAAAAGGAGAAAATAGAGAATGGTTAACAAAGATGACATAGGAAAATGAAGAACAAAGTGTAGTGTCTTAAATAGACACCAATAAAGGGATAATTACTGATGTCTAGTACCAAGACATTGTATTATACCTCTTGCAAAATCAATGCACTCAATGGGTGAATAATTCTCAACATAGAGGGCTGAAAATGAAATGTGTGTCCCATATGCTTAAGAATATAAAATTTTACAAGAAAAATAATGAGGGAATTTAATTGGTTTGTTTAGGTAGTGAAAATTGCAAGAGAACTACTAGAATAATACCATAATAGTTATAATACTACACATGGTTCAACAGAAGCCACAACCCATTAGATTCTAAAATCAGTATACATTTGTTGTACTATTTACAAGAACATGTATAAACATGTGCATTCTTATCACATCTTCTAAACAAGTGCAACCAGGGAACAGAATTTGCAACCAGTATTTGAGGTTCACCCCTTCGCCAACTGGGGACTAGATTTCATTAGGTCTTTAAATCCACCATCATCAATAGGACATGTTATTTTTATAACAATTATAGATTATTGCACATGGTGGATTGAAGCTGAAACTTTCAAAAATTGTATAGCAAAAGTGGTCACTAGTTTCCTAGAATAACACACCATGACCATGTTTGAGATACCATTCTTCCTAGTTTGTGATAATGGGTCATCTTTTGCATTATTTTTTCATACTCAGTTAGCATTGGAGAATAAATTCATAATCAAATTCTCTTCCAAATATTGTCCACAATGGAATGGGATAGCCAAGTCTAACAACAAGAATTTGATAATAGTCATAAAATTCTTGCCCACAAAAACTCCAAAATATTGGCATACCAATTGAAATATGTGTGATTGATAGATAGAATTAGGATAAAGAATATTTTATGAACATCCTTGTATTTACTAGTCTACATATAGGAACTAGTATTCCCATGCAACCTCAAGATTCTAGTGCTAAAATTTATGAAAGTATACGTTGAAGATGTTGACAGGGTCCAAACAAGATTAATAAATCTTTTAGAATTGGATGAGAAAAGGACATCGGTGTTAGAAAAATATGTCAAAACGTTAAGCTATTATCAAAGACTAGTTCAATAACAAAGTCATGATCAAATATTTCAAAATTTCAAAAAAAATTCTTATGTGGGACAAAGAAAAAGAAAAACTAAGTACTGATACCAAATCTCAATTCTTATGGATTGTTCCTTATCATATTGTAGAGATTTTGGAGGAAAACACCTTTAGGCTAAGTACTCCAAGGAGAATTGATTTTATTTCAAGTTAATGGAAACCTTTTGAAACATTTTTTTAAAAATTTTTTTAAAAAAAAGTGTTTCCTTTAGGTTGATTTATGATTTGAGCTTAGTGTGTAATCAAGATTATGCTCGGTAAGTAAGGCCATCCCAACTAGTCTTGATTTTGGGAAGAGGTATTTCTTTATCAAAGTAGTTGGATAACATTTTTTCTTATACCAACTAAATACTGGTGCTATTTGTATATACAAGAGACCTTCCAACCTTAAAATCTAAATCTAGGCTGATCACTTTAACCACTTTATAAATTTAAATAATTGACCATGCAGGTCATCTTCAAATCTAGATGGATGGTAGAAAATAATAATTCAAAACTTAGCAGTTCACATAAAGGATCTCCTTAGAGACTTGCAAAGGTCATTATTTGGCATGAGATTTTCCTAAAAGTTCATTAGAAGTTGAACAGAAGAGTTATCAAATTGGAAATTGATATGCAAGAGAAACACCAATACTGTGACTATAAAATCTTAAAAGGAATAAAAATAAAATACAAATGGTATCACATATAAGATTCTAGATGCTTGCAAAGGTAATCAAATACAAAGGTATCATATGAGAGTTGTTAGCTTATAACACCTAATAACTAAAATACTTCAAGGAAGAGTCATATGGAAACACATGAGCTCCACAAAGTAAGATAAAAGATTACCAAGGTTCAAAGACAATCACTTAGTAACTCATTAAGATCCCTTTGAATGGATTATCTCATCTAGCCATATAATCATTGATATCAGGTTTATGGGGATATTTGATGTTTGTTCTAATTAGAAAAATATTGTTCTTGCATTTCTAGACACTCATGATGGTTTGCACCTTAAAATGTCAAGAGAAATTGAGATGTTAAACACACACTGAGCGAGAAAATTTGTGATTCTAAGTTTCTTGTTTTCCAAGTACTCAAAGGCCTCTTCTCACACTTGAAATCAAGTTTAAAACTTGACACAAACTAGAGAAATACTTGCTAATGAAGAAATGTCTTTTTTATTTCTTCCTTTTTTTAGGGCTATTTGTTGTGGTTTAACAATGCATGCCCAATTTTGGACTGAAAATAGCGACTCCCTCTTTTGGATGAGAAATCCCTTTGTCCAAAATAAGGAACCAATTCAAGTTCCCTAGTGAATAAATATCTTCCTTTAAGTCTTGTTCATCCTAGGGTGCCTAATTGGTCATTTGTGAACATTTCCATTTGGTTAGAAGATCATTTTAATAAAAGTTAGACACAAAGTGGGCACATGCATATCTAACACACTCTCATACCCATTCTAGGTGTGTAATGTGTTTTCATACTTTGAGGAGCCACAAAGTGTGCACATGCACACAAGTGCACTATCTGAGGTGCATACATTCACATCCAAAGTCTAAAAACATATATATAGAGACAAAAACAATCCCCCACTCTATGCATTCACTTGATTGCCTATAATTTTTTGAGAGTGCACCTTAGCAACCTTACAACCACTACCTAATTAAATGTTTGCACCTCAACCTACAAGCCTTTTAAAGGTGAAGAGAACATGCACACATGTGTACATTTGTAGGTGCACATGAGTAGGTGCACACCCTTGAAATCTATTCATAATGTGCAAAAACCATAAAATAGGCATCCCTTTGTGCATGAATGCTCACTATGTGCATAACATGTGCATAATAATAAATGTAATTTTTCCAATACATCTAGATGCCAAGGGTGCACATGTGCACCTTGCACACATGAGAAGGTGTGCCATGTGCACAAGGTGCATATTTTAGACACTTATAAATATTTTTTGTCAATTTGATCAATTATTTGCTAGTTGGGTCATCTTTGTAAGGTCATCTTAGGTTTTCACCATTAATGGTATTGACATTTTTATTTCATAAAAATAAACGATGTCATTTTCATCTTCTATGACCATAAATAATATTGCACCTATACCAATAGCTTTCAACTATCTAAAAGCACCAAATAAGTTCAGATTCATGGATAAACATTTCAAAATTTGAGATATCACATTAGGACACATTGACTAGAATATCTTCCTATTATTGCACAAAAAACCTAAGGAAAAATTAGCTATAGTTTCCATATTGATTAGAAGTGGGCTAGTAAATACAACTTCTCATCCAATATCTTTCCAATCATAAGAATAGATAATGACTCTAGAACACAACTATGTGCTAGAAGAGAAAGTGGGTAAAATTGTAAAAGTAGAGATTATCCTAAACATAAGGTCATGAAACATTGAGAAGATATTTCATCTACTAAAGGTAGATCAATATCTGCAAATCACTTGTGATACCATAGACTATTAGTATAGAGAGAATGAGTTAGAAGTGAAGGAGTTCATATAAGGGAAGTTTCTCATTGATAGGATGCCATTAAATTGAAGAGTTGGGAAGGTCGATATTAATCAAGGGCATAAGATAGATGAAATTGGCTACTCTATAGTCCTTTTAAGTAGATCGATGGGCCTCCCTTGTTGTTAATTAGCAAATGGAGATATGTAATTATTGTCATTTATGGCAACACCAGATATACATGCTCACAAGAAATGTTAAAAATAAAGATACTTAGCTTTTGGTACTCAAAAATTTGTCTAAGTATCAATTTGGTATACAAAAATGTATTATTTTCTTTATAACTTGTTGTTGATGTCATATTATGACTAGTAAATTTAGATGGAGATTGTGTACATGTTGATGACAACATGTATAACCTTAGAAATTAGTATGGACTATATAGAACAAACATATTTAGGTTTTAATAGTGAAACAAGACAAAAAAATTGAAGGAAGGTTTATTTTGTTTACAAAATAATTATTTCTCCAATTAGGGCCAAAATCCTACATGTTAAAGTTGGAAAAGTGTATTATGTTCTTGTTGGGAAATCATTTTACATGAGGTCAATGGTAGGAATCCATTGCACAATTCATCTCTTGAAAAGCTAATCTTTTGAGGATCAACTCCAAGGTTCAATATTTGTCTTGTGATGTACCAAAATCCACTTAGTTGAAGATAAATGTGATTGTTCATGAGGAGGCCTTTACTGGTTCTATTATGATTTCTGATTGAAGTAAATCTATTTTTTATTTCAAAATAAGACACAAAAGAACAATATTTTGTATTTTTTGGGTTTTCAATGAATGTAATCTAACATTGCAACTAAAATGAGTTCGTATTCTAACAAGGGGTTAGCAAAGAAAATAAAAAAACTAAAAGAAAATAATATGAAATTGAAATAACTTGAAATAGAAAACCTAAATGGACATAAGCTATAGAAAGAAACACGCTATGAGTTAAACTTTTGAGGAAATTGATAGGAAACCAATGAAAATAGGACTAGTGCTTCCTAGAATCCATTGATGCAATTGTCGGTGAGAAACTTTAACAATCATATGATATTTCACCTTTCATCAAATTGCAAGGCCATGGAAAGTGTACTCATGCAAGACAAAAGGCTATGTAGGCACAATTTGGTGATCTCTTCTCAAGCTTGATACATCAACAGAATTCATAAATCTATAGCAAACACCAAACCTAAAAGATTGCACAACCATAAACAACACAATAAACCTTTGGCTCAATCACAATCTCATGAATAAAATCCATGAAACAATGACACATTCAAGAAAGAAACAATACACTCTGAATGTGAGCACAAAAGGCATAATTTTATTGCATAATAATGACAACCCTTGTTACATTTTACAATGGGGTGTTTATAAGAAATTATCTCCTCAATTTGTATTGAGAGTGAGAGATATCTTCATGAAATAAAATGCTTGTAAAACATTAAAAAAAACTAAATATATACAAACTAACCATTCATCTAGTGCTTAGAGGGACTCCATCCATATTTTATTAATGAATTAGATGTGTGAGCCCTTTACATATTAAAAAAAGAGATTTTATGAGAGAGAAAGTAGGATGAAGCCATCAATAAAATTGGAAATGCATGGAGGAATCAAAAATAGAATCTAGTCCTTCACTAGGCATGTGTCAAAGTCAACTAGCCATCAAAATGCACTCCTGATGCATAGAAAGTGCTATTTTTTGAACTGGTAGTCAACTGTTGGTGCACCTCTAAATTATGGAACTATGGAGCTGCATACCTATGGACCTATGCACTTGTCGAGCTATGGAGCTATAGAGCTGTGAACCTTGATAGGGTCAAAATCTCAAAATTTTGCTAAGTGTCAAAATTGAAATTTTGGCATCTAGGTTTTGTTCTTCTTCATCCCAAAGCTATGTTTGGATGTTTTCCCTTGAATTTCTTTATCATCTTAGTAATCTTAGCTACATCTAGAAGATGTAAAGCCTCGTATTTATCCTTGAACTTCTATCTTTAGTTGTCCACCTCAATTCAAGTCTCTACAAAATCTTTGAGCTTGGTATCTAACTCCAAAAAAGCTTCTTCTATTCTAAAGGCTTGTTGAATGTCTTCATCATCAGCAACCTCTACAAAATTCTTCTTGAAATTTTCCACTACTATCTCTACTATCTTGAAAAGCTCTCAAAAATGGATCAAGATGCATACCTCCCCCTTCTCTAAGTATAGCATTCAAAGTATTCTTTGGATGTTCAGGATCAAGAGGACCAACAATTTTAGCTAGATACCCCTTTAGGATCTCAAATTGCCTTCAAAGTGTTTGAAATTCAATCTCATCTTGCTCCATGTACCTAAGGACCTCTTTCAATTCCATGGTCATCATTTTTTAGGCTAAATCTTGTGTAGGCCTTCCCAACATAACATCCTTTACTTCATAATCCTCAAGACTAATGGCTTCTACATCTGTACCTTCAGGAGGGAAAGTCACCTGTGTAAATAAATCCTAGTTTTTTATGGTAGTGACAAACATGAATGACATTACATCATGTAATGGAGACTCAAGTTTGTTCAAGATCTTTGCAATATCACAAATGTCATCCTCTAAAGCACATAACTAAGGCTTAGCACTCCTCATTATCTCCTTTTTGAACAATCTTATAATGTGTTTCTCTATGACCTTGGCCCTTGATGATGAAGAAGTGTGTTCAACTACCTCTTTCCCTTTATCACTATTTCTTGGAGTTGTCTCCTATTGTGAGGACTCTCCTTCTATAGCTTCAGTCTTTGTAGATCCTGTAACTTTCTCCTCAGCATCTTGGGAAGGTTGTTCTGAATATTCTACCATCTTTCCCTCCTTTGATAGTTCATCAATAGCCCTCATATCTAGTTGCTCTTATGATGATGGTTCCCTTTGAACTTTTTCCTCTTCTAAACTCAGAGGTTCGGGAGTTACTAAACCCTTATCTACCAACATAATCTATGGTGGAGATGGAGGAGATCAAGACCCTCTGTATCTAGTGGCATCTACATCTAGTCTTCTTATTGAGGTTCACTTGTAGGGGTGTCCTTGATCTTATCCTCAATAACCTCTTTACATATGGGCATGAAATTAAAATCTAACATTGAGAAAACACCACCAATATCTTCACTCTGCTCATCCACACATTACTATACTTCATCTTCTGACAAAGAGAGCTCTAATGGTTTTTCTTGAGAGGATGGCAGGGTACCCATGGCACTCTTTCTTCTTTGTAATTTTGTGGCTCTTGCAAGCTAGGTTCTTCCCTGTAGGGGCACTTTTTATTCCTCCTCTTCTAATTCTATTTCTTCTTCTTATTCATCTCCCTTTAGAATGCTTTCAGGAATAGAAGGATTAGGCACTAATCTTCTACTAATCCTTTTCCTTTTCTTCATCTAAATCTTAATCCTATTCTTCTATTTCTTAGAGGTAGAAGGAGAAGCAAGTTCATCTTACATAGGAGGAATGGAGACTTGTGGAGTATCTCCCTCTTCTAGCTAGCTAGACACAACATGAGGCAATTGTGGTTCATCCTGGACTAGGGTAGCTCTATTGTCTTGAGACCCTTATGGACTCTGCTCTTGCTACTGGGGAAATTCTTGTTCTATCTAAATCTTTTGGGGAGAGGTCCTCTTTCTTTTGTTCTTTCCCTTCCTTTCAAGAGGGTGATAATATCCCCTTGGGCAATCAAGTTGGTAGATTGTCTTTGGTTTGAAGGGGACTAGAGAACAAAGATAAGAACTGTTACTTTCCTTCCTCTACCTCTTTTTGGGTGAGCATGTGCATGGAAGATTACTATGTTAGGAATTGGATCAAGTGGAAAAGGTTTCTTGATCCAATCATTTTTCATTCCAAAACATGACTCACTTGATTATTAATATTATTGCCTTCTTCTTATAGAGTTCAGCATTCAAAATAGGTCATTCACCAACTTTATCTATGTTGAATAGGGGATCTAGTAATTCCTTAGAATCTTGTTACCTTATCTCCTCTAGGATGTTCAACTAAAGAGCCTTTTCTGCTAGATACAAAGTCATCCTATAATAGTGCCTCATACAAACATCATTTTTGTTCATGGCATTCATCCAATGATCTTCAATAGCATCCTCATGATGAAAGTACTTTCCTACTAAACTCTCCACTTTCCCAAAATTGTCAAAATATGGCCTGGGAGAGTTGTATTCTTCAAGAGGATAGTTCTCTCACTCCCACTTGAAGGACAAAATATCCTTTTCCTTCACGTAATACAGCCCATTGACCAATGGCCATTCCTAGTAGGGTCTTCATTGCCTCTTTATCTTCTCATAGGCCAACTCAAACTCCCTAAAGATCTCCAATAGTACCAACTTGTCACTTGAGTATCTTGAAAGCTTCTTAGGGTTGATGGATGCACCAGCTACCCATAAATATGTGAATATCTTGAACTGGATGAAGTAGGCTTTGAGAGCTGTGATCTATGATTTGGCTTCATTAGATAACCTTTTCCCATAGTCACCCTCAATGAATCATATGATACAAAGATGAATGCATCATTAACAATCTTGTATTCCTTCCTCTATGCTAAGAGCTTCTTCTTCACCAATTGAGGATAAATTATGTAAGGGCAGGAATTAGGGTCATGCATACTACCTCTCCTATAGAAACTAGCATAGTTTTTTGCCCTCACTACAAGTAGGTACACTAGGTAAGAAGTCATGTAAAATTTCTTCTTTTCCTTCACCATCCTCAGTTGCTCACACAAGTTTTCACTATGTGTGGTAGCAAAATCCATCGATAACTTTGCTTGTCTAATAGTCTCGATGAAGTTGACCATGAATGTGCTGAGGTGACCTGATGTAGGTAAAACCATGACTCTACTTAGGAGTATAATGAATTATCCAATGTCTTCCCTCATGTATCCCTGAGTCACATCCACTTTTCTGGTTATCCTTCCTTGAGGAGGCTTCTCAATCAAGTACAAGGATTGTATAATGTTAGTAGCCTCTTGATGATGCTCCTTGTACCATCACTCAACCACTTCATAGGAAATTCAGATGAATTGGTTTGCCCTTGGTAGGTGGAAAACCTCTCAATGTTATTAGGTCACAAATCCAATACCATTTCCCTTGTGATGCTCTTGACCACCCTCTCATCAGGGATAAAGTATTGTTATAGATTCATGATTAATTCAGCCAATTGAACTAACATTGGGTGAGATGCTACTTTCACTAACCTAGAATGGATTAACGTGGACACCAAAGCTAATCTCTCTATTGGCTTGTTACAAACTCTCAAAAATTCACTTAAGTCTGTGTGTTTGAGGTTAGTGTCTCTGATCTCAACATAATCATCATGGAATCTTGACTTCAAAGGTACAACTTGGAACTTGAAAATGACTAGTTTGTGTGTTGTGTCGGATGTGGACACCATTTGGTTACTTGCACATTGCAAGAAAAGTGTTTATTAGTCATAGATAAAATGTAAAGAAAAACATTGAACAATAAAAGAAATGTCAAATTTGAACATTTTATTATTTTTATTTTATCCCCTTTTTTGTTTTTTTTTTAATTTTTTAATTTTTTAATTTTTAAATTTATATATATATGTATATTTTTTAAACATAAAAAAAATAAAATAAAACATATAAAATATGGATGGGGGCAAGAATTTGCATGGTAGGAGGGGCCTAGGCAATGTGCGCATGGTGGTCCTTGGCTTACATGCAAAGGGTTTTGGGGCATGGCACTACACATGAGTGTGCGGCATGCCAAGTATGAGAGTGACGCAATGTATATGGGCGACATGATTATGTGGCACCAAGTATTGAGAGTGACACAATTATGTGGGCAAACCACATCATATATGGGTGCAATGTGATGTATGTGGGTAGTGCATGCCATGTGTAGGAAGAGCCATTTATGGGCATGACGCACACCAAATGTCAACAGTGCCAAAGAAAATGTGTGAGTCATGCCACATGTGTTGTGCACCATGTATAGACATGGCACATGCCAAGTGGTGGCACCATTTATGTGGGTGGCACATGCCATGTGTAGGTGGAGCCAAATATGGGCATGGTGCACACCAAATATGAGCAATTCCAAAGAAAATGTGAAAGCAGCACCAAACGTGTGAGGCACCATGTAAAGGCACAGGGCATGCCAAGTTTGGGCAGCGCCATGTATGGGCGAAGCGTGTGCCAAGTAAAAAAAATGAAGTCGCAGCCATACCTTTGGCGGAAGCTCCCAAAATGCAAGTATAAAGTGAGAAAACAAAAAGAGGGAGGGGGTTTCTTATAGCTCTTCCCTATGAGGCCTGGTGCATGACGTGCCTTGATGCACGTGTCGATATGCATCACACATTCTACTCCGATGTGCGCATATCACATGATTTGATTTTTGAATGTTTTTGTATTATTTTATTTTATTTTTTTCAATGTTTTTGTATTTTTTTGATTTTATAATTGTTTTTGTTTTTTGATTTTTCTAATTTTTTTGTGCTTTTTCATTTTTGATGACTCATACTTTAACTTTAATACAATTTTCTTCTCGTGACTCTTGAATAGTGAGTTTGGGAGTTGAAAAAAGTAGGGTTCCCCATTCCTAGTGAGGAATGGGGTATGTGTTGTGGACACCACAACAAATAGCTCTAACAAAAGGAAAAAATGACCAAGGTATTTCTTCATCAGCAAACACTCTTCCAATTTGTATCAAACACCAAGTAGACATAGAATGTCTTGAGTGTCTTTCAGATGACTCTTCAATGAAAATCTTAGAACTCAGAACCTTCAAGCTCAGTGTGTGTATCATGTATTCATTCCTCTTGACATCTCAGGATGTAGTTTATCAAAAAAATTTGATAACTCAAAAATAATCTTCCACTCCTTCCAGATCATCCATTTGGAATCTCCATGAAGGCTTTTTATCAATCAATTGTTTGACCAGATGAGAGAATCAATTTGAGGGCTCTTCGAGGGATGCCATGTTCTTTGAATAATTTCTAGCTATTTGAATAACTTCTCCATGTCATTCAAAACATTACTTTTGATGAAACAATGCTTTAAATAGAAGATACTTTGTTTTGAGAATGTATCTTTTTCCATTTTAGATCTTTAGAATCCTTCACACTTAACACCATATTTTCTCTTTTTTCTTTTTCTTTTTTTTTTTCTTTTTTTTTTTCTTGGTATCTTGACTATGCTTAGACTATGTAGTCAAGACAACAGCATTGTTTCTCACATTCAATCTCTTGTGAACATCCCTTGCATTCCTCTTTTAGAACATTTGGGAAACTTTCACGCCAAACAACGATCTTAACAACCTTTCAAGGAGACCCTTCTTGTTCGAACCAGTTGAAGTTTGGATCATCTCTTGCCATCTTTGACTTCAATTCAAAAACACTTAAAACAATCAAATTTTAAAAATTTGCAAAGTGTTGAGAACTTGTTGGTCAAGTCTTCTGCTTTCCAAGCTACAAATCCCCAATTTCCACAAGAAATATAGGTTTCTCGGTTCATATAAGACACACAATTGTCCATATATTTTGAGAAAGAAATACCTCTTCCTAAAATTGGAACCAAAGAGTGGTTAGTGAAATCTTAAGATAAAATCTCAAGTACACCTTACCCCCCAGGACTGACACAACTTTGAAAAGAAATGCATGACTAAAAGGAAACATGCAACATGAAAGAAAACACATTTGCAAAAATAAAATTTTAAGCTAAATGCAGAAAGAAAATCTAACTAATTTTTTTAATTTTTTTTTGGTTTTAAGCTTCAAAATAATGCTTTAGAAACTGCCCATTTATGGGCAATGGTAAAAATCCCCCATGTAAGGAACTGATCCTAAAAGTGTTTTCTCCCATAATTTTTGCAATTTGATAAGGGCCCATCCACAAGCATTGAAACTTGTTATGGCTACCTAGCTTTTCTTTCGCCTTATCCAAGAGTAGAAAAAAGTTAGAAATCATGAACAATTTGATCATGGCTCTTTTGTTGAACCATTTTTTAACAACAGCCTAATTTTTATCCATGTGCTCCAATGCAGCTATTCATTTTTCATCCATCTCTAAAAGATTCATCAATCTAATTTCTACTTTGTTAGCATCTTCAGTATACCCACTCATGAATTTCAAAATGAGAATTATGAGGTCGAGTGGAAATATAGGTTCTTTTACATAGACAAGAAAACATGGAGAAGTCCCCGCGGCATTTTTTACTCTCACTCAATCCATCCATAAGGCATATTTGAGTTGCATATGCCAGTCCCTAGGATTCTCCTTCAACAATCATCTTATTACTGCGATCAAATTCTTGTTTGTAGATTTTTCTACCCCATTTCCTTGTGGGTAGTAATTTGAAGAGAACTTGATAATAACTTGATTTTCAAATGCCCACTGGGTCAAGAATGTAGATGTGAAAGAAGGTCCATTGTTGCACATAAGAGAAAATGGCATTCCAAATCTAGTAACAATGTGTTCTTCCAAAAAGTTTGTCACCACCTTTGTAGTACAATTTTTGAATGTTTCTAGTTCTATCCATCATGTGCAGTAATCTGTAGCTATGAGAATAAATGCATGTCTAGTTGATGATGGTGGGTTGACTAGACCAATGAAATCTAGCCCCCACTTGGTGAAGGGATATATCTTGTACATCAGCTATAAAGGTATTGTCAGATTCCTTTCTCTGTTGGCACTAGTTTGCCAAATATGGAAAGAGCATACATGCTCAAAACTGTCTTTGAATATTGAGGGCCAAAAATAAACCAATCTTAGAATCATGTGTGCCATTGCTTCTGCTGAACCATGTCCTATACCATACTTATCATGAAAGTGTTCCAAGACTTCTTTTGCTTCCTCATGGCCTAAACACTTCAGATAAATCCCTTCATAGTTTCTTTTGTACAACTTGTTGTCATGCAACATATAAGATTCACTCTTCATCTTAACTCCCCTATGTTGTGAATTGTTCATCCACTTGGGGCATTGGTCCTGTAGGAGATAATAGAAAATGTCTTGATACCAAACATCTATCACAACTCCCTAATTAATTTCAACTTGTGATACAACCATCTTCTTTTGATCATCCTCATTTGTTTCATCATCAAACTTGAATTCATTTTCATTTCCATCCTGGTTATTAGCTATCATTTTTGACAACCCTTGACCTCTGACTAATCTCATAGATTGAATTTTTAGATCAAATTCTTGATGTATGGCCATCCACTTTCCTCTCCTTTCACCAAGTTCATTCTGTATCAAAAGCATCTTTACTATTGGATTAGGTACAATTGCATACACCTTACTTCTGAGTATATAGCGACGAAACCTTTTTATTGCCTTGATCAATACAAAGGACTATTTATCAAGGTTTGAATAATTCAGCTCTTCATTCTCCAAAGGAAAACTCATAAAAGTGATTGGTCTCTCATCTTCCTTCTCTATTTTTTGTCTCAAGATCCCTACACAAGAATGTTTGGAAGCAAAGGAATAGATCTTGAACGGTAACTCATAATCTGGACTCACCAAAACTAGGGTTATTTATTTCTTTATTTTTGGAGACCAACTTTTTTTAGCTCCCTTCTTGAGTAGATCATTAAGGGGATAGACTATCTTTGCAAATCCACTTATGATTTTTTGCACAAAGTTTATCTTCCCAAAGAAAGACTTCAATTATTTTCAACTATGTGGAGGTGCTAATTTCAAAATAGATTCAACTCTATCTTGATCAATGGAGATTTTGGCTTTAGAAATAACATGTCCTAGGAGCTTTCCTTTAGTGATTCCAAATGAGTATATTTTGGGATTGAGAGATATATCATATTTACAACATCTATTAAACACCTATCTTAGATCAGCAATGTGGGTACTTTGATCTTTTGAAAAGATAGTCAAGTCATCCATATAGATGACTATACATCTATTAATCAATCCTTCAAAAGCTCCATCCATCACTCATTGAAATGTAGCTCTTGCATTAATCAATCCAAAGGGAATCCTTTTGTAGGAAAGAGTTCTCCACTTAGTCATGAAAGCTATCTTCAAACAATCTTCTTCATCAACTATCATCTGGTTGTATCTCAAGTAACCATCAAATAATGACATCATTTTCAAACCACTAACAATTTGTAATACTTCATCTAGTGAGGGTAGAGGGTAGTTATCCTTCTGAGATGCTAGATTCAAGTTATGAAAGTCAACACAAAGATGGATCTCTCTTGTCTTCTTCTGCATGGGAACCAAATTTGCCACCCATGTGGAATGGCAGATAGGAAATATGATTAGTGGTTCAATGAGAGGATTTATTGGTCTTTGTCTTTGTCAGAATGGTTTGGCATTGGGCTTTAGTGGGATATCATGTGTGATAATCTTACGATCATAAGTCTTTAATTCTTCATAGCTCCAAGCAATGATATCCTTGTACTCGATGAGTAATTTAAGCATGTCATCTCTTTCTTGTGAGTTGCACGCTTTTCCTATCTATACCATTCTTGGTTCTTCATCAATAACCAAATTGTATGAGTCACATTCTTTTGTTCCCTTTTCTTGGGTTTCCCTTTTATTGAGTGTTGATTCATCATGATCAAATATGTGTTCAAGTTCAACCATTCCCTTTGGAATAGTGTTAGTTTTTAAATTTAGAATCCCATCTTCACCTTCAAGTCCATCATCTTTAGGTTTTTCATTTGGTGTATCATTGATTTTTTGTCCCTCAAAATGATAAATGCACATGTTGAACCCAAGTATGTGTTGATCATCTTGAAAGACCTGAAAGTTTGTGATATTGTTTGGGATGGATGGAACAACAACCAATTCTATCGAAAACCTTTTCAACTTGGTCCTTTCAACTAGTTGTAAAGCACTTGATGAAATGGAATGAGCATTTTCTACCATGTTCTTTCTTCTTGGAATGGACTTGATTTTTAAGGCTTCATAGTCATCCAATATATCCCATACCCTTTTCCTATAATCAAGTAATCTTTTGTCATTACAAGAGTATATGGATTTTACTTGTCATATGACCAATTGGGAATCTCGATTGATTTTAAGAGTTGTAACTCCTTTCTTTAGTGCAAAGAAAAGTCCTTAGATTAATACCTCATATTCTGTAGCATTTTTAGTACATCTAAACTGTAACTAATATGCAACATAGAAAAACCTACCTTTTGAGTTGACTAGTATGATACCTACACTAGCTCCCATCTTGCACTTAGAACCATCAAAGTAGAGTTTCCAAATTGCATTTTCCTTGGGTTTTTCGACTTTATGCTTATTTTTCCTTCATTTCTCTTTCACTTGAACCTTGAATGATTGTTTCTTAAGAACCCATTGCAAATTTCCTCATGTAGGACTTGATGAGTCCCCATCATAATCTATAGATAGAGGAAGTGTGTATTTTTCTTGTTTATCTTGAATTTCCCCTATCAGCTCTTTGATTTCCTCAACTTTGGGTTCAGGATGAATTGGTACTGAAGTCCATCCTTTACCTTTCACATATCATCTTCTTCTTTGGAATTTAATCATCCCTAAAGGAGGAGAAGAAAAACCTCCACCATCTAAAAAGGTATCATTGTATGACACATTTAGATCTTCACTTTCCTCTTTGATCTTTTCATCAAGGTTGGATGAGTTCACCGGATCTTGACTTTCTATGAGTTCATCTATTGATATCCTTTTATCCTTGTTTTCCATTATATGTGTCAATACCTTTGCAACTACTTCTTGGCATAACGAACATTCAAATTTAGAGTGAATAACTTTGTGTAACTAACAAAATCCCAGAAGGAGGAGGATGCTAGGATCAGCTCCCTCTCCCAAACATTGTAAATTAGTCATTGTACTATCTATGAATTGTGTCATGGTTTCACTTTTGGTCACTAGCACCTTAGGTTCTTCATTTTGATCTTGAGCTGTATAGGCTAGAACCATATCCAATACCATCACTTTGTATGAACCCAAATCTAATTGTAAGAATGCTATCTCATTCAGGGCATTGTAATCTATGATCATTGTTTTCAATTTGGGCTTATCATCTATCTTGATTTGGTTGTTCAATCCTTACCATGGCAACCACAATTGAGTGAAGTCCATAGAAAACCATGCTCTCAAACATTTCGTCCATTCTCTACTTAGGAGCAACCCATATGTTTTTGGGATATCAACCACATGTATGTTAATAACATCTTGAATCTAAGGGTTAACTATTAACTGTATCTGCACATCTTTCAATACACCAACAACTTTTACCTCCATTTTATCCAACTAGATCACCACTCGTTTAGAGGTTTGAGGACTAACTCCTAGCCTTTGAGCTATTGATAATGGCATTATGTTACATGAAGCTCCTGAATCAATAAGTAAATTATGAAGATTCTTCTCATATACTTGATGCTCAACAAAAATGGGAGTACCTCAACTTTGTCTTTGAACATAGTGGCCATCACTTCTACAACATTTACTTGTTGTGGCACTATCTTTTGAGGGATAGCATTTGTATTGTGGGAAACCTTTGTATTATCCAATATCTTCATGAGTGCTTCTTCTTTTTGTGGACATTTCTATAACATGTCAAACATGGACATATTGGCTTTAGTTTTCTTCAAATCTTCTATTGCATTTTACTTTTTAGTGGACCAAGAGGGATTCTATAGTTCTATTAGTATGTTTACTAAGTTTTGATTTTGTTTTCCTCCATACACTGGTCTTACTAGTGGCAAATTGTTACTTGCTCTTGGATCAGGTGGAGTTGGTTGTAAACCTAGAGGAATCCCATCTATCAAGGGATCCTCTCTATTTCTGAGATTGTATGTATTTTGATTGTCATTTCAAAAGGCAAACATCTCACCATGTTGAAGTTCTGGTTCTTGGGTAAATGAGAATGAGAAATCCTCATTCGTTGGTTGTTCCACTTGTGGATTCTATGTAGAATCATAAGATTCCAATAGAATAGCATTAAATTGAATAGGAGGGGGATTGTCATTTACTTGTGAGTTTTGATTCACCTCCTAATTATCATTTTAGTATGAACCATCATTATTAGGCACCTTTTGGCTATCATCATAGTGATTGATATAAGCATATTGCATGTTGTTGTTGTTGTTGTCAGCAGGAATGCTTCCATTATTGGGACAAGTGTTCCATTGTCAGTTTTTCCTTTGGAAGCCATTGTTGAAATCGAGAGGATTGAAGTTGTTTCCTCCATTGTTGTTTCCTACATTGTTGTTGTTTCTGTTCCCATTGAAGTTCCTATTGTAATTCTAACCAAAATTTTTTTTGTAGGAGCCATCGTTGTTTCTTTGGAAGTTGTTATTTTCTCCTTGTGACAATCTAAGATGTGTCAATTCATTGTTCATTTGTGACATAATCTTCTTCATTTGACCAACTTTCAAAATAAGATTGTTATCCATTTCATTAGGAACCATTACTTTCTATTCAAAGAAAGCTATTTTTGGAGGCTCATACCCTATATATGTTATCAATTGAGTTTGTGGAGTGGGTGCCTATTGTAATGGAACTAGGTTCATAGATATGAATTAGCTAGGCATCGTGGGAGCTCCCATGGGGTATGTTGGTATTGTAGGGACTTCTTGTGCTAGAAGAATCATTCCTCATCCATTAGGATTGGCTTGCTTCATAAATGTGATCACTTCTACAAAAACTTTATTCAATGTGTCAATATTTGTTGCAGGAAACCTTCTCAGAAAGATCATAGTAAGAGGGTCCATAGCATTCAAATAAATCTGAATAGCAGATTCAACCTATATGATGTATGGTGTTTCCAACTTGCAGTAGGCCATATAAAAGCAATGGTTGAAATGGGAGACTATCTCAACTGGGTCCCTTTTGATTGATATGAATTTTTGATGTATCATAGCTAGATTGATGAATGTTTTAAATTGTTCCAAGAACAATTTTTTGAATGTATCCCAATATCCAATGCATCTAGGTGCCAAATTGATGTACCAATTGAAGGAAATTTCCCCCAAAGAGTAGGTAAATAAATGAAGAACCACATCCTCATTAGAAACTCTGTTGAAATTGTAAATTTCTTTGAATACCTTGACATGATCTTCAGTAGTCTGAGTCTCAAAATAGATGAATCTAGGGAAAAACTTCTTGAGATTCTTAGGGAGATCATGGATTGTACCTCTCAAGTTTACTAGTCAGCCCATGGCATTTGCAAAAAAGGCCATTAGAGGGTTTGGTGGAACTAACGGTGGTTTTTGAGGAGTAGCTATTGGAATATGTGGAGGTTCACTAGGTGGTTGGAGTGGAGATAGAGTTGAAGAAGATGATGAAAGTTTGAATGAAAGTTGTTGAACTTGGGATGTTCCCTTATCAATGTGTGGTTTGTGGAAGTGGGTGAGCTCAAGAAACTTGTGTGCACTTGGCATAGACCTTAATGCTCAATAAATGGGGATTTTGGATCAATATCTTCTAGATTGCACCAATTCTTGGAAAAAGCACACCTCTACAGAAGTACACTTTCTCAACTCTCTAAATTTTGCACACCATAGAGTTTTACACACTTGTGCACCTACAAAGTTGTAGACCACAACCTTACATAGCTATGGAAATGTGGATTTATGTACTTGTAGAGCTGTAGAGCTATGGACTTGAATTTGTCAAAAACTCGGGAAAATTTTTGAACTTTTGTGAAGTGCAGATTATTGTAGAAGTGCAAAATTCCAAAACTTTAACAATTTTTCTTCCTTTTTGGGAGTCAAAAAGGGGCCCTCCTTCTAGTACCACTTCTAATGGGTGGTTGTTTTACATGAGCTCAATGGTAATTATCCATTGCACAATTACTCTCTTGAAAAGCTAATCTTTTGAGGATCAACTCCAAGGTTCAGTATTTGTCTTGCGACATATCAAAATTCGCTCAATTGAAGATAAATGTTGTTCATGAGGAGGCCTTTACTGGTTCTACTATGATCTCAAAATGAAGTAAATCTATTTTTTGTCCCAAAATAACACACAAAAAAATAATATTTTTTATTTTCTAGGTTTTTAATGAATGCAATCTAATAATGCAACTAAAATGAGTTCCTATTCTAACAAAGGGTTAGCAAAGAAAATAATGAAATTGAAAGAAAATAACATGAAATTGAAATCCTAAATGGACATAAGCTATAGAAAACAACATGTTGCAAGTTAAACTTTTGAAAAAATCAGTAGGAAACCACTGAAAACAGGAGCAGTGCTTCCTAGAATCCACTGATACAATCATCGATGAGAAATTTTAACAATCATATGATATTTCACCTTTCATCAAATCACAAGGCCATAGAAAGTGTGCTCATGTGAGACAAAAGGCTATGCTGGCACAATTTGGTGATCTCTTCTCAAGTTTGATACATCAGTAGAATTCATAAATCTATAGCAAACACTAGAACTAAAAGATTGTACAACTAGAAACAACACAATAAACCTTTGGCTCAATCACAATCTCATGAATATAATTCACAAAAAAATGACACATTCAAGCAAGAACCACTACACTCCAAATATAAGCACCAAAATCATAATTTTATTTCATAATAATAGTGGCCCTTGTTACATTTTACAATGGGGTATTTATAAGAAATCATCTAATTAATTTGTGTTGAGAGTGATAGATATCTTCATGGAATAAAATGCTTTTAAAAAATTAAAACAAACTAAATATATACAAACTAACTATTAATCTGGTGCTTATGAGGATTCCATCTAAATTTTATTCATTAATTGGATGCATGAGCCCTTTACATGTCAAAAATAGAGAAATTATGAGAGAGAAAGTAGGAGGAAGCTATTAGTCAAAGTGGAAGTGCATGGAGGCATCAAAAAGAGAAGTTGGTCCTTCACTAGGTGTGTGTCAAAGTTAAACTACCATCAGAATGCACTTCCAATGCATGGAAAGTGTTATTTTTGGAACTAGTAGTTAACTATTGGAACACCTCTGAATTATGGAGCTGCATACCTATGGAGCTACAGACCTCAACAGGGTAAAAATCTCAAAATTTTGCTAAGTGTGAAAATTGAAATTCTGGCATTAGGGTTTTGTTCTTCTTCATCCCAAAGCTATGTTTGGATGTTCACCCTTGAATTTCTCTATCATCTCAATAATATTAGTTCCATCTAGAAGATCTAAAGCCTCATATTCATCCTTGACCTTCTATCTGTAGTTGTCCACCTCAATTTGAGTCTCTGCAAAATCTCTGAGCTTGGTATCCAACTCCAACAAAGCTTCTTCTATTCTAAAGGCTTGTTGAATGTCTTCATCATCAATGACCTCTACAAAAATCTTCTTGAAATTTTCCACCATTGTCTCTATAGGTAACAACCTTTCTCTTTCTTCATCTTCAAAAATATCCAAGCATGCATCACTATAGTGTGTTTCTGCTTCTAAAATATGCTCTTGGGCTTGGTCCTTGAGCCTATGGATCTCCTCGCATCATCTCTCCATTACTTTATTGCTATCTGTTATTTTATCTATCCAATCATTGATCAAACCCAATTCTTCTCTAGTATATACATCAATGAAAACCTAATATCTTTGGCCCTTTATGGCTTGTAGAGTCTGAAAATCCTTACTCCAGGTATGCACCTCATCCATGATATTGAAGTCCTGCTTCAAAATTGATACAATCTTGTTTATGTTCTCTTGAGTAGAATTAAATAACTTCAAATTCCCTATGATAATGGTGAAACCTTTCTCCTCAAAACTTTCTCACCATTCTTGACAAGCTCTCAAAAATGGATCAAGATTCATGCCCCCCCTTCTTTGAGTACAACATTCAAAGTATGCTCTAGATGTTCGAGATCAAGAGGACCAACAATTTCAACTAGATACCCCTTTAGGATCTCAACTTTCCTTCAAAGTGTTCAAAGTTAAATCCCATCTCACACCATGTGCCTAATGACCTCTTTGACTCCCATGGTCATCATTTGTTAGGCTAAATCCTGTGTAGGTCTTCCCAACATAACATCCTTTACTTCATAATCCTTAAGACTAATGGCTTTGCATCTGTACCTTTAGGAGGGAGAGCCACTTGTGCAAATAAATCCTAGTTCCATATGGTAGTGACAAACACAAATGACATTGCATCATGTAATGGAGACTTAGGTTTGTTCAAGATCTCTACAATATCACAAGTATCATCCTCTGAAGTAGGGAACTGAGGCTTAGGACTCCTCATTATCTCCTTTTGGAATAATCTTAGAATGTTTTTCTCTACAACCTTGGTCGTTAATGATAAAGGAGTGTGTTCAAATACCTCTTTCCCTTTTATCACTCTTTCTTGGTGCAATCTCCTATTGTGAGGACTCTCCTTCTGTACCTTCAATCTCTATAGATCTTGTAGCTTGCTCCTCAACATCTTGGGAAGGTTGTACATATTTTTCCATTTGTCCATCCTTTGATCCTTCATCAATAGCACTTGGCTCTAGTTGTCCTGTAATGATGATTCCTATTGAACCTATTTCTCTTTTGAACTCAAAGGTGGGGGAGTTACTGAACCCTTATCTACCACCATAATCTATGGTGGAGATAGAGGAGTGAGATCAGGACCTTGTGTATTTGGCAACATTTGCATCCAGTCTTCCTATTGAGGTTCACCTATAGGGGTGTCCCTGATCTTATCCCTAATCAAATCTATACCTATGGGCATGAAATCAAAATCTGACATTGAGAAAATACCACCACTCTCTTCACTCTACTCATCCATCTAGTATTGTACTTCATCTTTTGATGAAGAGAGCTCTAATGGTTTTGCTTGAGTAGATGGCGGGGTACCCATGGCACTCTTTCTACTTTGTAATTTTGTGGCTCTTACAAGCTAGGCTCTTCCTTGTAGGGCCACTTGTTCTTCCTCCTCTTCTATTAATTAAGTCTCTTCTTCTTCATCATCTCCCTTCAGAATGCTTTTAGGAATAGAAGGATTAGGCACTAATCTTCTACTAATCTTTTGCCTTTTCTTTATTCCAATCTTAATCCTCTTCTTCTCTTTCTTAGAGGTAGAAGGAGAAGCCAATTCATCTTTCATAGAAGTAATGGAGACTTGTGGAATATCTCCCTCTTCTGGTTGGCTAGACACAATGGTAGGAACCTTTGGTTCATCCTAGACTAGGGTAGCTCCAATGTTTTGAGACCCTTGTGGACTCTATTCCTACTACCAGGGAAATGCTTGTTCTATCTAAATCTTCTAAGGAGAGGTCCTCTTTCTTTTGTTCTTTCCCTTCCTTTCAGGAGGGTGATAATATCCCACTAGGTGATCAAGCTGGTAGACTATCTCTAGCCTGATAGGGGATAGAAGTGCAAAGATAGGAAGTGCTACTTTCCTTCCTCTACCTTTTTCTAGGTGAGCATATGCATGGAAGATTACTATGTCAAGAATTGGATCAAGTGGAAAAGGTTTCTTGATCCAATCCTTTGTCATTCTAATAACATGCCTCGCTCAATGATTAATATCATCACCTTCTTCCCTGTCAACCTCAACATTCAAAATAGGTCTTTTAACAACTTTATCTATGTTGAAAAAGGGATCCAGTAATTCCTTAGAATCTTGTTGCCTTATATCCTCCAAAATGTTCAATTGAAGAGCCTTTTCTACTAGATACAAAGTCATCCTACAATAGTCCCTAATACAAACAGCATAGTCATTCATGGCATTCATCCAATGATCTCCAACAACATACTCATGATGAAAGTCTTTTCCTACTAGACTCTCCACTTGCCCAACATTGTCAAAATATGGCCTGGGAGAGTTGTATTCTTCAAGAGGATAGTTCTCCCACTCCCACTTGAAGGATGAAATATCCTATTTCTACTTCACCTAATATGGCTCAATGACCAATGGCCATTCCTAGAATTGTATTTGTTGCCTCTTTATCTTCTTATAGGCTAACTCAATTTTCCTAGAGATCTCCAATAGTACCAACTTATCACTAGCTTATCTCAAAAGCTTCTTAGGATTGATGGATACACCAACTACCCATAAATATGTGAACATCTTGAACTAGATGAAGTAGGCTCTGAGAGCCATGATCTATGCTTTGGCTTCATTAGATAACCTTTTCCCATTGTCACCTTTAATGAATCATATGATAGCAAAGATGCACACATCATTCACAATCCTATATTCCTTACTATGTGCTAAGAGCTTCTTCTTCACCTACTTAGGATAAAGTATGTAAGGCTAGGCTTTGGGGTCCTACATACTACCTCTCCTGTAGAAATTGGGATAGTTTGTCGTCCTCATTGGAAGCAGGTACATGAGGTAAGAAGTTATGTAAAAATTCTTCTTGTCCTTCACCATCCAAAGTTGCTCACACAAGTTTTCACTTAGTGTGGTTTCCCAGTCCAATGGTATCTTCACCTATCTAATGGTCTCAATGAAGTTGACCATGAATGTGCTGACATGACCTACTATGGGTAAACCCATGACTGTACTTAGGAGCATAATGGAGTATCTAATGTCTTCCTTCATGTATTCCTGAGTCATATCCACTTTTTTGATTATCCTTCCCCAAGGAGGCTTCTCAATTAGGTACAATGATTGTATAATGTCAACAGCCTCTTATTAATGCTCCTTGTACCATCTCTCAGCCACTTCATAGGAAATTTAGATGAACTAGTTTTCTCTTAGAAGGCAAAAAACCCTCTCAATGTTATTAGGTCATAAATCCAATATCACTTCCATTGTGATGCTCTTGACCACCCTCTTATCAAGGATTAAGTATTGTGAGAAAGTTGTGATTAATTCAACCAATTAAACTAACATTGGGTGAGATGCTATGTTCACTAACCCAAAATAGATTAATGTGGACACCAAAGCTGACCTCTCTATTGGCTTCTTGGAAAAACTCAAAAATTCAATTAAGTCTGTGTGTTTGAGGTTAGTTTCTTTGATCTCAACCTAATCATCATTGAATCTTGACTTTGAAGGTACACCTCGAAACTTGAACATGACCAGTTTGGGTGCTATGCTAGATGTGGATGCCATTTGGTTACCTGCACATTATGAGAAAAGTGTTTATTAGTCATAGATAAAATGTAAAGAAAAACATTGAACAATAAAAAAATGTCCCACTTGGACATTTTATTATTTTTATTTTATCCCTTTTTTTTATTTATAAAAAAAAATTCATTTATTTTATTTTTAAAAAATTATATATATATTTAAACATTAAAAAAAAAACATATAAAATATGGATGGGGGACAAGAATGCATGTAGCGGGAGGCGCCTAGGCCACGTGCATGTGGTGGTCCTTGGCTTGTGTGCTTAGGGGTTTTGGGTTCAACACCATGCATGAGTGTGCAGTGCCCCAAGTATGAGTGTGGCATAATGTATATGGGCAACACAGTTATGTGGGCCGCACATGTCATGTGTGGATGCAACGTGCACCAAGTATTGAGAGTCACACAATTATGTGGGTGGTGTGTGTCATGTGTTGGCACATCACGATGTATGTGGGTAGTGTGTGTCATGTGTAAGAAGAGCCATGTATGGGCACGATGTGCACCAAATGTGAGTAGTGCCAAAGAAAATGTGTGAGCGATGCCAAATGTGTGGGGTGCCATGTATAGGTGCGGTGTGCACCAAGTGTGGATAGCACCAAGTGGATGACATGCACCATGTGTAGGCAAAGGCATGTATGGGTCCAATGCATGCCAAATGTGATCAGTGCCAAAGAAAATGTGTGAACGACACCAAATGTGTGGGGTGCCATGGATAGGTGCACGCATGACAAGTAAAAAAGAAGAAGTCATAGTCATACCTTAGGCAGAAGCTCCCAAAACACAAGTATAAAGTGAGAAAACAAAAAAAATGAGGGGACCGGGGGGGGAAGGGTGGGGGGGGAGGTGTCTTATATCCCTTCCTTGCTAGGCTAGGTGCACGACACGCCTTGATGCACATACCAGTGCATGTCGCACATTCCACCCATGTGCACATATCACTTGATTTGATTTTTTCTTTTTTATTTTCTAATGTTTTTGTATTATTATTATTTTTTATATAAAATAAATTCAATGTTTTTGTCATTTTTTTTATTTTCTATTTTTTTGTGTTTTTTCATTTTTGATGACTCATACTTTAACTTTAATAAAAATTTCTTCTCCCGACTCTCGAACAGTAAGTCTGGGAGTAGAAAAAAGCAGGGGGTCCCCATTCCTAGTGAGGAATGTGGCATGTGTTGTGGACACCACAATAGTTCTTATCTGACCTAACATAAATTTGTGTGAAGGTATCATATTTATGCAAAGGACATTTTGAGAATTAAAGTGTTCAATCTTGAAGAAGTTATGTTGAGCAATTGTATGCAAGATTTTGTGAAAGTGATGTATGAAAAGTTTGTATAAGATATTTTGTGATCCGAGATCAGCTAAATATCAAAGATTAATTGAGAAAGAAGTTATAGTACCTATATTCTAGAAGTCTAATTACTTGTTTGAGTAGCAAGCTCTTCTTGTAATTGGAAGTGCATGTTTGTGTAGTGGGCTCATCTTGCATCTACCATGCTACAACTCCTAATAGGGTTGGAATCTCCTAATAGGGATTCAAACTCTTCTAATATAGACTCTTTATACTGAATTTAGTATATTATCTAGTGGGTATCATCCCCCTTGGAGTTTTCCCTTGGCCAGGGTTTCTCTAGTTAATAAAATATGTTGTTATAATTTATCTTTGTGCATGATTACTATTACTATTTAGAATTAATTTATTACTTTGTTATGTATGGTTTAAAGTAAGAAATAATATCCAGTTGGTGAGTAAATTTTGTAAATTTCTAATTCACCTTCACCCCCCTCAATAATCCCTATTTCTAACAATTGGTATTAGAGTGAAGTTACTCTAAAGAGGCTTAACAACTTGAGTAAGATCCATATGGATATGGAATAGTTGAGGAAGAACCTTGAAGAGTAGATAAGATGAAAGGAAAATATAAAGACTCCAAATTATACATTAGAAAATTGGAGGAAAAGATTTAACATCTCAAATCCAAGCCTAAATCTACTGATTCTAAAACTAGTGATGATGACTATTCAAAGCTAAAGATAGAATACAGGATCTTGAAGGATGAATTAAAGACTAGGAATCTAAGGTTGACTTTGAGAAGTGATCCTAAAAAAATTGAGTTTAATTTGAAAACTTTGAATATAGATCTAAGAGAAAGTCTAGCAAAGAAGACATCTGAATTTGAAACATTGAAAGAAGATCATGAAGAGCTTTATAAATACAATATTATTTTGAAAAGTGAATTAACTCAATGCCAGCAACAACTTGAGAAATTTTATTCTAGTAGAGAAAAGCTAGATGATTCAATATCAATATAGAGACCTACTTGTGATAAGAGTGGTATTGTCTATCTATTTAACATGTCTGCAAAGAAAGCTAAGATTAGATCAAATCTAAAAGAAAAAGGAAATTTTGATGATAAGATTGAATCTTGTCAATCTTCATATAAACCTAAAGAATTTGAACAAGACAAGGAAGTTGAAATTCTAGATGAAAAAAAGCATGTAGAATCTCCTAAGGAAACTAGGTATGAATTTAGAGGTAAGTGTGTTTAATATAATGAAATTGGTCATATGAAAAGAGATTGTACAAAAAAGTAATTTAATCATGTTAAGGATTTTTATTGTCAAAATTGTCATGGTATGGATCATAAAGAAAATTATTGCAAGAAACCTAAGTATGATAATGATAGAAGGAATAGTAGAATGTCTAGAAATACTAACCCTATAGATAAAAGAAGATCCAATGAAAGGACATCAAGAGAAGGAAGACCTTATGAAGATAAAAGAAAAATCATGTGTTATAAGTTTAAAAACTTTGGACACATTGCTCAAAACTGTCATGCACCTAATGATTAGCATAATCCTAAAAGAAGAACACTAGTATGCCAATTATGTAACAACTTTGGACATATAGAAAAGTATTGTAGAATGGATAGAAGCTTTAGAGATAGAAGGAAAAATTGAAGAAACTTTCCAAACAAAAAGAATAGTGGAAGAAATGTTGGAAATGATAGAAGTAAGCATGAGAGGAGCTTTGGAACTAACAAAGAAAATGAGTAACAAAGGAATGTAGTTAGTGAATTTTGCGAAGAACTCAGTGAGGCATTTGTAAAAGGATAGGACTTCTCAAAAGCTAAGTTAGATGATGGTGGCACAAGAAGATCAAAGTTAGTTATCAAGTTTTATTCAGTTAAGTTGAATTAAGCTTATTCACAACATCAGATTATGAAAACTTCATTCAAAGATTGAGTTAGAGGTTGCAAAGTTGGAAAAGGTGTATTGAGATAACTTTAGATGATACCTAAGCTCACTTATAATTTGGAGCTTATCTAGACAAGTTATGAAGGAAGTAAGAGTTCTTGGTATTACAAAGAAAGTTAATTCTCTAGTAGAAGATGAAAACTATGTTTCTATAGAGAATTTTGTGAAGCCAAGTCTTTTGGAGCTTTTTCATGATGGAAAGAGGTTATTGCAAACCTTAGCTAGCATTTGAATATTGGATAGATGACCTTGAGCACTTATTTTCTTACAAAATGTGATTGACATCTTTTTCATTTTTTTGAAGTACACATTTAATGCAAGTCCAAGTTGATGGAATAAATGGAGTATAGCCTTGATTGTCACTTTATTGGAAATACATCCAAAGTAGAAAGCACTTAGAAGTGCCTTACTAAGCTAACTTTGAAGGAAACCCTATTTCTAAAAAGAGGTATTTTATAATTTCTCTAGAAATTTATTCGATAAAAGATCATATTTGATAGAATTATGGATATGTGAGTAGTGCACAATGTTGAGAATGAGGACAGACCTGTAGAAGAAAACCCTAACTCAACATTATCCATTACTCTAAACAATGTAGTAGATTTGGAATACATGAATTTATTTTAATAGTAAATTTGAATCTATTGGGAGTGAATACATGTGTTGGAATGTCCAAAATGGGAAGAGTACTTCTAAGAGGGGGAGTGAATCAGAAGTATCACACTTTTAACCTTTTTTCAATCCTTTAAAACATAAACTGAAAAGTAAATTGCATGCATGTAAATACATTACATAACCACAAAATAGACACATGCAATAACACATAACACTAGATTTGGAACCCATAAACCCTCTAAGAATAAGAAGGTAAAATTGGGGTGGGGATGATACCCACACAAATTACTATAGTAATAAATGTTTGACAACTTCTGATGGTTTACCCTATGAAAGGCTTTCCCTATTAAAGGCTTTATACTATGTCAATAGTGACCTGATTAGAGGATTTACAAACACTTTACATGATGTGTCACCCTATTAAAGGATTTACAATAGGTTGGTAAACCCACCTAATACAATAGCATTTTCAATCACCTTCTCCAAAGGTTCTCCTACCTAGTTGTTAAGCTAACCTATCAATATAGGATTTCCAACTTCTAATACAATGTAAGGAAATTATTAGAACAATGACCCTGATAGTATGCAATCTTTAATTGCTAGATTTAGGCATTTGATTTGCTCCCTCTAATGTTACCCTTCTTTGATCTGATCTCCGTTCTTCCTTCACTTTTAATTTTTGCTATAGTTTTCCCATACACTACTCTCTTCTACTTCTCAATGGAGATTTTCCCTATCTATGATTTGAAGACACTCATTTTTAACATAAAATGTTCTTTCCAACTTGACAGCAGTGTTCAACAAAATAACTCGAGTCAAAAAAATAAATCATGTGTGAAAGAATTGAAAAGGATGGGAATAAGAGCTTTTAACTTTAAGGTATTCAAGATTTTATGATTTTGTTTTAAGCCCTAAATCAAAGTCTTTGAAATATTCTTTCTAAGCCCAAAATAAGCTATTTGTTTCTTCTTCATTTTAGACATTCAAGAATTGTTTGATATGCATGCATTCATTCCAACAAAGTGCTTGTTAATTTTTTTAAGGCATTCAATATTGAATTTTGGTTAAGATTTATCTTTTTGCATTCGAGATTGACTCATAATAGAAAATTTTAGTCTCAAATTGAAGTGTGATTATACAAGTGATTAAACATGCAATTGAATTCTATTAACATAACTTTTAAAATGACCTTAACCAAAACCTACAAGCATAATGTTAGTAAAATGTTAGTTTCCTAATTCCTCCACTTGCACAAAGATGAAATACACAGTCAGATCTATATGATTTTATAGTTTTGTAAATGTGCTATAGAAAACATCATATGCGCTATATAAATAGTCAAATATGCTGCAAAAATAAGAAAATAAACTACAAAAATAGGCAAATGAGCTATAGAAATAGGAAAATACACAACAAAAATAGGTAAATATGTTGCGAAATAGGCAAGTGCAATCCAAAAATAGGCAAATACATTGTAAAAATAGGCAAATGAGCTACAAAAATAGTAAATTGTGCTCAAAGACTAGGAAAATGTGCTAAAAGACTAGATAGATGCACTAAAATAATGATTTGGCCTCTGGTGTAAACAAAAAGTAAAAATTGACAGACTCATAGGTGTGTTATAGTAATTATTAGATACACTACAATATAAAATATATGCGCTATTAGAATGATAGAATGCATTATTAGAAATTGTAAATGTACTAGTTGAGATATTAAATGCATTATTTTATAATATAAGTACATTATTATAATAGGTAAATGTGTTATTTAAACTAGTAAATGCATTGTGAAAGTGTTCACTAGGTGCTACAAGAAACTATAAATGTGATAAGAAAATGTCATAGATGCACTGTAGGAAGTGGTATATGCACTAAAACAACAAAAGAGGAATTTTTATTGAGTTGTTTAAAGAGTTTTGAAGTGGTTTTTAAATTTTTAACACATGAATCTATCTTCAAAGTATGTTTCCAATCCGATACAAACAACAACAAATACTTAGAAAGCACTAAAAACCATAAAATGTTGGATTGTTCACCCACAAGTCAGAAAAAAGGATAAATTGGATACTAGAATGATCCATTTCTAGGATCTGACCAAGTGTGATAAAATGTAGAGCTATGGAAGTTAGCATATAAAGAACATTAAACAAGCATTATAATATTCACAAAACAAATGACAAAACTCACATTAAGATTAGACAAAAGGAAGCGTAAAAAGGGGGATGCAAATGGAATGGAGACAACTCAACAAGCATCCTTGATTGTATAGATGTGTCCAGCAATAGGGATGTATGCTAAAATGTGCTTCAAGCCTTCAATGGATAAGATTTTTTGAAGGGTAAAACATGGTGTAGGGAATGAGTGAGGATTCCTACATGGTAAGGGTGTGATTCAATGATCTTTTCTCCAAAGGGGAATTATGAGTTTGCAATGAAAGTTAATTCTAAATTGTGAAGGGAGAGGGTTTCATTTATAGCCCAAGGGTGTGAGGAAGGAGGTAGGATGAGGGAGGGCTAGGATGCAAGGAAAGGAGAGCACAAGGATCCTACTTCTTCATATCCATAGCCTTGCAAAAAGTGTCACAAAGGGATTTGATAGGGGATGAGGGTCAAGATGGGTGGTCAAAGAGATTTATGAGGGATGAGGAGTGTGGAAGGAGAATGTAAGAGGCTTTAAAGAGATTTCAAGTCATGTAAGAGCCTTTAAGGCTCTTGGATAAGAATGTAAGAGGGATAGGATAGAACTTTGACATTGGTTTGGTTTAAGATTTTCTTAACCTTGGTTAAAGATGTGCACATACTTAAGGAATGGATTAGGCTTATATTAGGAGAGAATTATGGTGAAAGTGGCATTGCAAGTGGGCTAGAACTTATGAGGTAGGTTAATTAGTTGGCTAAGTAGGATTAGCATGGGTGAATGGGTTGGATTTAGCTAATGAGGGATTTAGGGATAGTTAGGGTTTGAGAATTGATTTGAAATATTTTTCTAAATCAAAGTAGATTTTTAGGATTGAATTGAATATATTTATGTATTTATTTAATTTAGTAGGAGAATAGCGATTTAATTGATATTTAGACTTTGGATTTGTAATTTGATTATATCAATTGGGATATAGTTGATTAATTGAATTAATTAACTAGGGGATGGAAATGAATTAATTAAAATTTAATATTTAATTAATGATTCCTTAGGAGATGACTAAATAGGATTACTTAAATTATGTAATCAGGTTTTGTTGTCTACACTCCACACTCATGAACTAGTTCATAAACCTTCTTAAATAGATGTTCAGCGAATTCTCTAGATCATGTTCAATAATCTAGATTCATTCCTTTTCCCATTTGGTCCTTGTAATTTTATGATTAGTGGATTTCCTTACATAAAAATTAATGATACTTTCTTGGTTGTGTAATCAGCTCCTTTATTAGCACCTCGATTAGTCAAGCATGCTTCCATCTCAATAAAAGTTGTTTATATAGGATTGTGTTCCATTCCAAATAGTTATGCAAAACTTTCCTACTCAATACTTATACTCCTCCAATGCTAGGTGCATACTATTATTCATTTTCTCCCTTGGTCTTAACTATACTTGACATATGTCGATTTTTCTTGCATGTATATCACTTAGCCTCTATTAGTTTCTCTTTAAAAATTCAATAGTCATTAGAGTACTCAACAACCTCAAACTTTCTTGTTAGTAACTACTACTTGGAACTTAACTAAAATTTGTACAAGCTTTTAGTACATGACTCAACTTGTATAGGATAGCTTGGTCATAGTAATGATAGACCAATCCTTCCTAGAAAATTGATAAGTGTTTGACACTAATAGACAAATTTTCATTAGGGATAAAAAATCCCCCCCTTTGATATTAGTGGCAAAAACACTTGGTCATGATCAACATTGCAAAAATTACAAAATAAAAAAACTTCAAAATACTCCCCCTTTGGGGGAATTCCATATCTTGACTTGGTAAATACTATACATATGTTATAACTCTTCTCTTGATATATACTTCAAATCTTGAAGCTCCCCTTGGCTTGATCATCATCATATTTCTCCCTTGTATTTTTTACTTGTGGTTGTTGAGGTGTGTTGGGCATTAATTTTGCACAAGGTCAACGACAGGAATCCATAGTGTAATTCCTCTTTTGAAAAGAAAATCTTTTTAAGGATCTGCTCCAAGGTTCAGTGTTTGTCTTGCGACGTACCAAAATCTACTCAGTATAAGATCAATGTGAGTGTTCACAAGGAGGCTTTTGCTGGTTCTAAAAACTCTTTTATCTTGGAATTGAAGTAAAAAAATTCTATTGTCTCAAAACATCACACCAAAAGAACAATAGTTTTTGTATTTTATGTTTTTCAATGAATGCAGCTCTAACAATGCAACTACTATGAGGTCCTATTCTAATTGGGGTTTAGCAAAGAAAATAATGAAACTAAAAGAAAATAACATGAAATAAATAACTTGAAATTGAAATTCCTAAATGGACATAAGCTACAAAACACAACACACTACGAGTTAAACCTTTGAAGAAATCAGTAGGAAACCAATGAAAATAGGAGCAGCACTTCCTAGAATCCACTGATGCAATCGTCAGTGAGAATCTTTAACAAATTGAATGATGTTTCACTCTTTATCAAATTGCAAGGCCATGGAAAGTGCACTCATGTGAGACAAAAAGCTATGTAGACACAATCAGGTGATCTCTTCTCAAGCTTGTTATGTCAACAAAATTCATATATATGTAGCAAACAACAGAACTAAAAGATCGCACAACCAAAAACAATGCAATAAACCTTTGGCTCAATCATAATCTCATCAATAAAATCCACAAAACAATGACACATTCAGGAAAGAATAACTACACTATGAATGCTAGTACCAAAAGCATAATTTTATTGCATAATAACAACGGCCTTTGTTACATCTTACAATGGGGTATTTATAAGAAACTATCTCCTCAATTTGTGTTGAGAAGGAGAGATATCTTGATGCAATAAAATTCTTTTAAAATATTAAAACAAAGTAAATATATACATACTAGTAATCTAACTGGTGCTTAGAGGGACTCCATCAATATTTTGTTCATTAATTGGATGCATGAGCCCTTTACATGTCAAAAAAAATGAAAGCATGAGAGAGAAAGTAGGAGGCAGCCATCAATCAAAGTAGAAGTGCATGGAGACACCAAAAATAGAAGTTGGCCCTTCACTTGATGTGTGTCAGAGTTAACTTTCCATCAAAATACACTCACAATGCATGGAAAGTGCTATTTTTGGAACTGGTAGTCAACTGTCAGTGCAACTCTAAATTTCAAAGCTATGAACCTATAGAGCTATGAACCTGTGGACTAGTGGAGCTATGGACCTAGGGACCTTGACTAGGTCAAAATCTCAAATTTTTACTAAGTGTCAAAATTGAAATTCTGGCATTTGGATTTTGCTCATCTTTATCCTAAAGATATGTTTGGATGTTTTCACTTGAATTTCTCTATAATCTCAGTAATCTTAGTAGCATCATAAGATCCATAGCCTCATACTTGTCTTTGACCTTCTATCTATAGTTTTCTACCTCAATTCGAGTTTTTTGCAAAATCTTCGAGTTTGGTGTCCAACTCTAACAATGCTTCTTCTATCATGAAGGCTTGTCTGATGTCTTCATCACTAGATGCTTCCTCTAAAGTCTTTCAAAAGTTCTCCACAACTACCTCAACTGGTAAAAGCTTCTCTCATTCTTCATCTTCAAAAATGTCTAAGCATGCATCACTGTACAACTTTTTTGCTTCCAAAATTTTCTCTTGGGCTTGGTCCTTGAGCCTATGTATCTCATCATGCAATGTTTCCATCACTTTATTTCCATTTGCAATATTTTCTACCCAATCATCTACCATGTCTAACTATTCTCTAGTATATACATCAATTAGAATGCAGTACCTTTTCCTTTTAATGGCCTGTAGAGTTTGTAAATCCTTGCTCCATACCCATACCTCATCAATAATACTGAAGTCCTACCTCAAAATTGCCACAATCTTATCAACATTTTCCTATGTAGCATGCAATAACTTTAGACTTCCTATGATTATAGTGACACCCCTATCCTCAAGGCTATCTCACCAATCCTAACAAGCTCTCAAAAATGGACTAAGCTGTACACCTTCCCCTTCTCTAAGAATGGCATTCAAAGTCTCCTTAGGGAGTTTATAATCAAGAGGACCAATAAATTTAGCTAAATATTCTTTTAAGATTTCAACTTTCCTTTGAATTATTCTAATTTCAATCTCATCCTATTCCATATGGTTAAGAACCTCCTTGACTCCCATAGTCATCATCTGTCGAGAAGTATCCCATGTAGGCTTTCCTAACATGATATCCTTCACTTCATAGTCCTAAAGACTAACACCTTCTTCACCTGTACCTTTCAGAGGGTGAGCCACGTGTGCAAATAAGTCCTATCTCCAAGTAGTATTAATGAATGCAAAGGGTGTTGCATCATGTGATGGAGAGTTGGGCTTGTTCAAAATCTCTACAATGTCACAAATATCATTCTCTAAAGCAAGGAATTGATGCTTAGCTCTTCTCATTATTTCTTTCTGGAACCATCTCGGGATATGTCTTTTTGTAACCTTGGCTCTAGATGATGAAGGGATGTGTTCAACTACATCCTTACCTTTATCACTCTTGCTTGGAGTCTCCTATTGTGAGGGTTCTTCTTCTATAGTCTTGGTTTCTATAGATCTCATAGTTTCATCATCAACTTCCTAAGAAGGTTTTTGTATACATTCTACTACCTATGCCTATTTTGATGGCTCACTAGTAACCCTTGGTTTTGGTTCTCCTTGTAATGATGATTCCTTTTGAACATGTTCTTCTAAACTTAGAGGTAGAGGTGTCAGTGAAACCTTATCTACCATCATAACCTGAGGTGAATATGGGGGAGTTGGATGAGGACCTTGCATCTCAGGTAGCATCTACATCCAATTTTTCTATTGAAGTTCACTTGTAGGAGTATCTCTAATCTTATCTCTGACCAATTCTATACCCATTGGCATGAAATCAAAATCTAGGATGGAGAGAACATCATCACCTAGCTCACTTTGCTCATTCACCCATCATTGTACTTCATCTTCCAAAGAAGAGAGTTCTACCATTTCAGCTTGGGTGGGTGGTGGGGTATTTGTGACACTCTTCTTTCTTTCCAATTCTGTGGCTTTGGGCAATCGAGTTCTCCTTTGTAGAGGCACTTTCTCCTCCTTCTCATCTGACTTTATTTCCCCCTCATTTGATTTTTCCTCAGGAATGGTTTTAGGAATAGAGGGATTAGGTACTAATCTTTTATGAACTCTTTGCCTCTTGTTCATTCTAACCTTGACCCTCTTTTTCTTCTATGGAACCATAGGAGAGGTGGGCTCTTCATGCATCAGATGAATGGATGTCTCTAGAATCTCCCCCTCTTCTTGTTGGCTTGAAAAAATAGGAGGCAATGGAAAATAAACTTGGATATGAGAAATTCCAGAGTCTTGGGACTCCTGGGGAGTAGATTCCTATTGCTACAAATGGGCTTCTTCTTCAACATGCTCTATTTGAATCCTTTGAGGAGAGGCTCTCTTCCTCCTTTCCTTCTTCTTTTCTAAAGGATAGTAGTATCCCATTGGACGATCAAGCTAGTAGACTATTTCTAGCCTGATAGGAGACTAGAGTACAAAGATAGGAACTATGATTTTCTTCCCCTTTACCCTTTCTAGGTGAGCATGTCCATGGAATATCACTGTATCTGGAATTGGATCAAGTGGAAATGGTTTCTTGATCCAACTCTTTGTCATTCTGATGACATGTCTTGCTCGATGATTAATATCATCTCCTTCCTCTCTATCAATTTTTGCATTTAGGATGGGTCTTTCACCAACTTTATCTGTATTGAATAAGGGATTTGATAGCTCCTGTGAATCCTGTACCCTTATCTCATCTAGGATGGTCAAATGGAAAGCCTTCTCTGCTAAATAAAAAGTCATTCTACAACAGTCCCTCATACGAACATCATAGTCATTTGTGGCATTCATCTAATGATCTTGAATGGCATCCTCATGGTAGAACTCTTTTCCTGCCAAGTTTTCCACTTTACCAACATTGTCAAAGAATGGCCATGGAGAGTTATATTCTTCAAGAGGATAATTCTCCCATTCCCACTTGAAATTTGAGATATCCTACTTTCTCTTTACCTAGTATGCTCTTATTACAAAAGGCCAATCCCAACAAGGCCTTCGCTATTTTCTAATCCTCTCATAAGCTAACTCAATCTACCCAAAAATTTCCATTAGAACCAACTTGTCACTTGGGTATCTTGGGAGATTCTATGGATGGATGGATGAACCACCAACTCGAATGTATGTGAAAGCCTAGAACTGGATGAAATATGCACCGAGAGTTGTGATCTATGCCTTGGCCTCATCATACAATCTCTTCCCATAATCCCCTTCGATGAATCAAATGATGGCAAAGATGAAGGCATCGATCACAATTCTATACTCCTTGCTCTATAGTGAGAGCTTCTTCTTAACTAGCTAAGGATAGACTATATATGACCATGCATTAGGATCCTGCATACTACCCTTCTTGTAGAACCTAGGATAGTTGGTGGCTCTTGCTGCAAGTAGATATACCACATAAGAGGTCATATAGAACTTTGTCTTGTCCTTTACTCTTGACAACTAGTCGCACAAGTTCTCACTAAGTGTGATGGCCCAATCTAGTGGAATCTTTGTGTTTCTAATGGTCTTAATGAAGTTGACCCTGAATGGTGCAAGATGACCTGCTATAGGCAATTCCATAACTCTGCTTAGGAGAATGATTGAATATCCAATGTCATCCTTCGTTTATCCTCGAGTCATATCTACTTTGCTAATTTTCTTCCCCTGAGGTGGCTTCTCAATGAAGTATGAGGAATATATGTTGTCGATGGCCTGTTGGCAATGATCCTTATGCCGCCTCTCAGCTGCTTCATATGATAGCTTGATAAACTGATCGGCTCTAGGTAGGTGGAAAACCCTCTTGATATTATCAGGTTGTAGATCTAAGACCACTTCCCCACTGATGCTCTTTACCACCCTTTCATCGGGAAAAAAATGTCGAGATAGGGTCATAATCAATACACCTAACTGCATGGTCCCAAGATGTGATGCTAAATTTACCAATCTAGAATGGGTTAAGGTGAATCTCAAAGATGATCTTTCGGTTGGGTTGTTACAAACTCTCAAGAAGTCTCCCAAGTTTGTGTGTCCAAGTTCTGTGTCTTTGATCTCAAAGTATTCATCGTGCAACTGTGATTTTGGGGTTACACCTTGGAACTTGTACACAACTAGTTTTTTTGCTGATCCGAATGTGGACGCCATCTGATTATATTACCTGCAGGTCATAAAAGAGAAAAAAATGATTAATTATTGGATATGTAAAAATGTAATAAAAAAAAAGTCCTTCTAGAAAACTTATTTATTTTGTTGTTTCTTTTTTAAAAAAATTTTTAAAATTTTCTTTTCTTTTCTCTTTCAAATAAATTAAACTTTAAAAAATAATTAAATTAAAAAAAAGGTGGATTGAGGCATGGCAGTGCATGCAGCTAGGGTTTTTATGAGGGCGATGTGTGCCACCACATGCACCCAAAAGAGGGCAGAGGGCGAGCGACACCACAACCCAAAGGGCGCACGTAACACTGTGCACACATGTCCAAAAGGGCATGGCGGTGGTGGCCACGTGCAATGGCTATGTTGTGCATCCAGAAAGGGCACCAATGCATGGAACTCAAAGGGTGCATGCAGCGGTCATGCCACACACCCAAAAGGGTGCGGCAGCGGTGGCCACGTGTAGCCCAAAGGGCACGCATAGGGGTTAGAGTGGGAAAAGAAATGGAGGTTGGGGGAGGGGGTCTCCATACCTATCCCTCTTTGCCCTTCTAAAAAAAATGAACAAGTAAGAAGGGGAGGGGGGTTTTATAACCCCCTTCCTTCTTTTCCTTTGCAAAGCACACATGCCTTGATGCATGCACGCGAGTGATTTATTTTTTATTTTTTATTTTTTTAGGTTTTTTTTAATTTCTTTTTTCTTTTTTCTTTTTCTTTTTTTTCTAAAACCTAACTTATTTAACCGAGTTTTCTTCTCCCGACTCTCAAACTATGAGTTCGAAGGTCAAGAAAAGGTAGGGGGTCCCCATTCCTAGTAAGGAATGGGGCATGTGCGGTGGAGACCACAACAGGGTGTAAGTGTAAAACCACACTTATCCAAAAATGGTTTGTGGAATTGAAAAATTATACCTAATGTACTATCCCAGTTTGTCCATATGGATTCAATAGCTTAAACCATAATCACCAATTTTGATATAAGATCCACCAAACTATCTAGAATTGATATATTTAGATATTTTTGGACTAAATCTTTTGCAATCTTCAAATGTGTTTTCATAATGTGTCATCATAGCTTCAATTGATATAATTTTATCTATTATTCTTCTACATTCTATACTCAATTTAGTGAGGTTCCATTTTTTAAAACTCAACTTCGATAAGTGTACTTAACTAGAATTTGCATCTATTATTAGTGCATTAGCACTATGCTATAAATATTTCTTTATCTTATCCATTCTCCCAATTATATCCTTTGAAAATATCGAAGGATCACATAACTTCATAAAAAATGTATGCACATTTTGAGAAACATTTTCTAAATTATTTACAAGGTTTGATAGCACTACATATCTAACAATGATCTCTACTAAAACCTTCTCCATAACTTTCTTTTCCAGCTTTATTTTTGAACATTGCATAAGCCTTTCATTTGTATCTATATCTAGGTTAGTTACCTTTGCCATAATTTTAATCAATTTCTCAACAATGGGAAGATTTTCATCCTAATCATTAACAATAAATGAATTAATAAATATTTTGTTGATATTATAAGGTGCCTATTTCTATGTTTTCTTTTGTTGACATTCCCTCCTCAACTTAGCTTGCTTCACCTTCCTTGAAAATAATTCACTTAATATGTTCATATTCGAGCATCTATCAAATTTTCTTCCTCCCAATAACGTATAATAATGTCTTCAACAAGGGTACTAGGTTTAGCTTAAAATACAACAGGTAGGTGCACTCATTTGTTCTTTATTTCTTTCATTTTAGAATTAGAAGTACTAGAGATTGACACTGGTAACTACAAAAATTATGTTTGAAACTCAAGACTTGGTCTTTGAATCTAAATTCTTGTGTCATCAACTTGCTTAGGTACTTTACTTGACTTATTTTCATTTGTAGGTTTCAGTTTAATTGTAAAACTCTTTTGTCATGTGTCCTTTGTTTCTTCAATGTGAGGTCCCGAGGCTTGTGGCCTTACTTCATCAATAATAGATTTCTCTACTTCAACATTGTATCCTTCATCTTTCTATTTTCCTTAAATATTTGTTGCAACATTTCCCTATCTATCAACATTCCTCTACGTGATCTCTCTTGTAATGACTAACACACTATATTTCTTGACTACACTAACATATACATTACCCTAGCTCACAACTTGGCATGGTCTAAAAACAAGGGTAGATGAAAATTCAACCAATTGAGTTTTCACTTGTGTCTCAATCTTTGGATAATATTTTATTTGCACTAGTATAGGGTTAGAGTCCATCAAATGTTTATGGATTGGCAACTGAACAAACTTTATCTAAACTTGGCTTATTAATTTTTATGTTGTCCCTATCATTTCCTTAAAATGAAAAATTTCATTTTCATCATCAAATGTTATAGTCTTTGTTTTTGAATAACTTAATTATACCAAGTTATTGAAGGTATTACCAACATTTACCTATATGTTATCAAAATCTTTAGTGGTGTCTAGCTCAACTTGGCTAGCCTCTTTCTCTTCCCCTTCCTTATCATTCTCATTAGTAAGGATTATATAGAAGACCTTCATCAACATAGTTTTTCTCACTTCAACAACACATTATATCTTATTTTCAAATACTAAATATGCTCTTCTTTTCGGTACAAACTTTTTTTTGTATACTCTCAAGACTAAGTTTTTTTCTCCTTTTATTCAACTAAGGAATAATCTAACCCAATATAGCTTTCCTTACTTTCCTTTTAGTTTTTAAATAAAATTTCCACTTACCATCAATCTTATTGTATAACTCTTTAGGAATCAATTTTCCTACCCCTATAGGTGTATACTTAAAATTTACCTTCATATCTATGACAAACTCTACTATCTCAACCCTATCTTCTTTATTCAAATTTGTGTACTTAATATAATGAAAACATAGTAATCATGTGGTGTTTCTAAGATTATCACATTCTTGATCAATATTTTGTGGCTTCTTATGTACTACCACCTTGAACAAACTCAAGTCATCTGACTTGATCCTCTCTATTTCTCTTTGACATCATCCCTCTTAACCACAATCCTTCTCCTTGGTTTTTTCACTGATTTTCTTGGCTCAGCTTCCTTAGAATTGGACATCTAATTTTTTTTACTTGTAACTAGTATAGGCTTGGTGATATTTACAATTCCTTTATTCAATTTCTTAGCACCCATAGGGCTAGTTTCCTTGGACCTTTGTGTTGTGACACTTGATGGTATGGGTGTAGGTTTAGTATCCATCTTCTTCAAATCTTTCTTCACCTTGGGGTCTACCACAAAAATTTTATTAGGTACCCTTGGATTCCATATGCTTGGAAACAACTAACTCATTTCCTTTTCCTTCACCATAATCATATTTATCCTCATCCTCACTGTTAACATACTCTCCATTTCCTTTAGAAATCATTAGTAAAAGTTCACCAAATGTGCCTTCCAAGTTCTTTATCATCTTCTTCCTTTTCCTATCTAACTTTTGAAACATTGTTTAGATCAACATCTTTATCTTTTGAGTCTCATAAGTTCCAAATGGTTGAACATCTATATCTATCTCCTCATCCAATAACATAGTAATTCTTAGTGACACTTCATCAATGTTCACCTTATAGTGAAGAGATCCCTACCATGCAATTCTCGGTATGAAAAATTGAACATAGGTGTAATCAATATCCACTAAGAAACATTATTATTATGATACTAGTCTACTAATAACTTAAGGATCTTGAACTATTTTATCTTTTTCTCAAATTCTTCAAAATACTTGTTCATAACTACTTTATAGTTCTCACCCATTTAACTAATGAACTCGTCAATTTGTTGGGTAACAAGTTTCTTTTTATGCTACAATTCATTTCCTATTGTAGGGAATGAATTTTTCACATAAGAAAATATTCAAAAAATAAGACAACCAAACTTATGTGAATTATTCTTGGCCTTCCTTATGGTCCCTAGGTTCTCTACTAATTATGTGAGTAGGATCTCAGCTAAATCATGACTTTAACCCTTCTTAATGATTTTATATCCTATATCCATAGTAATACATGGAACATTGTTAAGGCAACCTGATTGGTAGAATTTGTATGCTATGAATTTAATAAAAAAAACAATCTCTGGATTTTTAATGGTTGTTATTGGCTTTCCTCTATCATTCTATTTTTCCTAAATGTTTTTTTCAATCACATCTTTTCTTTGGCATTGAAATGTCTTTATCCTATCCATAACTGCATAACCTTTAACATGATGGATGATAGGATTCATAATATTCAATGGTCCATTCTTCAACTAGATTTTCATGTTGTGGATTCCTTTGAATACAATTTGGATCCATTCCATCTTGAAAACCTTTACACATCTTAGGATATAAGTTAACCCTTTCTCATCTACCACCATGTATTCATCCCCCAATCTTCCATTCTCAAATTTTCAAACATGTTCCTCAACTCGAATTCTCAATTTTCTTCTTCCAAGTTTTATTCGTCTCCGTTGTCACTTTCCTTGCATTGAATTTTTCCTTTCCATTTATCTCTTAATGAATATGTATTAGTGCTTGGTTCCTACATTATATACTTACATGGATGACCTTTGATAGAAAATAAACTCAACAAAATATTTTCTAACTATTACATTTGAAATATACCTTCATAGGATTGGCTACAAGATGCCCATTCTTTACGCATAACTGACAAGTAACCAAAGTTGTATAATACAAACCTATAACATTTCCTTTCCTATGTGAATTTCCTTGATTCATAGGATTTCCATTTATGTTTTTGATGCTATTTGTTAGATGCTAGCTCAATTTGGTTGGGGTGTACCTATGTTTATGAGCATGGTGATAGTACCCTTTCTCTAGTAGAGGTTCATGCACTTTGACAGGTTGTCAGAATCTTGAAGCATAGTTACTCTCAGTTAGTTGCTGATAGGGATTACCTTCTCGACATTGTTAGGGAAAGAGGACGAGGGTCCTATGCTTACTTAGGAGCTTGAGGTGATTGTAGACTCTCTTTAGTATACTTAGTTGGCTCTTGAGGAGTCACAATCACTAGTGGATGAGGTTACTACAGAGTTAGAATGGATATAGTTGACACCATCCCTAATCCCTATATAGTGTATGTATGATCAAGAAATGAAGAAATGTCACCATTACTCACCTTTAGCTGATAAGTCACATGATGCTTTCGTAACCCTTGACTCTTATGCAATCTCTATGTCTCACTAAGTGCATTGTGCTAACAAACTAAATGAAAACTATCCACCACAAGATCATTCATATGTGTGCTATCATCCTTACTCAATTCTATATCTAAGATACAACTACTGTGTACCTTAAACAACTCCTTATCTAAAGACATGGAAGCCCTCATAGTATCAATCTCCTCTCATGTCTCAACTTTCACCTTAATAGTAAGATCCTATAAACATTGATCTTGGGACTCATCAAAAACTTCCTTAGAGTCATCACCCAATATCTAACAAGGGGTATCATACATAGCACAACTCATAGAATCATAAAAAAAATATTAGAGGTGTCCATACTATCTACATCCCCATCACCTACTATAGCCTCAACTGTCATCACTTGAGTCTACACACATGACTCTATGCTAGGCTATGAATCAATAATACTAGAGCATGAACTCATGTCTACTGATTCCAATGAAATTCTCACATCACCAACATAATAGTTGGTGACTCTATACATGCCTCAATGTCACTCAAGGAATCAACTTCCTTCTTTATTGGAGCAACTTTGGGATAGCTGACATACACGTCTCCAATAATAACTCCCTCCTTAGTAGATTTTGAAGAGTTAGTGACAACTACATCATCAACTACCTTCAAACTAATCATAGTGACTACTCTAGGAGCCTCAACCTACTAAAGCTTAGTAATGCTACCCACCAAGGGCATTAAAACATCCAGATGTCCCTATGAAATAAGTCCATCATCAACATAGTGGATAGGACTAGCCAGTTTTGTACTAAGTACATGTACATCTACATCATGGACACATGTTGGGGAAAATTTAAGATTCCTTCCCTTCAACCTTGATCTCACGCTTCTAAAGGAAGAAACCATATATCTCATTTCCCTCTCAATTGTCTCTAGATCTAACAATCTCTTTGCCAACCTCTATTGATGAAGCTTTAGTTTCTCCATACTTTCATACAAAGCATTAATTTTTGTGCTAATTTCATCATTACTCCATCAATTTCTAGAACTGTGAGTCCTAATATGTCTGTCAATCACTAGAAAATGCTAGAGTGTTGGTTACTCCATGTGTAACAACAAATCTAAAAATAAAATAACTTTCCCACCCCATAGGATCACAGGAAACTACTCTAATGCAAATGTACTAACCCCAACTGGTTACAACTTAATGAAACACCAAATTCTTCTCTAGTTTAGTTGTTTAACATTTTTTTAAACACTTTGCAAGCAAGCTCTGATACCACTATAATAACCCCAACTAGTTATAACTTCATGAAACACAAAATCATTCTCTAATTTAGTTGTTGGACATTTTGTCAAACACTTTTAAAGAAAGCTTTGATACCATTGTACTATCCTATGCAATTGTTATTTTTATTTCCAAATTGCTAACTTGACAATTTTTTTCTAACACTTTGCACACAAGGGATATATATATATATATATATATATATATATATATATATAGTTTGGTGTGTGTGTGATATATATATATATACCAAAATTTAATTGATCTTCTTGCAAAACAAAAAACAACCTACAACGAATGGTTTTTTGTATTTTTTGAAACATGTATACATTGGTTACAAATAAGAAAATATGCATCTACAACAATAAGACATTAGGGAAATTTGTGCTATGATTTCCAATGATATTATAATTCTTTCTAAAAAGATTGTAATATAAATTAGATTACAATATATATTAAAAAACCCTATCAATGCCCTAATATCCACTCTCACACAATACAAAATGTAGTAGATAAAAACCTAGAATTTCTCTAAAATATGAATTTTCTGGTCGCAGATCACTACAACAACAATACTGTAATAGCGGTATTGTAGAAAAGTTATTGTAGTAATAGTATTGTAGTAATATTATAATAGTGTCATTATAGCAACTGCTATAGAAAATTACTATAGTCACTATAGCAATAGTACTATACAAAAGTTATTGTAGCAATATCCAACTTATTCCTTACTCCACAAATTTGGCCCTAGGAAACAAATTTAGCACAATGAAAAGACTAAATTGTCTTCTCTAATAGTTGCAACCCTTTAGAAGATATTTCATCATCTCATTTATGCAAATTAAAGGGGGTGTTCATTCCCAATGATCAATGTAGCATCTATAGAAACCCTTGGTACCAAAAGTTATCCAAAAGAGTAGATGGCAACACATTTGATGATCATTAATGAGGCTGCCCTCCCTATTTATTCTTTTCCTCCAATAGATGCACCTCCTTGTAGGAGATATAAAATAATATTTAATTCCCCCTTCTAGAAGATTCTTTTAATTTATTTAGTTAACTTTTGCCAATTTAAATTAAATTAATTAAATATAAAGTCACATTTTAATTTTAATTTATTTGATGACTTTATAAGAAATTAATTTAATCAATTTCTCCTTGTTTCTCTCCTTAGCCTTTGGATAATGAAAAACTAAGAACTCCATTGAGGACCCAAAATATAGGGAACATTATGGTGAATATGATGCAAAAAGAGTATACCTATTAGAGAAGAACAAGAATAAATTGAAGAAGTTATAAAATTGAAAAGAGAGCATGAAATGCATTTATTAAGGCTATGTGAGTTATAGAACAAGAGGAAAAACTTGAATATGATAAGGAAATGGTTAATAAAGAGAAGAGAAAAATGGTTATAAGTGTTATTTAATGATCAATGAAGTATAAAGGATGACAAAAAATTAGTATGACATAATTTAATTATCTTCTAAGTGCACATAATGTGATCACTAGAAACATAGAAGAGATTACAAATCTGAGATCTAAGAATGATCAACTAAAAAATGAACTAAAAGTTGAAAAGGAAGTCAATGAAAGGATGAAAAGAACTAAAGAGACCATAAGAATGTTTGATGAGTAGATGAATGCATCAAGGAAATCTCATGACACTTTGGATTAGGCTATGATGAGCTCCTTTTAAATGTAAAGTAAGGAGAATCATCAAATGAAGGAGAGCAAAGGAATAAGACTAGAAAACTAAAGAACAAGAAGCCTACATGCCATCATTGTGGAAAAGTAGGTTACACAATACATGTTTTTAGGAGAAAAAATAGTAAGTCAAAACCTAAAACTAAATTCAATGTTAATTTTTACAATTTTAATAAGTATGGACACTAGGCATATGAGTGTAGATCAAAGGTCAGTAACAGATCAACATTTAAAGGATATTGCTACATCTGTAAAAAGTATGGCCACAAGGCACAAACTTGTAGTTATAATGCCATTGTCTGCCCCTGGGGTGTTTCTCTAGTCAACCCCTAGGGGTTTTTCCCTAGTCAGCTAATAAGGCTATCTTTTTAAAGAAAAAAAAAACTTATATAAATATGAGTTTCAGTTTTTTCAATTAACATTTATCTAAAATCAAGTTATTGTCTTTTGAATTGGGAAGAAAGAAATATTTGACAAACTTCAACCTATTTTCGAATTTTGGAGGAAGAATTTATGACATGGGAAATAAAGATAAAAGAGCAAGTAAATATGCATGAAGAAGAACCAAGGAACAAGAAGATGACAATTGTCAAAAAATGCTAGCAAGATACTATCTTAGATTAGGTACTCAAACACAATCTTTTTTCCAATGTTTTTAATTAGTTTATTTAGTTCGGATTAGGGTTTAAATCCAATTAGGAATATGATATTTATCTTAAATTAGCATTACTATTAATTTAATATTAAGAGTTTATTTGAAATTATGTTCAGATTTAGGCCATTAGGGTTTATTCAATTATGTCCATATTTAGTCCTTAGGGTAAAAATTACATTATGAATAAATTTAAATGATGAATTTATTTAGCATGGGAATTACCTTTTTTATTCAATTATGTTAATAATTTATAGTTCATTAAGGTTTATTAGATTATGATTAAATTTAGATAAATGAATTTATTTAGGACGTAGTCAACCAGGACAACCTACTAACATTGGAGAAGGTTCATCCCAAGTTCAAACAAGTACATGTGAATCTCTTGCAAGTATATAATATAGATCTCTCTAGATTTCTAGGTCTCTATCAAACTTTATATCTTTAATTTTTAAATTTAGCAAGCGATATTTCCCCTTATAAACTTACTTGATTTTATTTGTTATATCATGCACGTGCAACTCTAGTAGATGATGAAAATGTTGGGCATGAGGAAATTGAAGATAAAGCAATGGATATTGAAGAAGGTCCATATGAAGGTTAGATAATTTAATCAAGTACATAATAATTCACTCAAGTTAAACATGTATATATGTATACATATATGTCCCCTAAAGAGATTGTATCTTAAGACTTTGTTTTATTTTTTCTTGTGTAGCCTAAGATCAAAAAACAAATGAGAATGTTAATCTAGCTCAAAGATTGAAGAGAAAAATTAATCATAGAAACATAGATCATTTAATTGAAATGGATGTGGAAAAATTGAGAGAATATGTTAATCAACTTAGACATACTATGAAGAGGAAATTGAATAAAAAGTCTAAAGACATAATTGCACAATTTGAGAATCTATCAACAGTGGAGACAACTCAACTATTATCAATTTCACTTCTTAAAGATGAATTAAAAGAGCCACTGAGACTATTGGGTATAGATACAAGTATAAAAAAGAGGATTTCTAAACTAGAAAAAGATATTTTTGAAAGTGTTAAGGAAGGGTTACATTCCATTAGGAGAAAAACTAGATCTATAGATAAATCCATTGCACGAAGAGTGATACTAACATCTATTTTAAATAAGAAAACATCCCAAAATAGATAGATCTCTTCATTATCATCTCATTTTGGGTATGGTTGGAAGACAGTACTACATTATTTGAAAAGGAGAAACAATTTGAATGATAGTACATTAGATGGCAATTGGGCACTAATGTGTAGAGCTCCTTGATCTAATAGGATTGGGAAAATAGTTAAGAACTTAGTTATTCAATTTTGGATTGATAATACTCATCCTTCACCAAATAGAAGAGATATCATCAAGAAAAGGATTGGGCCTAGGGAATATATTCAACATGTAAAACATTGGTTGGATGTTACTCAACATGAATTGTATCTCTCATTTTGTAATTTAAATCATAACATAAAGATTGGACAAAAAATGTTTGGAAGATTAAAGCCCTATTTTGTGAAGATAAATAAATTTTTTGAAACATGTTGTTGTCGATATCATGTTCAATTTGATCTATACTATGAAGGGTTTCAAAATATGATAGAAGAAAGTGGTGGAACTTCTCAAAATACTTTTTTCTAAATGACCGAGTCAATTCATAACATCAATCTTATTTGACAAACCAAATGATTGTGCAATAGGTGAAATAGATTGCATAAGAGGAACTTGTGAAACATGTGGTAACTTGACTAAATTTCTTTTGAGAGAAGAAGATACTAATACAACAAGGATGGTAAAATGTAAGAGATATAAGTACATTAAGTCAGAAACAAAAGCTAGAAAAGAATCAACAAGGTTAGAATATGTAGAGGATGAGATATCAGCTAGAGAATTTATGTCAAATTTTTGTAAATTGATTCAACCATATATACGCCATGCATTTTTTGCTAAGTGGCAAGCAAAACAATTTCAAACACTAAGAGAAACTTTCCCACTCAAAGAAATTCTATCTTTTGTCGGCTTTGCAGAGAATTACTCTTTCGTATCTCAAAAAACACTTCAAGTAGAATACTACTATACAAAGTAGGTTACTATTATGGTTCAAGTGTCTTATCAACATGCACAAATTGATTTAGATGGTGTGTAAAGTACAGATCAAGCACGAGTCATTAAAAAAGAGTATCACTTTTACATTAGTGATGACAAAGAACATGACACACATTTTGTGGAACATTTTTTTAAGACATTTTTTGAATATTTGAAGAAAAAAAACATTAAAATAGAAAAACATTTTGTATGGTCAGATGGATGTATAGCATAATTTAAATTAGCTAGACCATTTTATGAATTATGTAGATATCATCGATACCTTAACATACCACACATTTGGAGTTTTTTTGAGAGTGGACATGGAAAGGGTGAGCATGATGGTGTAGGAGCTTCTATCAAATGTGCTTTAAGAAAGTATTTAATGGACTATAAATGATATCACATTAATAATGCTCATGATGTGGTTGAGTGGTGCAAAACACATTTTTTGGTGCCAAAAAATATAGATAACACATCATCACAAGCAAATCAAGTCATACCATTTAGAGTGTTTTGGGAGGTATCATGTATATATAAATTAATTTGTTCATATTTTTAAATTGAATCTTAAATTTATATTTAATATGTAACCTTAGGTGATCTCTAACTAAATTATGGACCTTGTGTACATTCAAGTGTTGATAGAAGACACTAGTACATTTGAGTTCATTTTTTGACCTTTATTGGTTGAATTTTCAACCCAAATCTTGACCAAATTTGACCAAATTCGACCAACCCATTGGTCAAAATTTTGACTAACTTACTGGTTGGTCAAAAACCCACCAAAGCCATTGTCTAAGTCCATACAGGAATTGGTCAAAATTTTGACCAATGAAGGTCATAATTTTGACCAACATAGGTAAAAAAAAAATTATGCGTTGGTGAAAAGTTTGAGCAACAAAAGTAGAAAAAAAATTAGGTGTTGGTGGAAATTTTGACCAACAAAGGTAGAAAAAAATTTAGGCATTGATGGAAATTTTGACCAATAAAGCTAGAAATTTCAACCAACAAAGGTAGAAAAAAATTTAGGCATTGGTGGAAATTTCCACCAACAAAGGTAGAAAAAAACTAGGCGTTGGTGGAAATTTCGACCAATGAAGGTGGAAATTTCCACCAATAGGTAGGTGTAAATTTTTTTTACGCATTCTATAAAATAGTTCACATGTCTTGCCTATGATATGACATTTTACATGCATCCTACACTCTCTCATCCAGCTAATGATGGATTATGCAAAGTGATCTGAAACCATGATTCTAAAAAACACACACAATCAAATCCAAAATGAACTTGCACTACAAATGGATTGTGGAAATTTGATATTGTTAATTTTGCATTCATGTCTACCAAGACAAATATATGTTTAAGTTGTGATTGTCCTGGTAGACATGCATGCAATTTTACCAATATCATATTTCTACAATCCATTTGTAGTGCAAGTTTATTTTGGATTTGATTATTTGTTTTTTAGCATCATGGTTTTAGATCACTTTATGTAATCCCTCATTAGCTAGATGAGAGAGAGTTCAAGATGCATGGAAAATGTCATATCATACGCAAGGCATGTGAACTATTATATAGAATGCCTGAAAAAAACTGATATTAACTAATATGAAGAATATATAATTAGTTATATGATTGAGAAAAATCATGAACTAGTGAGTTGGTCAAACTTTTAAGAAAAAAAATTTGACCAATGGGTTGGTCAAATTTGGTCAAAATTGGGTCAAAAATTCAACCAATAAAGGTCAAAAAATGAACCCAAATTTACTAGTGCAAGTATGCTCACCAAGTTGAATCTTTGAGTTCATTCATCAAGTCACCCCACCAAAGTGCCTCATCAAGGTTAGTCTTTAGGTCTACTCATCGATCTTGCTCACCAAGTCAGCTTGCCATGTCACATCTCTAAGTGGCCTCGCTAAGTCAGCTCACCAACTTGCCCCACCAAGTTGCCACTTTAAGCCCACCCACCATGTTAGATCACTAGGCCAACTCCCCAAGTCATCTTTCCAAGCTAAAAATTGAAGTACACTTGCCAAGTTGACTATTCAAGTGTGCTCATCAAGTTGACTCAGAGTTCATTCATTAGGTCACCCCACCAAAGTGCCTCATCAAGGTCAATCCTTAAATCCACTCACCAAGTCAGCTCACCAAGTTGCCTCACCAAGTTGACTCACCTACATGTCCTACCAAGTCCCCAAGTTTTCTCACCAAGACAACAATTCAAGTGTGCTCACCAAGTTGACTCTTTAAGTTTTCTCACCAATCCCATCCCCTAGGTCAACTCTCTAGGTCAGCTCACCAGGTCACTCCCACCCAATCACCTCAATGATTTGACTCTTTTAATTAGCTCACCAAGTCTATTGTTCAAGTAAGCAGGCTAGGTCATATCGCCAAGCCAGACCACCAAGTCATGTCACCAAGTTGACTATTTGAGTACGCTCACAAATTTGACTCTTTAAGTTTGCTCATCAAGTCACCCCACCAAAGTGCCTCATCAAGGTCAATCTTTAAGTTAGCTTGCCAATTCACCGCACCAAGTCGACTCACCATCTCACCTCACCAATTGGACTTGCTAAGTCAGCTCGCCAACTTGCCCCACCAAGTCGACTATTCAAGTATGCTTGCCAAGTTGACTCTTTGAGTTCGGTCATCAAGTCACCCCACCAAAGTGCCTCATCAAGGTTAGTCTTTAGTTTCGCTCATTGAGCTTTCTCACAAAGTTAGCTCACCATGTCATGTCTCTAAGTGGCCTTGCTAAGTTGGCTAGCCAACTTGCCCCACCCACTTGCCACTTTAAGCCCACTCATGATGTTAGATCATTAGGCCATCACCCCTAGTTAGCTCACCAAGATGACAATTGAAGTACACTCACCAAGTTGACTCTCTAAGTTTGCTCACCAAGTCTGCCCCCTAGGCCAACTCTCCAGGTCAGCTCACCAAGTCACCCCCACTTGCCCCACCAATTTGTCACCTTAAATTGACTCACCATGTCAACTCCCTAGGCTGACTCCCCTAGTCAACTTGCCAAGCCAAAAATTGAAGTACACTCACCAAGTTGACTCTTTATGTTTGTTCACCAAGTCTGCCCCCTAGGTCAGCTCACCAAGTCACCCCCACCTAGTCACCTCAATTGTGAACCTTATCCCAATTCTAGTACTCGTAGTTAGTAGTCTTTGACATATCTCAAAAATATGGAAGAGAATTATGTTATTTATACCTTGTAAGATGCTCACCTATCCATGACAGCTATATGATGCTTATGAGTATCATATGATTCTGTACCACCCATTGATATTTGTAAATGCTCCCTTGTGAACCCATGAAACTCTATCAAGATCTAACAATAAAGAAATCATACCATAAAAATGTAGTGCACTAAAACATATAATTAAGAAGGTATGGTCAATCCTCACTGGTTAAGTGTCTTTACATCTAGAGTCTTTTCATCTACCAATTGCAAATACTTTGATATAAAGTTTTGGTGTCAAAACTATGATGATCTGAAACCTATCATATAAAACCATAGGATGTGTCAACCCCCATAGTATTTTTAAATATATTTTTCCTTAAACAGTTGTAAGAAAAAAATTAATACCCATCGACAGGTGAGCATGTAAATTAAGATGTCAACAATTACAAGTAATATAAAAAAAAGACATTACAATTCTAAAATTTGCAACAACTAGCAATTCACAAATATTTTGCTACCTTTCAAGGGATTCATTTATATTTTGATTTAACATAGTTTTAATTCATTTGTAGTGGCTTTTCATTCTAATCATATTACATTGACTAATTAAATTGTAAGTTTCTTCATTGTTATGTATTCAGGAAATTGTTTTGTATAATCGCTTGGGATGGAAGTGCAATGAAGCAATCAAAATTTTGGTAATTTTTTATTCTTAAGGGATTCTCTTCTTTAAATACTAGATTCTAGATCTATGGTAATTGAGATCATTACATTCAAATGTATGTCCTAAAAATGAGATTTGAATAAAAATGTGGAAGATTTAGAAGCTTTAGTCTCTATTGACCATAGATGGATTGGTCACCAAAAGGTCTTGTAGCTCAATGGTAGATCATCCTAGCATCAAACTGGTGGTCCTCAATTTGACTCCTAGCTAGTACACAAAGAATTTTACCTTGGTATCAAAGCCAAGGTAAAGTAGACCGGGGCCAGGATAGGAGCCCCAATCACTTGCAGTTTGGATGAAAGTGAAAGTAGGAAACACTTGAACCATATATGGACTAGTAAACAAGAGAGTTGGTAGTATAGTGATAGAGTAGCCCAAGAACAAATAGATGGTCCTAGGTTTGATTCCTAGCTAGCAGATGAATTTCTTTATCACTAATCTAGTTGAATTATCTTTCTTAGCTTTATCCCAAAAACTTGAGTTAACAAAAGTATGACTTTTTGATTTTACTTGATCTTGGTCATTCTTTATTCAATACCAATGTTATTCCTGAGACTGCAAGTCATATATCCACTCTTAAGAATGTTCTTATTGTTCTAGACTTTTAGTATATCCAAATAATCCTAAAGGCTAGACAATGCATAGTGCAAAAATTGTATGTTTGAGACAAATCATCACTTTAGAAAGCTTAAATAATAGTTCTTTTGTCCCATAGGATATCTTTGTTCTTGTGGATATTTAAAAACTTATATTAAATTGTGTACACTACAAAAGTGCTCAAGTCTCTAAAAGAGCCCTCAAAATACTATAATATTTCTAGACCTTATATTTTGAATTTACTTAACAGGTTTCTATGTCTAACCATCATCTACCACTTATCTTTGTTACCTACGATTATAAAGTTTCTCAACAATACTTGTTTCATATCATAGGTTGGCATGGTAGTGTCTTTGAGGGAACTCCATGTAGGAATTGAAGAGAGAAAGATAGTACAATAATTTTTGTGAATGACATAAACATAGATGAAAAAAGGGTGTAAATTGTAAACAATATTCTCCCTTGAATTACACAAGAAGAATGCCACCCCAAAAACCTTGATTAGTAAGAATGGAAAAGAATAAAGATTTTATCCTCCGCTACACTTCCTTAACAAAAATAGGTAAGTTCAGTTGCAACTCAAACAAATCAACTAAATTTAGACATCTATATAATGCAAATGTCATCTACAAAACAAGAGGAATCTATATAATCCAAATCACATATCTTTGATCAACACTTAAAAATAGGCATACCAAACCAGAATCGTTAAAAGATACAATAGCTAGCAAAAAAATCAATGTCAAGACTGCCACATTGTATAGCATGTAGAAACTACAGAAAGAGATTAATGAGGAAGCTTACTCACCATTGATGGCATTCAAAGTTCAAGAGCTTTAGTAACCTCATTATAACTCAAACTAAATTCATAGTAATAACAACTAAAATGAGAAAAAATGTCTCTAGATTTTTAAGAGCTTCGCAAAACAAAGGAACTAAAAGTATATAAGATGAATATTCGTAATCATGAATGGAGATATCTTCTAGCCTAGCTTGAAAGAGAAGCATAACCAATGGGCTAGGAAATTTAGAACATTAGTAAAGTAGTTCAAATTGGCAACTATAATCTTATAGAATTGAGAGTGTATTTTACTTGTAAGCTTTAACCACATAATCATCTACAACACAATGGAAAACATACTTTGAAGCTTAAAGCTCCTATGCATAAGGATGTTGTATGAAGCAAAATGCCTTAAGTGCTTGAGCTTCTTGCTTTCAATAAAAAGTAGATGAGTGATTGTGATGTTCAAGGAAATTCTAAAAAGTAAATGCATCACAAAGAATCCAAATGACCCATGAGTTTGGAGTATATTTGAAGCAAGAGTATGTTATAGACTGTACCTAGGTAAATTTGGGTCTATTTTGTAGGTCCTAGCCAAATCCACAAGAGAACTATGTCAGTACCCAGTCTGTGTACAAACTGGTCCTTGATCCAGGCTACAATATGAGTGAATTAGTAACATAGTTTTTAGGCTCTATGAAGCCTTTCACACCAGAGAAAGGATAACCATGTCCTAAGAATTCTTAACACTAATTCATGGTTATTTACAACCAAAAATACATCATAGTTGCTTGTAGATATATTACCAGCTTACTAAAACCATATACTAATTCATGGCCACTTATTCTTGACTTATTCTTGAGATTATAATATGAGCTGGAAGAAGTTGTTAAAATCCAACCTATAACTAGTTTTCAAGGATGCCTCAAGAAATACCCACCCATTTTCAAAAAAGGCCAGCAAGCAAAGAAACAAATAGAAATTGTCTCCATGCATTAACCAAAAAAAAAATCCTCTCATAGAAAGAGAGGTGAAAGCTAGAACCATTTTAAGCTAGTGCCTCAGGAAACTCTCCTCACTCTATTTAAAGCTTTATTACACAATATTAATCCAAAAAAATTAAATCAGCTCACAATAGAAAAAGGAACATCAGACATTGAAATGACTAAATTTGAGCATTCTGCTTTCATGAATTTAAATCATAATCTTGTACACTTTGTAAAGCCTAAGTTTAAATTAGGAAAATTATTTGTAGTTCATACCCATATGTGTCAAGCAGTCATGTGATTACTTCAAACAAATTTTAGTTCATTTATAAATATAACTTACCCAAGACTAAACAAATGCTACCATTTCAAAAGCATTCTATAGTATCAACATAAAGCCTCTATTAACATTACTGAAATCCAACACAGACAAGCATGTGTTCTTAAAGTAAATTTCAATTTTAGGACACCTACCAGAGGATCTTGATTACCTAAAATTAAATGAATTGAATCAACCACAACAAAAGTTGAGGTTTACCAAACCAAAAAAGTTGATCATGAGGCTACAATTGAGTCCTTGTAGCTGCATCTATTTCTGCATTGTCCAAAGCTAGTTTTGCTAACACATACAGAAGTTTTGTGTCAACAAATAGGATCAACTTTCCTAAGTATGGAGGAAAGTGAAGAGATTTGAATCAAAATAAATAAGGTGGTCTATAGACTTAGTAATTTAGTGCTTGATAGAATTAACCAAACAAAAAAGGTCATTGGACATAAGAAAATATCAAAAAATAAAGATAACTACAAAGAAATAAGTGATTGGCTTTAACTGATGAACTTGTCATCACTTACTATCACAGGGATGAATGATATCCAGAAGTAGAAGTTCAATCCTGATTCAAAAATTAACAAGATTTGATTAAGCAATTAAATGTTAAAGATGATGGTTATTAATTGGACCCAAATATAATTTTAGAACATATTTCTTTATGAAGATAAGCAAAAACCATTTTTTCATACATAAAAAATTGAGGAATTGAGCATAAATTTACCATACAGATTGGAGAAAATGCAGATAATTTCATATCCCCAAAGTGGCTAGCTGCAAAAATACAAATCATTACCTGATTTTAGGTTGTTCATTTGCTTTTATAGATCATATTTTTTGATTTTCAAAATCATACAAGTAGAGATTGACTCACTGTAATAAATTATTAATTATGTTAATCATATGTCTCTAAAAGAGGCCATAAATCATCAATAAACATATCCAACATACAAAAGAAGGTCAACAGATTACATAAATAACTATTTTTCTTAAAGGCCATGTGGAATGCCACATATATATTTGTCTCTCCTCTCTCTGATCCTTTTACATGCATCATTATCTCCTGTATTGTCAAACACATTGTTGTGCAGGACTTAATTTAAATTTTGTATTAGTAGGTATTGTCTATCGGTAATGAACAATCACTTGAAGTTCTTTCTTACAATTAAATATGAGTAAAAAGGTAAAAAGGTAAATTTATATTTTAAAAAAATAATTAAAAAAATAGTAGGAGACCATAAAAGTACATCATATATAGGAGACCATATATTTATGATTTTATCCAATATTGTTAACAATGGACTAAAAATAACAAGTATACATCATTGGATGTGCTACAAATGCCAAATGCAAGTGGCACTATCATTCAAAAATAGATTGTGTCTTTACAAAATCCAGTGAAAAAAATAATTCAATAAACTTGCCTATGTGTTGTTGAATTCCAAATGTGTACAGTACCATCTTCAGAACCTATGATAATGATAGGAAGTTCAGGATGAAAGCCAACTACTGATACATTATGGGTATGTCCATCAAGAGTCTAGATACAACCTTTTGTCTATTAATCCCACATTTGATACAAGTACACCAAAGAAAATGAGTTGTGGACTATTATTCAAAAAGACCCATACAAAAAGTAACAAATGTCAACTAGGAAGGAATTTGTAAAGATCACCTTGGCTATATGATAATCTAAACCTGAAATTAGATATGGTATGTCACCTCCTATAAAGTAATCAACACAATTTACACCCTTCATATGGGTGTCAAGGGTAAATTTTGGTTCTTATAGTGAACCAAGACTCTAGATCTAGATGATAAATTCAAGTTAGGAAAATTAGTTCAAATAAACATGATATCTAATAAATAATTCCAATTTTGGCATACAAGAGGTACAGAGAAACTTGTCAAATCAAGCCCAATTTCTAATTTTTTAAACTGTTAAGAGAACATTGATTCCCACCTTTATAGTGCGATCCAATGAGCAACTCACAAATGTATTTGTGTCCTTCAGATTAAAGGCAACTTGCATCACATAATGTGAATGACCTTAAAATATTTGTGTGCATTTCCAACCTTTATCCTAGTCCCAAAGCTTGATTAACATGCCATCTCATGATGATAGAACATAGGGCAGGGTTGGATGAACTGTCACACACCTGATATAATCAGTGTGTGCTTCAAATACTTTTACCTTGTCCATGGTGTTATAATTGTAAACACAAATCATCATGTCATCTAAACCAGCCACAACCAACTACTTTTGGGCTATAAACTTGGTATAGCATACTGCTATAATAAATTCTTGTTGATTAATAGATTTTTTGTGGAAAAAGATTGTGGAAAATTTTACATTAAACTAATAATGCAAGCCAACTCTTACTTGACATCTGTAGTCTTGAAAGATTTGTAACATAATTTCACAATATGTTTTTGATCCATGGAAAACAACTTTTAAGTTAAAATAAAATATGTTTCACAAGCCAATAATAGGTTGGCATGAGGAAATGTGGAAATTTGTACATTGAATTAACACTGATTTATTTTCATGATTGCAATCTACAACCAAATAAATATAAATGCATTTCATCCCGAAAGAATTATAGCAAGGGCTTAAGAAATTTTCTTTAGAAGTCCCTGGCACCATTTTGGCTCAAGCTGAAACACAAATTCAAGATGTAGATCCTTGATAGTTGTAGTCTCATCAATTTCAAATTTGCCTATTGATCGACCTTGAGATGAGCCTTTTAGATTGAACTGCCTATGTATGCGAAGCTCTGAATAGAACATATTTTCCATAACTATAAGTTTAACTTGTTACAAATTTCCAAATCCAATTTTTAAGAATTTGCAATAAGTTTTTCTTTACAATCAGTTTGGATTCATAATGGCAAAGGAGTCCACGACTCGAAAGGGTAGCAACTAGCTCTAATTCCACTGTAATATTCTACATTGAGTAGTGTTGGAACAATGGTTTTTCATTAAACGTATAGCAAGGGCTAAACATAAATGTTTGAAGATCTAGAAATCAAACTTACCATTGTCCAGAGGCCTATAGTTTTAAGAAAGAATGTTCAAATCTCAAGATCCAAACTCCAAGCTCATGAAAATTTTGCCTGGAAAAAACTTGCTTAAGGCTCTTTAATGGTTATGTTGTGCATGCTCAATAAAATAATCTAGTTATTGTAAAATAAGTTTGATCAACCAAGAAATGAACATGTGTAAATTAATGGAATCAAACAAAATGTTGCATCTAAATTCAACACAAACCTGGGCTACAATTTTCCTACCCTTAACGAGTTCATAAAATTACATGCAAACTCTTTTAGATCTTGAATCTTCACTTGTCTTCACATACAATTTGACAACACATCAAAATCAACCATAATCCCTACAATGATTTTCTTTCTCAGATCTTGAAGCTCAACTTAAGCTTCGATACTAGATTAAGAAAACAAAAAACAAAAAAATTATCAAGATATTCAATTGATAAACTAAGAAACAAAAACTTTCTTATATAGACTTACATAGATTTAAAAAGTAAATAGAACATAAAGACTTATTTCAGACAAATCTAAACTCCAAAAGACTTTATTAAACTCTAAGTTGCACATTAATTGATCATTAAAGAATATAATTATATTCTAATAGTGGTAAGCTGAGAACTCTAAGTTTGCACATTAATTGATCATTATACAATATGGTTATACTTTAACATAGGTAAGCTGACAAAAGAGAACATTGAAGATAAATTAGCGAAGAAACATAGCCTTCCCTATTAGGAAATATACCATCAACAATAAGTGAATGTGACACCTAAAAATTAGAGTGTTGGCCAGTTCCAGCCAAGCACCACAATATATCATTCAAAGTCAATATTAGAGAAGAACTAAAGTTTAAACCAGCAATCCTAAGATAGAAGAAGAGACTTTGCATGAAAATATGAGTTCAATAAGGAAAAACATCTATGGAGGCAACACCATGTTGGAAGTATAATTGTCACTATATCTGCAATAGGAATGCAGCTTCCCTAGTTGTATGATGTACATTTTGCAAAGCTCCCTGGCAAATGCTATGATATCTAACAACAATATGAAAAGGCATTGAAATAGGTAGTTTTTGATCAAAATGATTGGCTTCCATAAACATTAAATATTTATGAGCTCAAGTATATCATAAAAGTACGAGAAGACAACTTCATTTTTAAAAAAAAATCCTAAAAAAAAAGGGCAATAAGATGAGCATTTCCAATTTCATTAAATTTTTTAAAAGTATATGTACTAAACTTGTAAACTCTAGTTCTCAAAACTATACTTAAGGTTTTTTTCTCCAAAAGACTTAAACATGCAGCTTTTAAATAGTTGACGCATGTGAAGCATTGCACATGCACATTATCAAGAAAATAGGCAAAAGGAGAAAAAATCACTTTCAAAATATCAGATCCAAGAATGCATCGTCTCTTTGCTTCTTAATCAAGAAAATGTAACAAACCTTTCCAGCTAGATTATGATATGTTTTAGCAATATCATTTGTTGGGCATATTATTCTTGACCTACAACTAGAATTTTATTCCATCTCAAAAATAGAAAATCACAAAATAGATATAAACCAAGAACATTAACTTTTGTCTAGATTAACTTTTGCCATATGTAATTTACTCTCCATTAAGAGGCAATGATTACCTAGGATCATTACGGAAGTGGACCAATTAAGAATGGCTCATGTAGCAGCCTACTCATTTTTCCTAAACATATTGTAATTAGTTGATCGATTAAGAATGGCCCCTATAGCAGTCTACTCATTTTTCCTAAATATACTATAATCAATTGACTGATCAAGAATGGCCCAGTAGTAGCCTATTCATTTTTCTAAAGATACTGGGAGTATTGCAAAATCTTGAAAACCTAGACTTGGAAAAATTGAAGTTTTTTTGGTGGTTCCATGCTATGTAAGAGTGTTACATGGGGAACCAAAACATTTGGTGATTACAAATAATCTAAGCACAACATATTTTTCCTACTCATGTCACACATTTTTTTAAGACTCTACCATACAAGATAGAGTGACAAATTCAATTGAAGAAAAAATTCTATTGTAAATATTGTGTAAGCAATATATATTGAAAGGACATTGCCATCATAAATTGCAACTTGCATCCATAAATATTCAAATTTAGCTTTTTTATTTTCCTTGGAACAGAATAGATTTTCAACCTTACGAGTTACAAATTTTTGAAGACATACTATACAATATAGAGAGAGAAATTGAAATGAGAACAACAAGTGTGTTGTACACTATGTGTAAGCAATATTTATTGTGAGGACTTTACACGTAAATTTATAGGTGTAAATTGCAACTTGTACCCATATATATTTAATTTACTTTTACATCATCTATAATTAAAATAATAGAATGAAACAAAAGAAACAACCAAAACTCCAAACTTCACTCCACTGTTGAAGGATACATAGCACACAACATATCTAACTATTAGCATCATCATTGCACCTTATAGGTGCATGTGTTGGTCATTACAAAATACTAGTATTAAATATTTATTAAACTAAATCAGTAAATAACAAATAAGAAAGGCTCGACTTCCTTATCCCTTCACACACATATACATAAGAAGTTATCAAATTGGAGGGGCCAAAGATGGGAAGGTATCTGCAAATCAAAGAAAAATCAAAGGTTACCTAGATGGTTTAACTCAATATTGTCAGAGTATCTAGTACTTGGTCAAGTAGCCGATAAATATGTTGGTAGAAGAGGAATTGGTAACACAAAGCTAGTAAGTCTAAAAGAAAGTGAGCCTAATGGTATCAAAAGTGAAAGAAATGAGAAAGAAAAGGAGGAAGGTTCTTTTCACATTGATCTACCAGATGCAAAAATTGGGAAAGTTTGTACTCGATTTCCTCTTGAGTCGAGTGGATATCTTCATATTGGACATGCAAAAGCTAGTTTTTTAAACCAATACTTTTCTCAAAGGTATAAAGGGAACTTTATTGTAGGCTTTGATGATACAAACCCTACTAAAGAAAGCAACAAGTTTGTAGAGAACATATTGAATGACCTTGATATGATAGGCAGTAAAGGAGAAGGACCTACATACACTTCAGATTATTTTCCACAGTTAGTAGAAATGGCTGAGAAATTGATATCTGAGGGGAAGTCATATGTGGATGACACACCTTGAGAGCAGCTGTAGAAAGAGAGAATGGATGGAATTGAGTCCATTAATAGGAATAGCTCTATGGAGCAAAATATGTGTCTGTGGAAAGAAATGATTGCTGCTACTGAGAGGGGGATGAAATGTTGTCTAAGGGGTAAGCTAGATATGCAAGATGTTAACAAAACATTGCAACATCCTATTTATTATAGATGCAATCCTATCCTCCATCACCATATTAGATCTAAATACAAGATATATCCAACATATGATTTTGCATGCCCATATGTGGATAGCATTGAAGGTGTGACACATGCTCTCTGGTCAAGTGAGTATAATGATCATAATGAAAAATATTATAGGGTCTTAGAAGACATGGGTTTGCAGAAAGTACATGTGTTGGATTTTAGCTGTTTGAATTTTTTTTATACTCTCCTAAGAAAGAAAAAACTATAGTGGTTTGTAGATAATGAAAAAGTGGAGGGTTGGGATGATCCTCACTTCCCAACAGTGCAAGGAACATTATGAAGGGGATTGATAGTAGAGGCCTTAAAGAAATTTATTGTATCAAAAGTTTAAATGTTGGACTTTTCCTTTGGAACACCTTTTTTTTCACTTAATTTTCTATAGTTTCCATACATATTCTTATAAACTATACCAATTAAAATTATATATCTAAGTTTTCTTTGGCACTTTTGTTTCAAGGAGCATCAAAAAATCAAAAAATCTAAATCTAATGGAGTGGGATAGACTTTGGACAATGAATAAAAAAATCATTGACCCTGTCTATCCTAGACACACTACTCTTTTTGAAAATTCTGTTCTTCTATGCTTAACAAATGGGCCTGAAGAACCTTTTTTTAGAATTTTGGCTAGGCATAAAAAGTATTAAGGTGTTGACAGGAAAGAAACTACTTACACAAAACACATTTGGTTGGAGAGTGCTGATGCTACTCTTGTCTCAGAAGGTGAAGAGGTGACACTAATGGATTCAGGCAATGCCATAATAAAAAATATTGAGGACTCAAAGGGTGTTATTGTATGGCTGCATGGCATGCTCCATCTTGAAGGATCAGTCAAAACAACAAAGCTAAAGCTAACTTGGCTACTAGAGATTTCAGAGCTTGTCAACTTGTCACTTGTTGAAGTTGACCATTTGGTTACTAAAAAGAAGGTATATTTTTCACTGACTCAAAACCTTTATGGTCAATAATGGATGAATTTACATATATTTTTCGTAAATTATGTTGGTATTTTACATTGATGTCCAAATATGACTCTCATTGCAAGCTGTTGATATAGCTTTCAGTAGTCTATTCAAACAAAAATGTCCAATTTGGCTCTGTGTCACATACACACTGGTAGGGGAGCTCTCATAACTATCAATGTTCTAAATTATTTTGTATGGGAAGGTATTTACAGAACATATACTGTTGAACATTTGAGAATTTATACTTCAAGCAATTGTAAGAGATTGCATTCTAATAATATATGAAATTCCTAAAATTCAAAATTAAAATGCCTGCTTTGTGTGACTTCAAGACATATTCCCACGCTTTCATTCTCTATGAAATAGTTTATAGACTATTGTTCAGTGGAGAACGAAGAAGTAACCTGGTTCAATTTAATAGCATATTTAGTGTGGTCAGTTAGAGTTATGTTACATTGTAAACAAAGTGGAATCCCCCTTCTCCAAGCTTGTTATCATCATGAAAATTTCTAGTTGTAGCCTTTATATTTTCCAAGTTGAGCAAAATTCCATGCTCCTTCATAAAATTTGGAGTACACCTCTATATCAGGATTCTCTACTGATTGATGCATGGGAAAAATATTACACATTTTGTATAGAGAAGATTTTATTTTACAAGAAAAAATAAATGGAAAATTTTCACCCTTATTTCCTTTTTTAGTGAGTAGCTCTTATACAATCAACTAGCCAAAATTTTTGTTGACATTTGAAAGAATGATTTACCGAAAAATAATCACCTCAAAAGTACCTTTCCTTAACGTCACAGACTTGTACCTTCTTCAAAATGCAAATAGGCATAGCAATAACATCAACAAGAAGCCTCTGAGAATATCCAAAACTATACCCACTTTGCTTGAAGACTTTCTTGCACAGGAGATCAATTCAAGTGTTTAGTCATTTAAAAAAAAACCCTAAACAAAACCCTATTCTGGTCAATTAAAAACATCAAGACATAATTAAAACATCGATGGTTGGAATCAATACTTCATGATAAGTTCTCATTCTCATTAAATCTAAAGATGAATCATGAGTATGATTCGAAACTTCTATTGAATCTTAAAATATGATGCAAAACTTTGATGCTAAAAATGCACAGACAAAATGATTTAGAAATATATATATATATATATATATATATATATATATATATATATATGTTACATTTCATAGATTATAAGACAGGAAAGTATCCACAAAACATATTTTTGATCACTTTTCTGCCATAGCTCTTTTATTAAGTCGTGACCAAACTTTAAATAAGTCTCTCTATTTGAAGTGTTGTCTTGTTATCAAGATGCATTCCACTTAGGTTGCCAAAGAAATTCAAACATGGTTATGATCGAAGAAAAAATATTAAAAGAAAACGCCTAGTTAGATACTCATAGTAGCATTATCAATATTTTTCAAGTCATTCTTAATTTGTGCGATCAATCCTTTCATCTCTGGCATGCCCAACTTTTCAAATATTGCCTTGAGATTAAGCATTTGACAGACCAAATAAGAAGCTTGTGTTCAGCATAACAATGTAGAGTGTGCATAAAAATGAAATAGGGCATGACCTTTTACATTTTCAAAACAATATGAAGCCCGTGTTGGTCAAAATTTCAACCAACTCTTAGTGTTGGTCAAAATTTTGACAAACACGAGCATGGATTTTTAAGAAAATAAATTTTTCCTTGCCTTTTTCAGAAAATTTGACCCCATTTTAATAGATGGTCAAAAATTTTGGTCTAAAAATGGGGTCAAATGTACTAGTGAGATCAATGCATGCATGCAAGAGGGTAGAGAAGACACGATCTTTGCATTTAGTTATGAGTACAAATAGTAATGTGTGGTCATTGGACACAAGAGAATACTCATGTTTTTGTCCTAATTGTATTGATGAATTATGATGGTTGCATTAATCAAGAACGTGGATATGTGGGTGAATGGACTTCGGTGCCACTAAATGTTATTAATACGAATGAGTTTGAGGATGAAAAATATGATGATATTCCATTGATTTCTAGTGATTATAACCATATTTAGGATTGATTAAAGTTGGTATGTATGAACTATATATATACCTATATCATGTACATGTATAAATTTTTCATAATTTTGGTTGATTTTTATTATATATATGTACTTATGTACATGACATGTATCGAAAATTTTGACATATATAAGTTTGTGTAGGAAATGTTTTTGCAGTCATGGTAGAATCGAAAAATGTAGAAGGTGTTAGCTATTATTTATTATGTTGCACCATGGAAAGAGAGAAGCTAACAAAGACTGAAATAAGTGATGAAATTATTTTTCCCACAGGTTAGTATATAGTTGAATTATGTACATGTATGTCAAGTATTTGTGTTTTTTATGAATTCAAATTCTTTGACTTAAATTCAAGATTGATGTATTTTTTAAATGTGTACATGTGCAAGATTTGTTGTTGTACAGGGAACATATTTGAAGCAAAGAAAAGTACTTAAAAATGGGATTCATTTCACCGATTATCAACCTAACAATAATGTATATCAATATAGTAACCGTGTTATTTCCACTGGTCTAACTCTTCATCCAATCAAAGGACCTAGAATACATAAGTGGAGGCTCCATATTGATGATCATGAGAAAATATTAAATGTTATCCAAGAATGAGCTGATCCACTTGATATGAGATAGAAACAACTCCTAATTTGAAATGTAATTCAAGAACAATTCAAAATTTGGTTGAAAAATCATTTGATCAATTTGAAATTTGGTGGAATAACTAATTTTCTAAATTGAACTTTTACTCTTTCATTTTTAACTCAATGTCTTGAATTCAAATTGTCATAAAGTAACTAATTATAGAAATTATGAACTTATATGTATGTGTGTACACTAATTACTTGACATGTGCACCTTGAGGGAAAAAAATTCGAACACCACTTGTCTTAAGGGGATGAAATTAGGGGTTTGTAAAATTAATTATATTGAACTTTCTATTTCATTTAACTTGTCAATTTTAGGACACATGTACACTTTCAATTTAACTAATTAGGACATGTGCTTTCAATTTTAGGACATGTGACCTTTTGATTTAACTAATTACCTGACATGTGAGCTTTCAATTTTAGGACATGTGAGCTTTCAAGTTCAAATTGTTATTTGTTTAACTAAATTTTGAACATGTACATGTTTTAAGTTGGACTTGAATTAGAACATTGGGCTTAAGGGGATAAAATTCTAGGATATGTGTACAAATTAAAATTTCTCTATGATTAAAATTTGAAATGTAACTCAAGAACAATTTGAAAATTGGTTGAACAATGATTTGATCAATTTGAAATTTTGTGGAATAACTAATTTTCTAAATTGAACTTTTACTCTTTCATTTTTAACTCAATGTCTTGAATTCAAATTGTCAAAAAGTAACTAATTATAGAAATTATGAACTTATATGTACATGTGTACACTAATTACCTAACATGTGCAGGTCTTGAGGGAAAGAAATTCAAACACCACTTGTCTTAAGGGGATGAAATTAGGGGTTTGTAAAATTAATTATATTTAACTTTCTATTTCATTTAACTTGTCAATTTTAGGACACATGTATGCTTTCAATTTAACTAATTAGAAAATATGCTTTGAATTTTAGGACATGTGAGCTTTCAAGTTCAAATTGTGATTTGTTTAATTAAATTTTGAACATGTACATGTTTTAAGTTAGACTTGAATTATAACATTGGGCTTAAGGGGATGAAATTCTAGGATATGTGTACAAATAAAAGGGATGAGTTCTATAGATTTACTCAAGTTAGGAATTATGTACAACTAGTTACCTGATAGTTGAACATTTAATACATGATATATTACCAGACATTTAAATTACATGAACTATATATATAATCAATATATTACATGTGTACATATCTAAATAAATTACTTACATATCTTCTAGAAATAATTTATAATATACTAGATCTAGATCTATAATGAATTAGATTCTACAAGATAATGTCTAGAATAAATCATCTATGTAAAAAAACTATAGATCATCAGGAGTAGGAGTATCATCACCATGCCTCCTCACAACGTGGTATGAAGACTGACTATCAAGGTGCTCACTAGGATGTATTGACCCCTATATATAAATTCAAGAGAAAGTGATATTGAAATACATGTACACATAATCAAAACATAAATAAACATTACTTGTCCACTACTAACATCATCCAATGAGTCTCGATGACATACACGATCTAGCATCAAAGCTAGAGTAAAAAGAGGCATGTCCCCCTACATTACATGTGCACGTGCAACACATCAAATTAAAATTTCTCTATGATTAAAAATCTAAATGCATGTGCATGCATGCACATGTGTAAATTAAATTAGTTTCAAATGATTGAAATTTTAACATCAACAAAAAAAATTTAACTGTGTAGATGGTGGCATGTAATAATACTCAAACTGCCTAGCATCGATCATGTCCACTAATGCATCTAGATTTTTTTGCGTCACATCAAGGTCCATCTCTACATCTACATGAGCCCCATGACTAGTGATTAGCACACATCCTAATAATGACGAGCCAAGTGGACTATGTAGATGAGATGGCATAGAAGTAGAATCATCACGTGTCAACAAGTCCATCTATCTTGTGGTCGACAAGCTCAAATCAACATCATTAACGCCCACATATGAACTCTAAGCCTACCCTATAACACTGGCTGAAGGGTCTATGGTATGTATATGTTTCTCTAAAGCGAAAGAGTGATCAGTAGGTAGATCATCATGTGCACTACCACCATGACCACTACCTGATCGATGAGAGGAATATGGTTAAGGATGTGTCCTAGTACTACCATGGACATGATCTTGAACTTCTAATATGGGTATGCCAAGATGCTTTGATAAAAATCTATATGTATCTAATAGATCCTTAGCTAGACCAATCATAGTATCTCATGCCAATACTCCAATGAGAGCCACTAAAGGGATGCCTACTGCACTGTACAAGTCTCTTGAAGATGACCCATAGGATGATGATCTAGAATCCCAATGAGACATCAAATACTAATCAACCTCATCACTTGAAATAGATTTGATAGCTGCTGCAATCTCTCCAACTCCTTAAATGACCCCACGTAACGAAGTGCTACGCATGGCCTCATGAGCCGATGGACCTAACATAGGGGAAATAGTAGGCACCCTCTCTTCAACAATCAATCTATGTGCCAGTGGGGGATGACATGGTTTCCTATCAGCTAGTCTACCATGCCCTTATCCTAAATGTCCTAGTAAATCTTTGTAGTTCACCGTCTTGCATAAGCGAACCTCTACATAAAGCTACTAGGCAAAATAGAGTGGAATTTGGTCATTATTTGGATGATGACCATGGAAAACAAGGAAGCATGGGTATATCAATGCAACCATCTATGGATCTTTCCACTTAAGGGAAGAATACTCCTTCACATACTTTTGTGAAAGATAATTAGAGAAACATTCCCTCTTCAGGACATCTTTGGGCACTAAACCCTACACCTACTAGAGTGAAAGACTAGAGGAGACCTCTCATCTCTTACTATCAAGGACAATGTATATAGTCTATGCAGAATATGGGGTTGCACCATGAATCTTATATTGAATAAATGTCAAGCTACGTAAGATACTTTGGTATGTACCACTATAGACACTAGAGCATGTGCCACTAGTCAAGGATTCTTGAAGTTGATGAATCTCCTAGTTAGTGTGATCATAGAGCTCCTAAGGTGGGATAGGTAGCTAATCATAGGGGACATGATGCTACTCAGGGGGGATAGGCTACTACTTAGGGCCTAAGATAGGTTTCTTGGGCCCAAGTATAGGCTACTACTTAGGGCCCGAGATAGGCTGCTTAGGCCCAAGTATAGGCTACTCGAGGGGGATAGGCTGCACATGGGGGATAGAAGGCTATTGATCAACCATGTGTCAATGTATGTATGTGTGTGTATAATGAGTAAACCTAAAAATTAAAATTAAAATTTATGACATTTAATAAACTTGAAATTTATATTAACATACATGTACAATTTGACAAAAGTAAAAAATGATCTAAATTTTTTTAATAAAATTAAACATGTGTACATGTGTACCTATATATAGAAGTCGTAAAGCAAAAATGAACATGTACCTTAAAAAATCTATATTTTAAAACACACATTTTTTTATGTATAATGTTTGTAACTCAAGGACCTTTTAAGAACTATGTGTGCAACTTATATTTCTAGAAGTTGGATTGAATGTTCAAATGTTTTAGACATATGTGTGCACATAAACTTGTCAAGTGTAATTTAGGTCCATGAAGTAAATATGCATATATATATATATATATATATATATGTATGTATGTATATATATATATATATATATATATATATATATATATATGTATGTATGTATATATAGATATATGCATATACACATGATATGTATATTTACACATATATCATGTGTGTGTGTGTGTGTGTATATGTGCATATGCACATACACACACACACACACACATGATATATGTGCAAATATACATATCATGTGTATATGCATATAGATATATATACATATATATATATACATACATACATATATATATACATACATACATATATATACACACATACATGCATATATATATATATACATATATATATATATATATATATATATATATATATATATATATATATATATATATATATATATATATATATATATATATATATATATATATATATATATATACTACGATAAAGGTTAGGTTTAGGGTTTTGCGTTGAGGTTATAGTGTGGTTGTTTAAATCATGGTTAGAAAATTAGAGTTAAAATTTGGAAAAAAAATATAGTTAGGTTTTGGGTTTGGGGATGGCTAGCGTATGTTTTACTACTAATAATAAGCTTTAGGGTCAAGGTCGGGTTTAAAATCATGATTAAGGTTTGGGTTAGGTTTTTTATTAGTGATATAGTTAGGTTTACAATTATTCTTAGGTTACAGAAATACTTTTCTTATGATTATTATTAGCATAACTTTGGTTATGATTAAGATTGTAGTCAAGGTCAAGGTTTATGGTTAAGGCTATAATAAAGGCCAGTGTTAGGATTCATATAATGCACCATGTAGGGTTAGAGTTATGGCTTTGATTAGGGATAGGGTTACAATTAGTGTTTATATTATCTCTTAGTTAGGGAGAAAATTAGAATTTGGTTGGGTTGAGGTTTAGATATAGTTTGAAAATATTATTTGAGGTTAAGGTTAGGGTTTACATCATGGTTGGTCACGAATAGGGTTTGGGTTAAAATGAAATACCTAGGTTTTATGTTTGGGTTATGGCTAGGGTCAACATTAGGCTTTATGATTGAGGTTTTATACCATGGTATGGGTTTGGATTAGTGATATATAGTTAGTTTTAGCATCATCTTAGGTTAGATAAATAATTAAATTGGGGTTTTAAAAAATTAGGGTTAGCATTTTAGTTATGATTAGAATTGGAGTAAAGCTTATATTTGAAGTTAGAATTAGTGTTGTAGATTTTTTTAAAGGTCATGGTTATGGCTAGTTTTAGAGTTTAGATTAGGTAAAATAGTTAGAGTGTACTTAGGGTTTATTTATGGTTAAGGTTAGATTGAGGGTTAGGATAAATATTATAGTAAGGGTCTAGAGTTGAGGTTAGGATTTTTTTCATACTTAATGTTAACATTAGAATTTTTGTTGAAGATATAGTTATATATAGGGTCATCCTTAGGTTCAAAATATAGTTATAGTTAGGGTTAGGTTTAGGTTTTAAGATATGGTTAAAATTAATGTTACGATTAGGAAAATGATTTAGTGTTATGGTTGGAATTAGAGTGAGTGATAGCATTAGGATATATACATATATATGCATACACACACATGTGATATGTGCATATATACATATCATGTGTATATGCATATATCTATATACACATATATATGCATACACACATGATATGTGCAAATATACATATCATGTGTATATGCATATATATGTGTACATATGCATATACATATATATATATACACATATATATGCATATATATGTACATATCATGTGTATATGCACATATGTATATATATGCATATACATATCATACATATATATGCATTTATATACACATGATACATGTGTACATACACACACACACACACACACATATATATATATGTGTGTGCATACATAAAAAACAATAAAATATACAAAGAAACATATATTTAAATACTAAAAACACATAAATTTCAACTGAAACAACATAAGAAGGGAAAAAATAAGTATTTCGTACCTTTTCAGACAGTTGATGGGATGGATGCCAGTCAATCCTCCTATTTTGACTGAAAAAAAGACTGAACAATAGCATGGGCCACCTTTTATTGGGCGCATTCATTTTTCTAAAACATGGTTTTTTAGTTTACTAATAACCCGCATGCATTTTCTTAACCACCTACGAGTTGTGCTTAGTTTCGATTGAAACTAAGCATGTAGTTTCGATCAAAGCTATGTATTGCTTTTTAGTTTCAATTGAAACTAAGCACTTGTTTAGTTTTGATGGAAACTATAAAGTTTTGATAGAAACTTTTAATTTTCATTTCTATCAGAACTCTTCCAATGATTTTTCCAATCCATGCTTTTTTGGAGGGATTTCTTCCTCCAAAAAAGTGTAACCCATTATTGTGGGTTCACCGTTAAAGGCTTGAAAATTAGAATGAACCAAGTTCTTCATGTGCCTTGAGATTGTGACTTTTAGCACATCTTTTTCTTCTTTATTTAATGCAAACTAAGGCCATTTACATATATGACCCATGTACCTAAAGTTGTTAGCGAGATCATTTGTAACAACCTAGGAGTGCTTATAGCAAGTTCATCCACCTCTGGGAAGCACATCCACTTTGGTGAGAAGAAAAAACTAGTAAATAATCTAGCTAGTATATAAATGAGGGGAATGGTAAACTTTCTTCCTCTATCAAGAAAGTTTGGGTGGTGTGTTTCTAGGCCTGTAGCCTGAGGTGGAAAAATTTCCCATGATTTTAGCATGTGTGGAATAGATACTTAAGTGGATCACATACATAACAACCAATTCCGTAACTCCATAGACCTAAGTATGACCCAACTTAGTAACCACCCTTTTATCCTTGGTATATTATTTTTAGTGCAAGGGAAATAATATCTCTCAAGATTACACACCATTATGCTCCCCTGGTAGAGGCATAAGACTAATTGGGTTTCATCTCAAAGAGTCATTATCCTAGTAGAAGGGGGACTTCTATTTTTCATGCCTTTAATATTCTTTGATGTGTATCATTTATTGATCGACTCTTGTATTGACTCACCTCTTTTATTAGAGGGACATATTACACTAGAATCAAAAGAAATCAAGTTATGGGCCATGGAATAACATATTGAAGTCAAATTGACCTTAGGGATAAAAAGTGTGTTTGAATTGTCTTATTTGTGCAAAAAACTTGTAAAAAAAATTTTTTGAACATAAAAATTATTATGGTTACTATCAAATCCTTTTGCTAAAGAGATCAGTTGTTTGTCTCTGTCAAAATTTATGTGTCCTTTGAGGGACTATTTTCTCACAATACACCATATCCAAAAGAGTCTTATCCTTGTTGTTTCAAAGCATTTATTAGAAATTCTATTCACAAAAAATTTAGGGTAGTTAGTTTTATTTAACCTCTATCAAAGAAAACATCATTACACCATCCTTTGGTAAAAACCTCTTTATGTACACTCAAGAACATCAATCTTAAAAATAGATTTATGCTTACTATCTCAAAAAATTATCATTAGAAAGTCCATTTGCAACAATCATAGGCCTATTTTATCCCACTTTACTCCTTATAGCTAAACTCAAGCCACTTTTTCCTTTTGATAAAAAACCATTTATTAGACATATTAGTTACCCAAAAAATCTATGTTGTCCAGCCTAAAGTAAAAGGTATACTTAGCATACTCACTACCTCAACCCATAGTTTTGATAAACCTATTATAGATATCTCATGTTAGATCCACCAAAACCTAGGCTCAAAAAGGTTAAGCATCCACAAACAATAGTTTATATCGAGATAGAAGTAGAACATAGAAAGTATACACCTAACCCAAGGCTCACCAAGCTAGACCAAATTGAGAAGGAAGGTGTTGATTTTTCTCTAAAAACTAAATGGGATTAAAAAATTTAGAACTTAACCCTAAGATTTGGACTTAACACAAGCCTTATCGAGTACACTAGATATACCAATTTTGACTAGGATTTCCTTCTTCCACACATACTTCTAAACATACTACATCATAGTTTAGGTGTTTGTCATAGATTTAGGTCTTCATATAGGTCTCTATCCTAATTAGGTATTTTAGATCCATCATCTTTCAATCATGTTTTAGAAAATCAAAATCACACATCATAGATCAAAGTCCTACATCACCCCAATTGTACTAAAGCTCTTGATGTCCCATTGTTGAAAATTGTATACCCTATATCCCACATCTATCACAATATCTTGGTTACCCCTTAACTATGCATTGTTTGGGGTAATCTATCTTCATCAAATGTGTTCCTCATCACCTTGAGAAAAATATTAGGCTCCATACTTGATCATCATTTGTCTTCCCAAAGGTCATTAGCCTACCTTTGAGTTGACACTACCATCATATCTCGAGCCTACTCTTAGGGAAAAATATCTTCTCTATCACTTTGGCACCACATTACTCATTTTTAGATATCATATCATTAGACATAGGATCCTCCTTCCACATCTATCATGCATCTTTAAGCATCCTAGAGTATACTTGCATCATAGTTTTTCCATCCTTTAGAACCTTTTCATTAAAAAATCCATCCATTTATACTGGCACCTTGCACTCCCTCCTTAGGAAAAATATCATTTCATGCCACCTACCACATGTCTTGGTAAGAACAAATGGAAGAAGAAGGACACGGATCCTTGTATCAACAAGAGTCTAGCTAGTGCATAACTGTACTCGATAGTCTCCACAACACCACATGCTCCACCACGACAAATTCTAGGAGAAATAAGCTTTACACTAGGCATTGAAACCTTCATGAATCAACCTAATCACACAATGATTGTTAATGCCATTAGAGATCAAAATAGAGAGACTATCATGGAAATTTTTTTAAGGGATAATGTTAGTGCCTTTTATTTTGGGAGACCCCCACCTATTGACATTACAAATCCTACACATCCTTTGTATAGATGGAAACTACCACCTATAGGAACATCTAAACCACATGACCCTCTCTTTTTACGAAGAAAAGGATATCAATCAACACAAACAAAGCCCATGAATCAAAATATTCCTTCAACCCAAATTAGTGCTCCTATCCCATAGAAAAACCAACCTATCATCTCTCAATCCTTAATCCACACCATGTCCCAACCAACTGTGACTATACCATCTGCAACTACTTCTACCATCAGTGTCCAAGTTTTGCAATAAATTCATTTCCCCCCTAGTAGTACTATATCTTCCCTTCCTCCACAAATTAAATTGAATCCATTCACTAGTACCACCAAAATCTAATCCACATCCTATTACAATACAAGAATGCCTTTATTAAAGTCAAGCACTTCATGTTCCATCCTACCCAACATCACTATCAATCTATTTATCACTAGCCAAAATACCATTGCATCATTTCCACTTGGACCTTGGAGTTTTGGGAAAGTGCAAGGATCTACCATAATTATTCATTTTATTACTACATCCATATAGGTCTATGTTCGAATCAGATCCATCCCTTCCACCTCTAGTCTATTCATCAATAAAAGTACAAAGTTGTGTCACCTTTCAGGCTGATGTATCAAAACAACTAAATTTGAGTATTTCTATCTAAATTTTTTTTTTTTCCAACCATATGATCTAGATAAATTCATTTTAACTAAGTTGTATATGGTCTCACACTTTTCCAATTTGAAATGTCTATTAAATGCATGTTTTATACTAGTTTGTATCCAATTACTAATGAAATACAATTGTTTTAGATAAGTGGCATTTCAATAACTCTTAATATTTTTTATGATATTTTTTTAATAACATATAAACATCATTTTATAGATTTTAAATTCAAGAATATTCTCATATAGTGTTTATAGTGTTCTAATTAGATATAATATATTTTACTTAACAAATTCTACAAGCAAGTATTTTCACACTCAAACATATGTAAATTTTGAGAAAGAAAAAAAATAAATTCATATAAAAAAGATTTAAAAATTATATGACATTCTAGAGGAGATAGTCCTCATTTAAAATGTATAATTTTTCTCTTGGTTAGAATAGATTTGTTTTGAAAAATGTGGTGGGAGATGAAAACTATCAATTTTAGGTGAGTTGAAATTTGAATAATTATAAAAGAGAAAATATAGGTCTAAAGCTTATTTTTAATTTTGATTATTCTAGCTATATATATTAATTATAACATAGTTTGAGATCAAAGGGAAATAACTTTATTTCCTTCTAGTTTTCTAGTGGGAACTAGACCCCTAATTTCCAATATTTTTTAGTAGCTCAAAAATTATCTATAACAATTACAAAAATATATCAATTCTTATTCCAAATAATTATCAAAAATTATAATCCTAAACTTCATACATTTCTACACATTTCATTAGTTTACTTCATTTCCAAATTCAAAATAATAATACCAATTTTATGTCATTGAAGGTGAATAGTTAAATACTTTTGTTAGCCTTTTCCTTTATGAAAGGGTGACATAGGTTTGTGATTTTACCCTCATTACCACCCATCACAAATTAATTTCCTATGCAACCCTTAGGAAGTAGCCAAACTATCCCACAATCAGAAAAATTGGCCATAAATACCCTTCCCTACACCACCTATTTAGCACTAGTTAACACCTAGTTTCTTTCTCAAGAAGGAGCACAACCAACATATATTAGGTAGGGTATGCACTCTCAGATCATGGCCCATACACTACCTACATTACCACCCTTTCATCTATGAAAATAATCACAAGAACAATATGTCCAATCACATATGTAGAGTTGTTTATCCTAGCATCAATCCCATACACATACATCCCAACTACAACTCTCGTACAAACAATCTACCTACCTATTGCAATAGTATGCCCAACCTCCATTCCAACAACCTGTAATGTTCAACCCAACATCCCTACAGCCTATATTCAAACCATCACTATATGGAAGATAAGGTTTTCCATATCAACCTACAACATCAACTCCAGACCTCACACCAGGGGCATAGGGATTGGGGGCACCCATTATGCCACCTATAAACTCTGAATTGGAAGAGATGAAAAAATCTCTCAAGGCACTCAAGGATGGAAAGTAATCCAAAAATTTCAAATTTGAAAATGACTATCCATACCCATTCAAAATTGATTATAACAATGACACCTTTCCCTAAACACTTTGAAATTTCAAAATTTGATCCGATCATGCATGTTAAGGAGTTTTATTTGCACTACCAAGAAGTGGCTTATAATGATATTTCCTCATGCACATTTTAAAAAAAATTCCAGGAGGCCCCACCCTTGAATGCTTTTGTCACACAACTTAGGGGACAATTAAAACTTTTGCTAATCTTTCAAAAGCCTTTGTAGCCTAGTATGCTCACCTAGTCAAAGCTGAATTATTCATAGTTGATTTAGTTCATGCCAAAAAAAAGGGGGCAGAAAGCCTTACAAATTACTTGAAAATATGGAAACCCTCACAACATATATTACTTCCACTATCCTAGAGGATCACCTTAGTAAAATGTTCATCAATAATGCCCATCCTAGTCTTGAACATCACATGGTCATGAATTGTCTCTAAACATACAAAGGCATCAAGGAAAAGGGTATGGGCCTTGAACAAGGACACATTAAAGATGGTGTCATCAAGATCTACAAGGAAAACACCCAAGATCAAGTTCAATACAATGACAAACCATGATCCTAGATCAAAAAATAAAAACATAATTACTGATGGAGCCATAGATACTCGACATATTCATGTTTTTGGAGAAGCATTTGACACACCCAACATGTTTTATCAACAACAACAACTGATCTATCAACAACCACTTGTATAAAACAATCAACATCCTCAAAAATAGATCAATGCTACCACACTCTCTATTTGACCAAAACCAAGTGTTCAAAGGCAACCTTGAGTATAAACCACCTTATTCAGCACTTGCAAACACAACCATTAGAAAAAAATCATTCTAGGACATATTGTATAAAGAAAATGAGTTTTGCAAAATTCCACCATGTTAAGGGGCATACCACCCTCAAATGCATGCAACTCAAGGACTGTATACAAGACCTTATTAATCAAAAGGAAACCATAGTGGGAGCATAGGCTTTGCTGAATGCATGATTATTAATATATCAAAATGCTTTTCTTCTACACAAAAAAAGAAGAAGGTAAAGCCAATTCAAACACTCCTATCACGAACAAACCAAACAATGCTCAAAATAAAAAAGGTGATAACTAGGACAAGTCTTAGAACTATACATCAAATTGCTTGGCCTATGGAAACTTGATTGGATGTATATTTTAGGTTGAACCTTCTATAAATGTTATAAATATCAAAATCCCAAACGCTAAATGCATGATCACCACTAGAAGAGCTCAACTCAACATAGCTAGATCATTTGTATTTACCTCATCAATAACACCTCTAATAGGGCCACCCCTATTAGGATCATAGTATAACATCTTGGAACACCTTGGACATATGCCAAGTCAAATCTCCATTTTATATCTCTTACATGCAAACCCATTTTATCAAGAGATCCTTGACATTTCTCTTCATGAGTCAAGAATCCCTACTGACATCAATGCCACCAAATTTCACAACCTAGTAGGTCATCTATCTACCTCTCATACATTATCTTTCAAAAATTTAAATGTCCCAATTGTTGAGCCCAATCATATACTTTTTCTTCACATAGCTATCATAATTTGTGATTTTGTTGTCAAATAGGTCATGATAGATAATGGATCAACATTGAATCTATGTACTTTAAAATTCATCAAACAAGTAGGATACACTTAGAGAAATATCCTAAATGAGGTCATCACTATCAAGGCATATGAAAATCTGGAATTGACCACTGAAGGAACTATCCCACTACCTATCAAAGTTGGTCTAACTACTCAAGAAGCAATCTATCATGTAGTTGATCTCAACCTTCCATATAAAATTCTCTCCATTCGACCATTAATTCATGCCATGAAGATCATTCCATCCAGTATCATTAGTACATAAATTTATACATAATGGCACTAAGATAACCATCCACGTAGATCCTAAAACCTTTTCTTATTGTAATGTAGTAGAAGCTTCATACAACAACCATTGTCCAAAAATTGAGACCGAAAACACCATGGCTAGCTCCTCTAGCACTTGCCATGATCTGAACACCATTTTATCCTCCACCCTTTCCATGGTTAAGATTGACTATCAAGTTTGTGGGGAATATTGTCCTACAGATGCCTTTCTTGTTGGTGCTTTACCACTTGATCCATGTACTAGATATAACCCCCCAGCTCACAAAACTTGGGAACACCACATGTGTTTGTAATGTGATCCTTGATGGAGAGTAAAAAACACCTGATACTTGCACATGATTATACAAAGATTGACCTGCAAAAAGTAAAGAACTCCTTGACTATTTTAAACAAAAATATACATAGTCACATCCCCTTGTTACAAAGAAATGAGATTATCAAGGAGGTGGTTTAGGCTATGAAGAGTTAAGAATTAGATAGCCTATAGAAGCCTAAAAAGGAAGGAAAAAATAAAGGCCTAGGTTGTGGACTACCCACAACTAGGGGTACCAAAAAGATAGTCATGCTTTTATAAACAATCTCATTGAGGTTGAGGATATTCCCAATGAAGTTGAAAAGAAAGCCTACAATGATATTTTCATTGAAAAACTTATCTTATGACCCTTTATACATTGTAAACTATTCATTAATCTCATGGACTTACCACTTGCTCACTCCAAACTCAGTGATTGGAACCAACCAAGTGTTATTTATGTCAATGAATTCTCCACAAAACATGTGCTCCTTAGATTCATGGAAGCAGAAACACAACACAAGAAATAACCTCCATAGTCAACTTATGTCTACAAGTTGGATCCAAAAGGTTAAATTGGGGAGGAGGAAATCTCCAGTCATAAAAATGACCAAAGAAAAGAAAAGAAAATGATAAAAAGAAAACAAAAATTATTCCTTGGTGAAAGCACCATTAAATCCCTCAAAAAATAAAAAGAAAATAAAAGACAAATAAAATGTTGAAAACCTTTATGAGGCACCTAAGGATGGATATTTCATCCTTCTACAACAAGATTATAGGCCTATAACATCTTTGGTTTTGATAGAGGAAACTGGGCTAGTCAATGTCAATCTAAAAAAGATACCAAAAATCACATACATTGTAGCATCTCTACCACCAAAACAAGAAGAACTTCTCATCGAGGTCCTTCAAGAAAATATTGGTCACTTTTCATGATCCTATCAAGACAAGTCAAGGTTTCACCCCAAGTTAGTGGTACACCACTTCGCCATAGAACCAAAGGCTAAACGAGTCAAGAAAAAGCTCTATAAGATGCATCCAAAAGTTTCCATATTGGTCAAAGTGGAGTTAAAAAAAAATTCTAGATGTGAAGATCATTCGACCATTTGACTACTCAAATTGGATCTCCAACATGGTACCTATCACAAAGGCTTCTAGTTATATCAGGATTTGCACAAACTTTAGAGATCTCAAAAAGGATTTTCCAAAGGATGATTTCCCATTTCCAAATATAGACATGATTGTTGATTGCACCACATGGCATGAGTTCTTGTCACTCATGGATGGTTTATTTTTATATAATTAGATTTAGATAGCAGAAGAAGATTCATATAAGATAATATTTACTACCCTTTGGGGGACCTTCTATTACAACATGATGCTATTCGGATTAAAAAAACATTGGGGCAACCTATCAGTGAGCCATGACAGTCACTTTCCATGACCTTATGCAAAAAACTCTTGAGGATTATGTGGATGGTATTCTAGTCAAGTCCCTCCATTCCCTTGATCACTTATCTCACCTCAAGGAAGTGTTTAATTGGTTTGCTAAGCATTGTCTCATGCTCAACCCCAAGAAGTGTGTCTTTGGAATCATATCTAGAAATCTCCTATGGTTCATTATATCAAGGAATGGTATTGTAATTGACCCTAAAAAGGTTAATTCCATAATAGATGTGGCTCCTTTGAAGATACTTAGACAACTTCACTCTCTCTAGTGAAAGCTATAATTAGTCAGAAGATTCATCTCACACCTAGTTGATAAGTGTCTAACATTTATGCACTTGCATAGAAAGGATTAAAAATTCAAGTGGGATCCTATTTTCCAACATAACTTTGAACTCATCAAGAAATACTTGGCTAATATACCTATCTTGGTTCCACTAGTTGCGAGAAGACCACTAAAATTATACATCATAGCTACACCAACAACACTAGGTGCTCTTCTAGCACAACTTGACAATACAAGAAAAGAGAAAACTATTTACTACATCAACCCAACTCTAGTAAAGTATGAACTTAATTACACACCAATGGATAAAGCTTTCTTAGCTATCATTTTCACAACTCTGAAGCTGTGACACTACATACTATGTCACACTATGCAACTAATTTCCAAATCGATCCATTCAAATATCGGTTATCATGCACAGTACTCACAGGGTGCCTAACTAAATGTCTCATGCTTCTTAGTAAGTTTGACATCCAATATGTTGATGGAAAAGCTATCAAAGAAAAAGATATATTAGATCACTTTTTTGATGAATCCTTGGTTGTTAATCATCCTGTCATTATGGAGTTCTGTGATGAACACATTTTCCTAATAAAAGAAAAACCATCCTAGAAATTATACTTTGAGGGATCTTGCACATCCCATGGTTCCAAAGTTGGCATACTCTTAGTCACCCCTCAAGGTGACTACATTCCTAAGTCCTTCAAACTCTAGTTCTAGTGCACCAACAACATCTTAGAATATGAAGATCTTATTGCAGGGCTCAAAATAATCGTTGAGTCAAACATCACAAAGCTACAGGTCTCTGAAGATTCACAACTTATTATCAAGCAAGTCCTTTATGAATATCAGACCAAGGATGGTAAGCTTCTACCTTAGAAAGAATTTTTAGACTAGTTAAAGCAACACTTTTTTTAGATCCAATTCACACAAGTGCCTAGATTATAAAATAAGGTTGTAGATGCTATGGGTACTATTGGTTCACTTTTGGAGATCGCTCAAGAGGCTATACAACATAATTTCTTAGTCAACAAGCTACATGAGCCTACATATGAGAATGATGAATTGACACATGTATGAATCTTGGTTGATCCCCAAAATCCATGGTACCATGAAATTCGTGCTTACCTACTAAATGGTATGATCTATCCCCATGTCACATGAATCCAATGCTGGAACCTCATTTGTAGAGTATCCTATTACACTATCATAGCTAGCACCCTATATCATCATGGTTATCATGAAACTCTCTCTATGTGTTTAGACCAATATGATGTTACAATGGCTCTACAAGAGGTACATGCCAAACTTTGTGGTGCTCACACAAGTGGTATAGTCCTAGCTAAGAAAATACTCTGAGCAAGATACCATTACCCTACTCTAGAGCATGATGCTTGTGGCTTTGTGAAAAGGTGTCTACCCTATCACCAACATGCAAATTTTATTCAAGTCCTAGCTCAAAATATTCAACCTATTGCACTATCATGGTCATTTCTATAGTGGGGTTTCAACCTTGTTGGCATTATAACACCCCTCTCTTCAGAAGGACACAAGTGGATAATCACTGCAACTAATTATTTCACTAAGTGGGTAGAAGAAGTCACACTTATGACAACCATAGGAGTTCAAGTCTCCAATTTTATCCATTATCATATCATATGTCACTTTAGTATCTTGGCTACCATTTTCACCAACCATGAAGATAAATTTAAAAACCTCAATATGAAAGAGTGGTGCACCTTCCTCCACATCCATCACCATTTCTCTAGCCCTTGCTTCCCACAAGGTAATGGTTAGGTTGAGGCAACTAACAAAACCTTACTCTAAATCCTAAAGAAATTTATCACTAATTTTGGCCACAATTGGCATTTGCAAATCAACACCACCCTATGGGCTTACAACACTTCATTCCATACATCCATAACACAACTCCATACTCCCTCATCTATGGTGCCAAAGTGGTACTACCTATTGAAGTTGAATTCCCATCCTTTAATATTTCTCTGTGGGGGATGATAATAGATGAGGATCATAGAGTTTCTACACTCACCCATCTAGATCTACTTGATGAAAAAGGGAAACATGCCTATGACCATATCATGATCCATCAAAATCAACTAAAGTACAACTTCAATAGGAAGGTTCATCTACAAAAATTTCAATTAGGTGGCATGGTCCTCAAAGAAAACATGAAGGTCTAAGTGGACCAAGAAAAGAAAGGCAAGTTTGAGCCCACATGGCTTGGTCCATATGTTGTCACAACATCTTTTGAATCAGGGGTGTATTAGCTATCAACACTTGAGGGACAAACACTGAATGATCCCACCAACATTATTCACCTCAAAAAACTATATGCCTAAGATCCTCAGTGTATCCTGCTAATCCTCAGTTGTCTTTTATCTCTCCTATATCACATTTGGGTAGCATACCCTTTGTAAAAATAAGTATACCATATCTGTGTACCACAATATCCCCCATCCTAAGCTTTTCCCATTGCACTATATGGATTTCACTCCCCTATCACCCTAAACTTGTATATTTAGTAATATATTATACATCTGACATATTCAATCCCTAGTTTTATATCATTGTATATCTCTCATCTCTTCACATCAGTTTGTGCCTAATCAAAATCTATAGTTCTCATAGCTATGCATTTCCAATTTCCTCATGTGAACTCATTTTTCATCCAAGTGTTGTTGTAAAAGTTTTAGTTTTCCTAAGTCACATCACCACTCTAGATACCACTAGTAGATCATTGTAGGATGCATCTTTCCTCTTATTTAATCTTAGTCTATGTGTCTCTCATGCTTCTAAACTCTTTGAAAAAGAGTTATTTTCTTTTGGTTCACTCTTTCTTTTGATATTAGCTTTCAATTTTGGTTCTTGATTATCTTTTCCAATCAATTTGATTGTCCCTCCTTGAGGTCATCATAATATTTTATATCATTGTGTGATATGAATGGTTCAATCTAAGAGCAAGGTTTTGATTACGTCTTTTATCTTTTTATTTTTCTACTTGTGAGTTAGTTAGATATGACCCTTGCATAGTCTAAACATGTGATTAATTTTTGTTACATGGTGCACTTGGGAAATATCATTTTCTTGTGGATTAGCCTATATCAAAATAAGTTCTAAAATACATGGTTGTGTTCCCCTTTGGAACACCACCACTCAAGCTTCAATGAATTATTTTCCAACATCCAATCCAAACATTCCATCAAATCAACTCTATAATTATGATCCAACTGCTCTATCTGTCACAACAGTATCCATAAATCCCTAAGTCCTTTCTCTCTCCTACTTCAATACTCCTATTCCCCACTCAATTTCTTAAACCATTATTATTCTTGTGTACATGGTTATCCTTTGTCTCATTCTCCCATAGTGAGAGTCTAAGTCCTTGTTAATATTCTCTTTGCTAATTTGCATCCCCCCTCTTGCCCCAAATCCTTTTACTTTTCAAAAAGTCATCAACCCTTGTCTCCCCTCCACATTGCCTTCTTGAGAGGCTATCACACAATCCAATATCTCATTTTTCTACTTGAGACTTGGGGTTGCTTTAAAAATATTCTTCATGTCGTCTATCTTCAAACTTCCTTGAAATAGTATTATTCCAACACTATCCCAAAGAGGGGAAAAATGTAGAAACTTAAATCTAATTACATCATTTAAGTAATCCTCTTTAGTCATCTCCTAAGGAATCATTAATTAAATCTTAAATATTTAATTAATTCATTGTCATTCCCTAGTTGATTAATTCAATTAATCAACTATAGCCTAAGTGATAAAATCAAATGACAAATCCAAAGTCTAAATATCAATTAAATCCCTATTATCCTATTAAATTAAATAAATAAATAAATATATTTAATGTAATACTAAAAATCTATGTTGATTTAATAAATAATTTCAAGCCATTTCTCAAACCCTAATTATCCTTAAATAACTACCATTAGCTAAATCCAACCCATTCACCCATGCTAATCCCTCTTAGCTAACTAATTAACCTACCTCATAAGTGCTATCCCACTTACATCCCTCTCAAATTCCACTTGCACCCTAATTCCCTCCTAAAATAATCCTAATCCCTTCCTTAAGAATGTGCACAACTTTAAGCAAGGGTTAAGAAAATATTAAACCAAACCAAAGTCAAAGTTCCATCCTATCTCTGTTACATTCCAATCCATAAGCCTTAAAGGATCTTACATTAATTTAAGGCCCTTTAAAACCCCTTTGGAGAATGTAAGAAGCTTTAAATAGCCTTCAAGTCATGTAAGAGCCTTTAAGGCTCTTTCATAGGAATGTAAGAGGGATAGGATAGAAATTTGACTTTTGATTGGTTTAAGGCTTTATTAACCATTGGTTAAAGTTGTGCACATGCTTAAGGAAGCTAATAGGCTTATCTTAGGAGGGAATTACTATGCAAGTGGCATGTTAGAGGGATGCAACAGGGCTAGCACTTATGAGTTAGGTTAACTAGTTGGTTAATTAGGATTAACATGGGTGAATGGGTTAGATTTAGCTAATGATAGGGATTTAGGGATAGTTAGGGCTTGAGAATTGATATGAAATTATTTATTAAATAAATATATATTTTAAGGATTAAATTAAATATATCTATGTATTTATTTAATTTAATAGGAGAATAGGGATTTAATTGATATTTAGTATTTGGATTTGTCATTTATTTTATCAATTGGGCTATAGTTGATTAATTTAGTTAATTAAGTAGGTGATGAAAATATATTAAATAAACATTTAATATTTAATTAATTATATCTTAGTAGATGAGTAAATAGGATGACTTAAATGATGTAATCATATTTAGGTGTCTACATTTTTCCCCTCTTTGAGATAGTGTTCTAGCAATTCTATTTCGAAAAAGTTTGAAGATAGATGACATAGAGAATAATTTTAGAGCAAAAAAGTTGCTTCAATCTTAAGTAGAAAGAGGAGATACTAGATTGTGTGATGCCTCCTTAAGAAGGTGACATGGAGAGGAGATGAGGCCTGGTGACTTCTTGAAAAGTACAAGGATCTATAGCAAGAGCTAGGACATAGATTAGCATAAGACATGCCAAAATGTAGACCTATAGAATTTTAGAATGAAAATAACATTAAACAAACATCATAACATTCGTAAAATAAACAACTAAACTCACATATAGATTACATGAAAGGAATTGTAAAAAGGGGAATGAAAATCAAATGGAGAACTCTCAACAAGCCTCATTGATTATGTAGATGTTTCCAATGATAGAGATGTATGCACAAACATGCTTCAAGTCTTGAATGGATAAGTGTCTTTGAAGGGAAAAATTTTGTGTAGTGAATGTGTGAGGATTCATGCATGGTAAGGGTGTGATTCAATGATCTATTTTCTAAAGGGGTTTTATGAGTTTGCATGAAAGTTGATTATAAATTGTGAAGTAGAGGGTTTCATTTATAGGCGAAGGATGTGAGGATAGAGGGATGGGATTTAAGGATGGAGGCAAGATGAGGGAGGCCTAGGATGGAAGGAAAGGAGAGCACATGGATTGTACTTCTTCAAATCCATAGCATTGTGACAAGTGTTACAAGGGGATTAGATAGGGGAAGAGGGTCAAGATGGGTGGTCAAAGGAAGTTACGAGGGAGAAGGAGTATGGAAGGAGAATATAAGAGACTTTGAAGAGCCTTAAAGTCATGTAAGAGAGTTTAAGGCTCTTGGATAGGAATGTAAGAGGGATAGGATAAAACTTTAACTTTGGTTTGGTTTAAGACTTTCTTAACCTATGGTTAAATTTGTCCACATGCTTAAGGAAGGGATTAGGCTTATCTTAGGAGGGACTTAGGGTGCAAGTGGCATGTCAGAGGGATGCAAGTCGGCTAGCACTAATGAGGTAGGTTAATTAGTTGGCTAAGCAAAATTAGCATGGGTGAATGGGTTGGATTTAGATAATGGTGGGGATTTAGGGATAGTTAGGGTTTGAGAATTGATTTGAAATTATTTATTGAATTAAATTAGATTATTAGGAATAAATTAAATAGTTTTGTGTATTTATTTAATTTAATATGAGAATAGGGATTTAATTGATATTTAGACTTTGGATTTGTCATTTGATTTTATGAATTTAGATATAGTTGATTAATTGAATTAATTAACTAAGGAATGGCAATGAATTAATTAAAATTTTAATATTGAATTAATGATTCATTAGGAGATGACTACATAGGATTAATTAAATTATATAATTAGATTTAGGTGCCTACATGGAGTATATGTGATTAAGAGTTTAGTTGTATGAGAAGTTAAACATGAATCAGGAAGATCAATCGAGAAATGCAATCAATAGTTGTGAGAATATTTATTGGAGATCAATGATAGAAATGTGATAATGCATTGATTATTGGAGATCTAACATCATCATTGAAGTGCAAATGAAAGGATCAAGTTCAACTACATTTTAAAATGTGTGTTTAGGTTTTAAATCTCTAGACATAGTGGCTTTAATAAGCCTTTGTAAACATCCTAATAAACTACTAAATTTGTTTTGATGTAAAATCATTTAATCTAGGTAACCTAATAGTCTTGTAAGACACTAACAAGCCAAGCCCCATACAAGGTAGATCATTAAATTTAGTCAAACATTTTAGCCTTAAGGAAAATACTTCATTTTTGTAGTAGTGAAGAGTTTGTGGGTGTCATCCCCACCAAAGTTTTACCTTCACCTTAGAGGGTTTCTGCCTTACCAAATCTTTGTATATATTATGTGTTTGTGAGTTTCATTCATGCAACTAGAAGTATATATAATGTTATTTTAGAGTATATGACTGCATTTAAAGGATGTTAATCTTTAAATGAGGGTTTATTTGAAGACATCAAATATGTTTCATGTTTGAAGTGTTCAAAGTTTTATAGATCTGTATTTACATCCCTCCACCCCCCCCACCCCCACTCACCCCATCCCTCTTGGTATCTTACTTTCCATATTAGATTTCCAACATAAAATTTAATAGGTTTGGTTCATGACCAAGCTCACTTTAGAAGAGTGAAAAAATTGTAGCATGTTACCAAGTGATTTTTCCCAATTTGGATTTCCATATTAAATCATTGTTTCAAAGTTGTATTTACATGCAAGGATTTTTATTTATGCACACTATTTTTATAGTTTTTTATTTACTAGCACTCAACACATATACAAAACAAATAGTTAAGTAATTGCATGAAAAATTGATTTGTTGATGAATAGTTGTATAGTATATCTGTTTTGAGAGATTGATTAAGTTGTTTGAATTTCGTAAAAGTTGAATTGGTACATTTGGACTTGAGGATTACTAATTACACTTTTGACATGAAAGTGAACTTTTGAACCAAAATATAGAAATGCTTCAAATATCTTGAGAAGATTTTGATTTGACAATTTTACTCTTCATAGAAAATACTTTTAACTTCAATAATTAAGTCACACCAAACATGGCTATTCATGGGTTCTAGATCACATTCAAAATAATGCAAAAAAGAAAAAGAACCAACAATTAAACTTAGGGTATTTCAAGAAAATTAATTCCATTAGTGTAAATCTACTCAGCAACATACATTTTGCTACGAAATTCAAAACCATTAAGTATGCATTTAAGAAGCATTTATAACATATATTTTAAGATAGAATTTTAAAAAACAAAGGGAATAATTATATTGAGGGAGTAATAGTTTATGTCATGTTGTAAAAATTTCCTACCTAGCTTTGAGCATTGAAATGACCTCCAATGGTGGTCAATTGAGCTCCCCCCACCCAAATTTGGGCCCTCAAAAGCTATTTCCAGTTATGATCTCTTGGCCTACATAGGTATAACTTTTTATTGATTGTATTAACATTTTCCTAGTGATAAGCCCTTTGTCACCCTTGAAGGAGATAACTTTGCATTCCTAGGCCCCCCTCTTCCCAAGATGGATCAAATTTTCCACTAGGAAAATATATTGATATTATTTTTGGATCCACAAATAACCCCATAACTACAAACCTCCCAAACATTTTTTGGGCTCTAATAGCCTATAAATCTTCCTCCCAGATTATTTAGCTAAAAGCATAACCTCATCTTTTAATCCCTACATGGTAGGAAGGATCCTAGAACTTAAGCCCTCTATTGATATGGTAAAAAAATTGTGTCATTAATTTATACTCAAAGGTTGTTTGGCAGTGTCTACACTACTAGGAGGACTTTTCCTATTTATGTTCACATTGGATCTAGATGAAAACCTAATGTTATCAAGTTATTGAAGCTATGGGAAGTATGGTTTGCTACTAGTCAATTGGAAACCTAGTTTTAAGATAGAAAATGACCTTCACTTCTTGGTCCCTATTTGGGTTCACCTTCCAAGAACACCCCTAGAATTTTGGGATCAAAGAGTCCTAAGGTAGATCAATAATTGATTTGGTCACTTCATCACTATTGAGGAGCTCACTAGATCCAAGTATAAGCTTATTTTATATAAGATCTCAGTTAATGTTTCATTTATCTACCCCCTTCACACCTCCAATTCCCTAAACTCCAAATGGGTCACAATATGGTCCTCTTGACCTTGATTACAAAATACTCTTTTAGAAAGTCAAGGATAAAGTTTCATCCCTTGGTATCTCTAAGATTGGTGGTAACGACATGAGTATCACCTTGGCTTCACCTCTATTAAATGAGAAACATAAAGAACAACCATCCACCCCTACTCCCTCTTTTTTGTGGTTCAACAAGGTACTTAAACTATTATAGATGAAACAAAAGGCTACCATTTCACTCAAAAGATCAATGATATCATGAGTTCTCCAAAAGCCCCTACTCGAGTAGAGCTAGGAAAAACTAGGTTGGAGGAAGGAAAAATCCTTGAACAACATATTGAAGTGGTCTATAAAATTGAAGGTAATGATGAAAAATATGAGCCAACCTTGTGCCCCCTAGGGTTAACTATTAAAAATCTGTAGGGTGACTCATATTTTAATTCATCTAGCTCATTCAAGAACATGATAAGATGTAGAGTCACAAACACTACGATAGAAGGTCCATTCAAGGAGAACTTTGTGGATGATAAAGGTAGGTGGGAAGAGACAAAAAAGGTTGATAAAGACTAAACTAAAAGATTATGCATGAGGTGATACAAGGGTGGGAAGACCAAAAATTGAACAATGATAATAGAGGCCATATAAATGGATATTGCTAAAAAAAAGAATTCAACCTTAGAAATATCACAAAGAAAAAGGAATAAATGAGGTCATCTTATGGAGTATAATGGGTTTTTATAGTCCCCAAAAATATTTTGTAATTAAACAATTAGTGCATACAACTAAATTTAACATCCTGCTTCTTTAGGAAGTGAAGATAAAGGATGACGACCTCACTCATATTGTTACCAATCTTTGGTAGGGCTATGACCTTCACTATGTTGAGGCTAATAGTTGTTTTTGCAGGAATTGTAATAGTATGAAATCAGTGTAACCTTTAAGGGAAGATCATTTCCTCCTCTAATAAATTCTTTGTCGTGATGTTCAACAATTAGGATTTATCCTAGCTTATTTTTAATATTTATTCTTTGAACTCATAGGATGGTAGGTCAACTAACTAGGATGATATAATGGAGCTCTTTATGTCCAATGGTGAAATGCATTCTCTTTGTATAGGAGATTTCAACACCCCACTCTTCCCCTCAAAGAAGATGAGAGACTCTAATGACTTTAATGATATCATGATGGACTTGGCTAACCTCATAAAAACAAATGATCTGATGGACCAAGAAATTTTTGTCTCCAATTTTACTTGGAAAGATGACAAAAAGTGACAAGACCTCATTTAGGTCAAATTGGATAGATTACTTTGTTTTTCTAGATGGGATTACTCTTCTTCCTCAAATATTCATGCTCTCCTTGGAATAGCCTTAGATCACTCTCCTATTCTTTTGGTCTAGGAAAAAAACACCTAGAAATAATATTGTTCATTATAATTCAAGATAATGTGGCATCCTCATGGGAAATTTTGAGAGAAACTGCATGACAGGTGAAACATCAAGGTGATATGCATGGTCATACTCAGACTAACTATCAAAATTGAGAATATGAAAAGGGATGTCATAGAATGCAATAAGACATCATTAGGTATTATCTATAAACAAAAGGAGGTTATAGAAAAATATATAAATATACTTCACAATAGTATGGAAATTGGGAATGTATCTATTGAAGATCATTTGGCAGAAGAAAACTAGGAAAAGAATGGAAGGTTAATATCACTAGGGTGGAATAATTTTTTGAAATCTAAGATCAAGAATTTAGTGGTTAATAGAGGGTAACAAGAACACTTCTTTTTTCCATAGATCATCTTTCACTTGTTGAAAGAGAAATAATATTTTTTCTTTCCTAGACTTGATAACAACACCCTTTCAAAGCTTGATGAAATAGGAGGACGGGTAGCCTATTTCTTTAAGAATACTTTGGCTAGTTAAAATTTTAACATTCGACAAGGGATTTTATATAAACTCATTGAATCAATCGCATCTCTATTAAATAATAATGGAAATGTGCAACTTATTTTCTTCATTATGGAGGTAATCAAGGTGGAAGTATTTTCAATCAAACCTTACAAGGCCCTTGATATGCAAGGATTCCCCCCCAACATTCTTCCAAAAAAAATTGTAGCTTTTTGAGCTTGACCTTACTAAATTGTAAAAGATTTAATCTATTTGTGTGAATTTTTAACAATCCTAAAAAAGACATTAATTTTGTTGGTACCCGAAAAATGACAAGCTAAAATATCTTTTAGAATTTAGACCCATCATCCTATAGAACATGGTCTATAAAATGTTCTCTAAGATAATCACCAATAGCATCAAGACTTTTTTGGAAAATTTTATAAGCTCCTCTCAGAAATGGTTTTTTTTCTAACTCAAAAATTTCTTGATGCTACTAGCTCAATTCATGAAATGTTGCAGTCTATTGAAAAAAGTTTTAAAAAATTGGGATGGCTCTAAAGAAGGATATTTCTAAAGCTTAAGATTGATTAAATTGAGAGTTCCTATTTTTTTCATGGATAGTATTGGCTTTACTAAAAGGGTTATTAATTTAATTTAGGTGATGACTACTTTTCTAAAAACTTAGTCATTGCTAATAGAATTCCTTGGGGATATTTTTCCTCTAGGAGAGACTTATGGAAAGGTGATCCACTCTAACTAAATATATTTATCATGGTGGTGGAGGTTCAAAGAAGAAACTTTATTTCCAAAAAAAGAGAGGGATACATTCAGTGAGTAAAATCTACCACTATTCTTCCCACAAAGGTTATACTGCAATTTATTGAGAATGCCTTCCTATTTTTTCTCTCTTCAATTCTTGAAATAAGTAAATAGACCTAAATATTTTTGACCAATACAACCATGTTTTAGGCCAAAACATCAACTTTGACAAAAGAGAAGTATATTTCTTCAATGTGGAGCTCCCTTTACAAAATTTGGTTACTTATATTCTAGGTTGTCCATAAGCCTCCCTCCTAGATACCTACTTAAGACTCCTCTCATTCTCTATGTTGTTAGTTATAAATATTGTAATATATTATTGGAAAGGTTTTAGAAACAATTGGCTAGCTATAAAGGTAAGTCTCTTAGTAGAGCAAGTAAACTTCATCTCTTTTCTCCTTCTCTATTCTTGACTACTTCGTATATATATTCAAAATATCTAGTATTATGGATCAAATCCTATAAATTATTTAGTGGTGATTCATATGGATTGGTTTCAAAGAAAAATCAAGGATCAACTTGGTCAAATTTTGTAGTATTTGTAAACCTAACACTATGGGTGGATTTTGGGTAAGGAAAGTTGCAGATTTCAAAAATGTTCTTGTAAACAAGGTTAGTTGGAATATTGTGAAAGAATTAGAAGGATAGAAACAAATTCCAAAATCTAAATAACTCACTAACTCCTCTTTCACCTCCCTACTATTTTACATGGACCTTTTGTATGGATCGTGGATCTAGCACAATGTAATCAAGAACCACACAATCCTGAAAGAGGGACAATGGTGGCAAGTAAGGGAGATACAATTAGATTTTAGTAGGAAAATTATATGGGAGGTAAGTCTCTAATCTAAAAAATATATTTCATGTTAGAGATTATTTAAAAATAACCTTTGGTCATCTAGTTTCCAATTATATCACAACCTCAAGCAAACGAAAACTTTTCTACTTCAACAAGAGGGGACCTCCTCATGATCTTATGATTATTATAGAATTATAGTACATTATCAACCAAATTAGTATCCTTCTTACCTATAACAAGATAAAATTATTTGGGAAAAGAAGCTAATCAGGTTACTTGTCAATATAATATTCTTATCTTTTGCTAATTGACTTAGAGGTCCCTAAGCTTTGCTAGGGTAAAGTATGGATGTATCAACTCATTGCCAAAATCATTTTTTTCGTGGACCACTCTCTATAAAAAAATTGACTCTAGGTAATATAAGAAGATGGGATTTTTAATTCCCTAATAGATGTATAGTCTCCAAAATGGTGAAAGAGGAGACTTTTGACATCTTTTTATCTTGCACTTTTGATTCATAGATTTCGGCATCCATGCTACACTTATTCCACATCATATGGGTCTTTGGTAAAAGATTTCATCAATTTATTGATAATTGGGTCATTCCTTCTATTCACCCTCCCTCCCTACACCCAACTTCTATGGAAACTTTTACCTTAGCATGTTAGTTGGAGTCTTCACAAGGAAATAATTAATAGGATATTTAGTGAGGTTGAGATGATTACAAAGGGAATTATAATCATAATCATTAAAAAACTATGTGAAAATATAGAGGTGCCTAAATGGAAGATGCCTAATGATCCCACCTCCCCTTGGGATTCCTAGGTGTCAATTCGTTGGAAGCTATCTACAAATACTAATGCCTTTGATATCTTGAAGAATTTACTAAGTATTGACACTCACAATCACTCCCTTAGGTGGATGGATAAAGCTCAAATTTGATGGGGCTGCAAAATATGGTCATGTTGTGGGTGGAAAATTTGTTAGAGATGGATGTGAGAAATTCATATTGGCCTACACTAGTAGCTTTGGTACTAAATTTTCAAGTATGGTTGAAGGTCTAGGACTACAATGGGGTATCAAATTCATGACCCAACTGGGAAAACACAAGATTCTTGTTGACAGGGACTCTAAGATAATTATAGATGTTGTTAATTAGTGGTCAAAGGCTTTCTAGGAATTAAAAAGTGTGTTTTTCGACATGTGGCTATTTGTTTAAAAAGTGAACATTTTTCTTTAAAGTGGCTCAAGAGTGGCTTTGGAAACAACTTGTGTTTGTCCCATATGAGAATTAAACTCTAATTAAAAGTGAAGGAACATGTCACTAGTAGAATGTGTGAGAGCTATCATAATGGAAGCTTTGGCATTTAATTTAAGGATGATGACATCAAGAGGTATGTTATCATGCCAAATAATTATGATATTATTTTTAGTTTTCTTTAGAATTCTCTCAAGGAATATTTTAGTAAGATTTGGGGTTATGTTTTTAGGTACACCATGGGATGGAGCATTAATGATATTTCTACAATATCTTATTTATATTCTTTTGGTAATTCCAAAAATTGTAACTTTAATCAAGGGGATTTTCAAAATTAATCTTTCACATATTCTAAGTAATTGGTCTCAAGATCTATTGCCAATCAAACAACTTAGAATAATAATTATGGTGACATAACTATTTTTGATAAAGGCACTTGGAATAATAATCACTGTGTCAAAACATTTTGGAAGGATTACTCTAACTGCTTCACTAAACTATAATTATTTAACAAGTTTCTTGTTTTTGTAGTGAAAGATATGCTCTATACTCCCTTATGCTTTTCATGCAAGAGGAAAACAAGGAGCCCAAATTTCTGGTTGGTACAAGAGGGGACAGAGGCAAGATTGATCCCTAGAAAATTGAATGTGAATGGATGCATATCACTAAGGTCATTTTTTAATCATTCATGAATGCCACTGAAGGCTAGGATGAGTTGACATCTATGTAGTTGGTTAACTCTTGGAATGACTGTAAGGTGACCATAAATGGTATTACTTTTGAAATTAAAGAGGAAGTTGTTTCTCAAGCTACTAGTCTTTTGTTGGAAGGGGAAGTATGGAGAAAGGCAACTAAAATTGTAGATGGGACAAGTATGAATTTCTTCTTCAAAGTAGACAAAGACTTAATTTAGCTAACATGTAGCTTTAAGAAGGAGAAGCCTCTGGGTCCATGGAATGAGGCATATTATTTAATGATGTAATACCTAACTCTATATAGTTGTTATAAAGTGTGTTACTATTACCACTTCCCCTTTTGAACCACTCTTTTTGTCATGAGAAAATATATTTTTCTTTATTTTTTCTACATGATTTAGAGGCATTTGTAAGGGATGTTAGGAAGTGTAGCTTGGAAGAATATAAAAATTACACCATTTTGCATCAATGCCTCATTTTATAGCTTTAAAACTTCTACCATGTCATTGACCTCCCCATAGTATTATTTTCTACATTCTAGACACCTCATTCTTGTCATTTGTTAGTTTCCACCTATGTCCCTAATTCCCCTATTATTTGTTAGGATTCCCTTTCATCTTGTGGTAGGAAGCCCTCAATTTCTATTAAATATAATATAGAACTTGTTGATGACCTTGGTGAGATTGAAATTGAGTCCTTTGGGGGGAGGAAAAGATCTAATAGTATTGACAATAAACAAATAAAGGAAAAGGAAGAGGTAAACCAAGATAGCCTAGAAGAGATAGATAAAAATTCAAAGTCTAAGGGGAGTGAGGAGAAAAAAGCCCATATTAAGAAGAAGTAGAAATCTATGAGGAACTTCTATATTGAGGAAGAGGAGAACACACTCTAGGATACTAAAGAAGACTCCAAAGATAAAGGCACTCATATTTTGGTTACATTTAGTGTGAGCATTGTGGATCTCATGACCAAGGATGATAATCAAGGAATAAATGATAACTCTCCCATGATTACTACTTCCCATCTCAAGAATCCTACAAAGGACCCCCCTTCCCCCAATTTTTTTCTTGAGCCCATGTACTCCTCCCATGCATCCTCTATTAAGGACCCCCTCCCATCACCTAATTTAGAAAAAAATTCTCTCAAATAGGTTGAATTTGAATTGAAGAATTTTCCCATAGAGATGGGGAAAAAAAGAACCTGCTAATATATTTAAACATGAGGTTCACCACTCTAGAGGATTTTTCTATAAAGGTTATGCAGTATGCAACAACCACTCTCCAAATTATTCAATAGGATAAGACATGAGGTAAAGTGGAGGAAGATGACAAGATCACCAAGAGACACTAGAGGTTCTTGTCAAATGATTGGATGGACATATTTTTGGAGAAAAAAATCCCTTGATGAAAAGAAAGAATGATGGCTTGGCCTTGTTCTATGTTGATTTTTTTAGTATTCTTATGATGGCTTTTATGAATGTTAAACTATGGTTATGTGTGGCCAATATGAAAACTTTTTATGTGGACTTTAATACTAGTATCTAAATAGTTTACTTACTAATAACTGGTATGCTACTAATGATTATAATGGTTTTGATATTAGACTGGTAAACTCTTAAAGATACTTTTTTTTTTAATGTTAATGTGTGGATAATATGATGATTATGATCCTAATCATTGAGTTGATTGTCAGTTAATAGTGTTATCTTCACTATGCTCTTTTCTACAAGGCCACTCACCCATTGTTTACTATTATTAATTTTTTTTTTTTTAAAAACATAATTTTCAAATAAAATTTCACTTATGGAAAGCTCACATAAATGTTGTAGCATAATGGCATATAAATTTGTATTTCAAACCATGAAATATAATAAGCCCATCTAGGCATAAAAGGAGATCAAATAATTAGATACAAAATTAAATGTATCCCACTTATTAGTTGCAATAAATTATAGAAAATAACACAAAATAAATGAGAGGTAAATAAAAAGCTATGTATCTTAAATGGAAAAAACACCAATATAAGTATCTAAAAATTAATATGGTACAAAAGTATACAAAAATTGGGGCATAACATAGAAATCCCATTATAATTGGAATGAGCCACTCCATACTCAAACCCAACAAGTGGTCACACCAAATAAGAAAACATTCAAAGTCCTTAGAATAGGGTTTGAGTAATTTCTTCTCTGTCAAATGGAACAAGTGAGAAAAAGAGTTTTAATATCTCATTATGAAGTCACTTTTCACTTAAAAATAAAAATGACTAAAATAAAACCACTAAAATTAAAATAAATTAGAAGCCCAAAGTCATCTTGAACTCAACCTATGTTAACTTATCTAATTCCAATAAAATATAATAGAAATACAAAAAAATTGTCAAAATAAAAACATTAACAAAATAATAATCAAAATCAAGATTATCTAAATAATTCCTCTCCCATGATAACTGTGGGAACTTTAATGCATAAACACAAAATTTATTTTTACACATGCAATATGAACTTGAACTTATAAAACATGTACTAGAGGGATATAATTTTGCAAACATATATACACCATTCATACAAGAATTATATCCGATTAGTCTAAAAGGTCAAAACTATTATCTAATATCTCACTATCATGAATAAAGGTAGACACTCAATCCCTACAATTGAGAGTGATTGTGTCAACTAACTATTCACTAAAACATAAAAAACATCAAGTGTATCTTCCCATAATAGTATGAATTTAGTTAAAGAACATGTGAAATAAATTAAATATCCTCATTTAATAATAATGAATGAGAGTTGGGAATCCTATAGATATCACAAGCAAGCAACTATGAATTTGTCTCGCTTCATAGCAATACCATGACAAAAATGCATAATAGTGTTATGGTAAGCTAGTACACTTCATATAGTTATATTTACAAGGTATTTAAATCTAAAGCATTTAAATAATCAATTCTAGCAATATGAGTATATATCAATATTAATGTCAAAAAATAACCTAGTAGCATATACCTCAAAATATTAAGGAATTAATGATGGCCATCCTAACATATTAATCCAATATTCTTGAATGTAGATCATCTTTGATTTTATCATAAGGAATCATCATGAATATATGATTCAAATAGTAAATATCAAAATAATTTAAATTCATAGTATTTATTGCCCCACTTTTCATTCTCTAACTAGTTTGTAAAGTGAAAATTTAGTGGTCTAGTTAAGGTCCTAGGTATGTCCGAGTCTAAGTCTAAGCCCCCTTAGGTGGAAGGAGTCTTCAATATATTGTTCATCTTCCCCTTCCCCATTTTTCATAGTTTAGTGGTTTTCCTTTTGTGTTGTGAGTTTTTGTGGGTAGTTTAGTACCTAATCTAATGGAGGTTCCCATAATATGAAAATATTTCCTAAAAGATTTATACCTACTTGAGATTCATTATTTTTTCCATGAGAATAGAAGTTTTCAAAAATCTAGACTTCACCTTCTCCTCAGTAGGTTTTCAACCCATGAAGGTGATTTTCTATAAAAAGCAGCAAATGATACATACAAGCTGAAGTGAGAAGATAAAAAGGTACCCTATGAAAAATTGAGGTTCCTCTTACAATTATCTACTATAAGAAACATTTAGAATTTGTCACAAGCCTCAAAATCACTCCAGGTTGAAAACTAGAAGCTGACTTCTCCTTGGCAGGTTTTCAACCCACGAAGTTAGTTTCTGAAAAAAACTAATTACAAAGAAAAATAAGAAAATGTGGCCCCTAGTGACCTCTCACACTACTTTTTGGACATCTCTAAACCCAAAGGAAACCATGATAAAAAGGTAAAGTTAGAAGGAAATCTTGGGCAAAGAAATAAAAATTGTCTTCTCCTCGATGGGTTTTTAACCCATGAGGACAATTTTTCAAATTTTAAAGAAAATAAAGTTTTTGAGTGAATTAAACCCATATTTTGCATGCTAAACCTCTCAAGATGATAATGGAAAAAATCTAACCATGGTGAGAAAGATATAATAAGTAGAATTTGCTTTAGTGGATATTTTGATATTTGTACTTTGTTTATAACTTTTAGAAACTTAGTGTGAAATGCGAAAGTAAATATGAGGGATAGAAAATTACCATTGGCCCAACAAAAAAGTGAAAGGACATTGAGTCATCCATTGAAACAACACATTTATTGCTACAACGGACCTGTCCTTTAATTCATCTGTGTGGTGTGAACCCTAAATATTAATGAATGGATTGAAACTTCTATATAGAGATACATGAATAGTTGCAAAAATTATTGTTCTTACTCAAACTGTTATTGTGTTAATTTGCACAACCTCTATTTAAAAAGCTAGCATCTTTGCGATTATTATTCTCTACTTTTCTAGATTTTGAAATTCACCCATGAATGGAATGGCAACTAGATTTTTTAGTTATGATGGATTAAATGGAATCAAGTCTTCTATGTAGAATTTAATGAATACCTCTCTCCATTTAATTAACATACAAGACTTTTAGAAGTGAGTGAAATTAGAACCAATCCATTCAATTATGAAGAAGCTTTGAGGATGTAGTCTATTGGAAGTAGCTAGTTTCCTATTTGTAGTTTAGGCTACTGAATTTATTTATGAATGCATAAAGCATTATAATCTAGAAACTAGGTAGATTGTATTGCCAAATAACACAACTTATTGATCTCTATTGATAGGTGAACTATGGTAAATTCTTAGGGAATGGCCTTCAAAGTAATAAGTATAGATTCATAGTTGGAGGATACCTTAGAAAGAAAAAGGAAGAGGAAGGGTGAAGGCACACCCAATAAGGATACTCTATCCCTTACCATCTTCTTTGGATCAATATTGAGCAAAGTAAAGAAGAAAAAGACTTTTTCCATCCCTAGGAAAGATCTTGAAATAGGGCATTTGACCATGGAAGTTGCTAGACCGATCAAGGAAGGAATATTGGAGGACACATCTACTGATTATTTTTCATTACACTCCATCGAAATTGGAGAAGCTAGACATGACACCAAGGTTGGCTTATGGAAGTCAACAAATGAAGTAATTGAAGGGAAATTGGAAAGCCTCAAGTTGTAAAAGGTTAAAATGAAAGTAGAGATACAAAAATTAAATTGTTTCATCAAGAAATTGGTCACTCAATTGGTGAGCATTTTTGGGATGCCTATGACTAGTGATCCCACTTCTGCAGATGTTCTTGCCCTCATCTCCTAGCTCTAGGAAGATAAGAATTTTAGGGAAAATGGTAGAGAGTGTAGTAGAATATTCAAGATTGATGGACTCTCCATCATAGAGAAGATCAAAAATGCTATACTAAGACTTTAAATAGAGAAGGACAACATATCATCAAACAGAGCCACCTTGGCTGTGGAGAAAATCAAGAGTTATGATTGTGTTTCCTTATTGAAAATGATCATCCATATGAAGACAAAGGAGGTTGTAGAAGCAAATATCTTGCCTAACGGGGATGAGCCCTTAGCTGAATGGTTTTAGAGCATGCAGTTCAAGTATGAAATGATCATAGTTTCATAAGAGGGACTAAAGGAAACTAAAGTTAAAGGAAAGAAGGAGCAGGACAAAGACTATGAATTACTAAGAGTCTTGCACACAAACTCACAATCTAGGCAATAAGGAAAGGTAATTATTAGGATACTTATTATTCAGACAAATTTTTCTAAATTTATAGATCATCTGATAGAAATAGTTTCTAATCTGAATAATAGAATATTTGAATTACAGAAGCTTAGTGGAGGTGTGTACGTGGCCATGGAAGAACTGCAAGATCATTTGGGCACAATCAAAGACCTAGACTAAGAGCACTCTAAATGGCTCTCGAGATACACCAATGTGCACATCCATAGGCATGAAGAGTTAATTCCAATCATTGTATCCGCTAAGGCCTCTAGGGAAAAAGTAGGAAAGGGAAAGAAGGTGAAGTGATTCATATCCCACCCTTTTCATTTTTGTTATGTGATCATTATAATAGAAAAAATGGTTGCTTGCTATTTATCATTTTTGAAGAGATGAATTGATTGAACTTCCTTGATAATGGTCATCTCACAATCCTATATGTATGTTAATGAAAGATTAATAAAAAGTCAAGAAATTTTTGGTGTGAAGTACTTAATGTTGTAGAGTCAATTGAATGGTATTTCTATATCAACTATTTTCTATTCCAATTTGTTAGATGTTAATAATTTTATCTTCTCTTTGTCTAAATTAAGAAGGAAAGAACAGAGCTTTGTTCCCTTATTTTCAAGTAGAAAACTAATCGTGATATATATTGTCATTACAAGTTTAAAATGGATCTCTTAGGTGTTCATTCTGTCATTTAGTTTTCCTTTCTCTACAACTAGTTTATAATAAATTGAGCTTAGTAGTAGCTAGCATACATTTTAAAACCATTTAGTCTTATGAGTTTATAGGATGTGTGAAATCCTATAAACTTAGTTAGTCTTATCTAAATCATTCCTTGCCTATGTTAAATCTCATATAGTTTTAACTCAATTAACCTCTCCTGTTCTTGTGTTAAGAACATACCCCATTTAACTTACGATAAATAAATTTATTACAAATCTAGAATAGTGAGATAGACTAATAATTTAGAGGGAAGTTAGCCTTATTAGAAGCAACTTTCCACACTTTTTGTAACTAGAGTTTGTTCACAAATTAGGGCACTTGTGAGATAGAACTAGACACAACAAATTTATTTACTAGTAGATTTTTGGCAACTCTACTGGGGATATGAACAATTGCTTGATTAAATAGGCCTTTAACATGAGGGAAAATGGTACCACCTCATGAGAATATAGTCCTAGTGCTCCAACCTAACCTTGGTTTCCAAGATGACCAAGAAGACATAATTTCATCTCTTAATACATTTGTTTGGACAAATAAGAGGAACGTTGAACACTACATGAACGCTAGCCAAGTATTGGAAGAAGTAGATTCTAGGGTTGAAGCATTAGAAAGAGCTATTTAGAGGAGAGAAATAAAAAGGGTAGAAAGGTAGTTAAAACATGAATCTCAAAGATAAAATTAATCTAGCACCATGGAATAAAAAAGGTTCCCTAGAAGTACCAAAGAATAGGGTGGGCAAGACCCTATTTTTGATAAGCTCATAGAACTTGGCTTTCCCATCCTAGATATTCCTACGAGAAAGGGTGAGAAGAAGAGTTAGAGTAGACCATCTTCACCTATTAGAAATTAAAGCTCTTCACATACTACCTACCATTTATTTGTCTTGCATAGAGTTATTGCCCCCCCAGTTGTCAATTTCCACCATACCTTGCTAGAACAATTATGGTTGCTCCTTGGGCTGCAACAATAGATCCATTAGCACTAACACCCTATCATTGACTCCCAACTAGTTCAAGGAAGAATTTTCCTAAATTTTTAGGTGATGGGAAGGTTTCTACAGATGAACATATTAAGGCCTTCTTCTTAGCTACTCACATCTTAGGGCTTACACATGAAGATGTTGCTATAAGATTATTTGCAGAGACCTTAAAAAAAAGTGTAGCAGATTGGTTTTATCATCTAGATGATGGCTCAATCACCAATTCGAATACAATGAGAACATCTTTTGAAACTAGGTTTAAGATTGCAAATGATGAACATGTCTTCTTAACACAGTTAACATCCATTAAAAAAAGCCACCATGAGTATGAGGGACTTCGTTGAAACTTTTAATAAGAACACTAGTAGGATCATGATATTTAATAGGCCTACTACTAGCAATTTGAAAACATTATTTATAAGTGTAATGCTGCTAGATATCAATTATGACTTAAGGTCTCATCCATGGATTTAGCAGATGCACAAAAGAAAGTGATCGAATTCAAGGATGAGTTGATCTCTATTGGAAAGTGGAAAAGGGAACTCCAAACCAAGGGAAGCTCAAGTCATACTACCTCATCTGATGAATTGATTCAAAAGTTATCAAATAAACTAGTGGTAGTGAAAAGACAATTACTAGGGTTAAATAATTCTTATCAACAAAATTATCAAAACCTACCAAAAAGAAATAATGATTGAAAGTTTCCACAACTTATAGGGTCATAACCAAGATTCGAGATTGAAGTAGCATGGAAAAGAGGAAACATATGCATGTTCCATTTAACAATGGATCATGATAGTGAAAGATACATGGAAACTACTTGTATGATGTAGTTGTTATCCACTAATGAGTTAATCACCACAACCCCCTGCCCTAAGTTAGATTCATACTCAAATGGTGACTCTACAAATTTATTCTTGGAATATGAATCTAATTCAAAGCCAAAGGGTGAATGCTATTTGACTATTGACGGAACTTCATACATAGTGCTACGTCAAGGTCAAAAATTCAAGAAGTCATACTCCAACCATGTTCCAGGAAATGACCCCAACTATTCATCAAATAATATTCATATTGATGAAGGAGCATCAACATATCAAATAGGTAAGGACTAGACCCCTTTTGATTTCATCCAATTCTGTGAAGACTCAAAAATCTAAATTTCCTTTTATATATTATTTGAAATCTCATCCCTTTGAGTTAAAAAGATTGGTAGATCATTGTAAAGGGAATGCTTTAGATTTGAATCATAATGTGACTATTGAAGAAGGGGATGAAACTTTGACATCTAACCTATTTAGCCAAGATGATTGCACTATCCTAGTAACCTCTCCCAAGAAAAAAATTGACCCATTCTATATTTCACTATATATTAATGGATGCAAATTGAGTAATTACATAATAGATTTAGGTGCATTAGATAATGTGATGCCTTATTCCATAGCTAAATCTCTAGGTCTCAATATCACTAAGGTTCATGGAAGGTGTTACTATATGAATGCCAAACAAGTCTTCTTGCTTGGATAGATCAAAGATGCTTAAGTAGCCTTAGCTTGACATCCAGAAAAGAAACTATTACTAACTATCCTAGTGGTAGATATTATAGCAAGCTATGTGCTTGTCTTGAGTAGGAGTTTTTTTTGAGATTTAGGAGGAGAAATAAAGTTAGAATACTCAAAAGTAGTCATACCCATAGGAAGCAAGAAAGTTAAATTGGAACCTAAAGAAAAGGAAAAATTTATTGTCCTAAAGTCAGATGATCCTAAAGCTTAGATCCTCTACTAGGATCTAGAATTTGGTAATTATATGTTGTTTACTAAGGAGGCTCTAGATGAGAAAATAAGTGGAGACCTAGGAAAGGAAATCCCTAGTGAGCAAGAAGAGTAAATAGATATTTGGACATTAGGATTTGATGGAAGCTATTCCTCTTTAGGATCTAGTGTAGGTGTAGTGTTAATACCTCTCAAAGGAGAAGCTAAACCCATGGCTTTCAAACTAGAGTTTGTAAACACAGAAAAAAGCTATAGAATATGAGGCCTTACTCCTTGGGATGATAGCCATAAAGGAAAAGAGATGAAAATCCTAAAAGCCTAAAGTGATGCAAAACTTATTGTGAGACAAGTTAAAGTGAAATATTCTATAAAGTACCACAAGTTGAGAAACTATAGAAATAGAGTGTGGGATGAAATGGAAGGCTTGAATGCTTATTCTCTTGAAGTAGTACCAAGGGAGATGAACACCAAAGCTAAATCCTTGGCTATTTTTGCTTCCTTGATGTGACCTCATCCTAATTTCAAGGATAAGAAATACTAGGTTGAGATTGTGTATTGAGCCTCTATTCTAGACAATATAAGATCTTGGCAAGTTTTTGAAGATGACAAGAGTTTTAAATTGTTGTTAGAAAATAACAAAGCCATATGTGAACACTCATCAAAGAAAGATAATAATAGAGACCTCAAACTAGGGCAAAGGGAAGATCAAATTGATGAAGTCCAATTACAAGGTAATATTATCCCCCCATACTTTATAAATTTGGAAAGACTGTTTAATAGGCATGATGTTTATATCAAATGAAAGAGAATGGAAAAAGGTCCTACTATAGGTGAGTATAAAGGAGTTAATATAGGAGATGTTAACAATCCCAAAATGATTAACATTGGAAAGTGTTGTTCAACTAAAGTGAAAGAAGATACTACATAGCTTTTCATAGAATACCAAGATGTATTTTCTTGGAGCTACAAAGATTTGAAAAGTTATAGGGGAGGGAAGGTAAAACATCAAATTCCCCTAAAGCCTAATGCAATATCCTTCCAATAGAAATAGAGGAATTATAATCCTAAAGTAGCAGATACTATATTTAGGGATGTAGATAGGATGGTAAAAGAAGGGATTATCTATCCCATTCATCATTCTACTTCGGTAGCCAATATAGTGCTAGTTAGGAAGAAGAATGGAGAAATAAGGATGTATTTTGACTTTCAAAATTTGAACTAGGCATCTTTGAAGGAAAATTTTTCTCTTCCCAACATGGATTACCTATTACAAATAGTAGTTGGGGCTGAAATGATGTCCATGCTTGACAATTTCTCAGGGTACAATCAAATAGAAATGGAGGAGAAAGATAAACAAAAAATGACTTTCACTATCCATGGGGTACATTTGCATACCATAGAATGCCTTTCAGACTCATTAATGTTGGCACCACATTTCAAAGATGTATAAGCAAACCATTTGCTGATTTAAAAGACTAGATTATTATTATATACTTAAATGATCTCATTATGTTTTCAAAGAAAAGAAAGAATCATATCGAAGATTTAAGGAAAGTATTGCGAAGCTATCTGGAACATTCAATCTCCCTAAATCCAAAAAAATCCATTTTTTATATTATAGAAGGAAAGCTTCTAGGTCATATAGTTTCCCAGGAAGGTATCATAATTGACCTAGAGTGGGTGGAGGCCATTCGAAGGTTAAAGCTACTAATAAACAAAATAAGAGTTAAGTCATTCTTTGGACAATTAAATTTCCTCGAAAGATTTGTCTCAAATTTTTCAAAAACTACTAAATGTATTGTAGATATGATAAAAGGGAATTTAAATTTAAAATGGAATGAAACTAGGAAACAAGCTTTATAGAACATTAAGACTCCCATTGCTAATGCTATAGTATTATGTCATCTAGAATATAAACGAGATTTCATCATTTACTGTTATGCCTATGAACACACTTTATCAGCAATATTGATGCAAGATAACAAAGAAAGAATACAATCTCCTATAGCTTTCATGAGCATACCTATGAAAAATCATGAGTTGAAATATTCAAAGATTGAAAAATAGGCCTTTGTAGTAGTCAAAGCACTGACAAATTTTAGATTCTATATCTTGAACTCACATTTTGTGGTCTATGTCCCAAATCTAGTAGTAAAAAGTTTGTTGACACAATAGGATATAGGGTACAATGCTAGAGGTACATTGATTTTGAAAATGCAAGAGTATGATATTGAAATCAAGCCTACTAAGTGAGTGAGAGGCAATGCCTTGTGCAAAACAATTGTAGAAAATAGGATTGTTGAAAAAATAGAGGAATTAGGAGAAAGGCAGTTAGTATTAGTAGTAGGCATGCATGATTCTTGGTTTGAAAGTATTGCTTATTTACTAACATATGGAGAATGTCCAAAAGGCATGACAGCAAGATAGAGAAGATATCTAAAGTTGAAAGTAGCTAAATGCATAATTTGGGATGACAAATTGTTTGAAAGGGCTATAGATGGTACTTTGCTTTGATGCATCTATTGGTATGTTTACCATTATGCTAAAAGCTTGAGCTATCAATGAACATCACAAACACTAGACTTACCCATATCTATGAGAGGTGGTTAAACCATGTCACAAATCCCAAAGGAGGTGCTAACCACCAAGTCAACAATCTCCCCCTTAGCACCAACTGAGTGTTCTACACCGACATAATGAAGGAGACCTCTCAAGATTTGAATCCATGACCTAAGGCTCTAATACAAATTATTGGTATGTTCACTATTGCACCAAAATCTTGAGCTATCAGAAAATGTCACAAACAATAGACTCACCCAGATCTATGAGAGGCGGTAAAGCCATGTCATGAATCCTGAAGGAGGTGCTAACCACCAAGTCAACAATAGCAATAAACAATAGCAAGAAAAGTTGTTGAAAACCTTCCATGATGAAGCATGCAATGTATATTTCTCATCTTCATTCACATCTTTTAATATACTGAGATAGTGTTACTACTATTTGGGAATGTTTAAGGATGCCTACTCCTAGGTGGAAAAATGTGAGAAATGCAAGATGTTCATCTAGCGACCTTAGTTAGCTACTTTTCCTCTTAGACATATAATCATTGAAGGTCCTTTCCAATAATGGGGTCTTAATTTCATTGGGCCTATCAACCTAGCATCTAGTGCTAGTAATCAATGTCTTATAATTGAGGAAGATTATTTCACAAAGTGGGCGGAGACCAAAGCAACTAAGAAAACTAATTTTGAAGTGGTATGTGAATTCCTTAAAGAAAATATACTAGTTAGATTTGGTGTTCCTATCAAATTGGTAATGGAGAATGCGGTGTATTTCTCTTTAGTTGATATTATCCAGTTCTATTTTTGAACATGGAATTATAGTTAGTCACTTATTTGACTATTTATCGCAAGGAAATGGTCATGGAGAATATAGTAATTAGAATTTGATGAATATTGTCAAGAAATTGGTGTCAGATAATCAAAAGACTTGGCACAATAAAATTCACAAGGCACTATTAGTAGATAGGGTGACACCTAAAAGGACAATTGCCATATCTCCTTTTGAATTGGTCTATGGGACTGGAGCCAATCTCCCACTACCCTTGGATTTAGCTACAAATAAACTAAGAATAGTAATTGAAAATGATATCTATACGGATGGTTTAGATAAGATGATTCTTTACTTAAGAAAACTCAAAGAGGAAAGGGAAGCAATCATAGATCATATCACACAACATTAGATGCATGTGAAGAACTTGTTTGATAAAAGGGCGAGGCTACAAAAATTCATGATAGGAGATAGCATTTTATTATGGGATCAAAAAAGAGCTCCAAAGGGTATCCATAAGAAATTTGAGACCTTGTGGAAGGTCCCTTTCACTATTCATCAATCATTCAAAAATAACTCATTTAAATTTGCATATCTAGATGGTGAGGTGTTACATCTAACCTACAATTGTTAGGATATAAAACTTTATCAAATTTCAAATTAAAAATAGGTAACTCTTGTACTGTACTATAGTTGCATTTAGTTCCTATTTGTGTTTTCCTAGATAGGTTTCCCTTGATTTCTTCTTCTCATTTTCCTTTCTTTAGTTTTTTCATTTGTCCCCTTTTATTTTTGTGAAACCAGAGATTTTGGATTCCTTGATTAGGTATAGCCTACACAAGTCCCTAGTCAGAGCTAGCTATTGCCCCACTTTTCATTCTCTAACCAACTTACAAGGTAAAAAATTAGTGTTCTAATTAAAGTCCTATGTATGTCCGAGTCTAAGCCCAAGCCCCCTTAGGTGGAAAGAGTCTTCATCAGATTTTTCATCTTCCCCTTCCCCACATTTCATAGCTAGGTAGTTTTCCTTTTGTGTTGTGAGATTTTGTGGGTAGTTTAGTACCTAATTTGATGGAGATTCTCATAATATACAAAGAACACTTACATGCGTTATATCCATTTGAGACTCATTGTTTTCTCCAAGAGAATAAAAGTTTTTAGAAATTTGGACTTCTCCTTCTCCTTGACAAGTTTTCAACCTATGAAGGTGATTTTCCATAGAAAGTAGAAAATGATACATATGTGCTGAAGTAAGAAGATAAAAAGGTACCCTATGAAAAATTGAGTTTCTTCTTACGATTATCTACTTCAAGAAACATTCATAATTCATTAGAAGTCTCAAAATCACTCCAGGCATAAAACTAGAAACTAACTTCTCCTTGGTGAGTTTTCAACCCATGAAGTCAATTTCCTAGAAAAGCTAATTACAAAGGAAAAGAAGAAAAGGTGGGCCCCTAATGAATTCTCAGAAAATTTTTTGGACATCTCTGAACCCAAAGGAAAAAATGATCAAAAACTAAAGTTAAAAGGCAAGGCTAGGTAGAGAAATGAAAATTGTCTTCTCCTCAGCCAGTTTTCAACCCATGAGGACAACTTTCTAGATTTTAAGGAAAATCAAGTTGGTGAGTGAATTAAACCCATTTATTGTGTGCTAAACCTCTCAAGATGATAATGAAAAAAACCTAACCATGTTTGGAAAGATCTACTAAGTATAATTTTCTTCAATGGATATTTTGTTATGAAGTACTCTATCTATAACTTTCTAAAACATAGTGTAAAATGGGAAAGTAAATATGAGGGATAGAAAATTATTGTTGGCCCAACATAAAAGTAAAATATATTGAGTTATCCATTGAAACTACACATTTTCTATTACAATGGACCTCTCCCTTAATTCATTTGTGTGGCATGAACCCTTAAGATTAACGAATGGATTAAAAATCCTATATAGAGATACATGAACAATTGCAAAAATTATCGCTCTTACTAAAACTATTATCCTATTAATTTGCACAACCTTTGTTTGGAAATCTAGCATTTGTGCATTTACTATTCTCTACTTTTCCAGATTTTAAAATTCACCCAAGAATGGAATGACAACAAGATTTGCAGGTTTTGATGGATTAAATGGAATCAAGTCTTCTTTGCAAAATTTCACGGATACCTCTCTCCATTTCTTTGACATGCAAGACTTTTAGCAAAGAGTGAAATAAAAAAAAATCCATCCCATTACTAAGAAGCTCCCAGGATGTGGGCTAGTTGAAGTAGTCTGTTTCCTAGTTCTATTCCAAGCTCTTGAATTGATTTATGAATGCATAAATCATTATAATCCAAACACTAGGCAGATTTTATTTCTAGATAACATAGTATTGATCTCTATTGATAGGAAAACTATGGTAAATTGTCTTCGAGTCCTAGAGCAAGAAGAGTTTTTAGATTTGACAATTGGTGGAGCCATCTCTGAGTTTTTCATGAAGAAAATCGTTTGGAGAAAGGAAATTATGCAATCATGGTTCTAAAAGCCACAAGGCACCAAGAGTAAGGTCCCTAAGACTCTATTTGGTACTAATCTCAAACTTGAGATTGTCAACATCATGATTCTCTTGCATAGATTGAAAGGTGAGGTTGACGCTTTTAATTTTGTTGAACAATACTTCTTCTTGGTGCAAGTTATCTATCTTGATACGCAATACATTGATTGGGCCTATGAAGTAAGGGAGAATCTATCTAATGTTCTTAATGATACAAATTTTTACAACACATTCTATATGTCCCCTTTCCTCATTTATATGTTAGCTTCTTTGCAATTATGGCCAACCCTCCCAAGGGAGGAGAATTTTCCCAATGATATGAAGTCTTATGAGTTCTACTCTTGTTTACAATTGGAGAATAGTTATGTAGAGTACATAAGAGTTAATTATGCATTTACTATGAGAATTTGTAGGGAAATCCAAGGGTGTCCAAAAAGGAGATTTAGCCTAAAAGCTATAGTGGCTACTAGTCAATTTGGGATCTTTTCATCTAGTTCTCATCCTTTTAATATTTGTGTCTTGTAGCTTTTGAAAGGTTCCCTTTGAAAATACCAAGGTACCCAAGTGACATGATCATGTTGATCAAGAACATGAGGTAGGCATTTCAGATGAATGTTCTGAGCATGAGCTTAAAGAAGAAAGGCTATGAGTTCCCTATGAAGGTGGGAACTTTTAGTTGCAAATCCCATTTCCATGCAAAGAACATGCTCAAGGTGTTTGAGATGAAGTAGAAGTTGGAAATGTATGAGGTCCTGAGACCTATGTTTGACCCAAATGGATATGTTAAATATGTCATTCAAATTGAGAGTGTGATTAAGCATATCACCACTATAGAAGACTACTGGACTGATTACAAAGATGGATCCGATAGCCATGATCATGCTTTTTCCAGGCTCATAGTAGATCAAGTAAAAATGCATGGAATCAATCTTGATGTCAAAAGAGTTGAGGATGATGGAAAAAACATGTATAGTAATACCTTTCTGACAAGTTTGAGGGGCACTCCTATTAGTTCTAAGCCTTATGAAGATGCATGTGAGGATCTATAGGTGGTGATGGTTGAATTATCAACAGAACTAAGAAGTGGGTCTAGTGGACCATAACAAGGAAGAGTCAAAGCAAAAGTCTGATAGCTCAAACCTCTCGAGTAGCTATAGTGGCACCTTCCTCTCAAGGTGATAAATTAGGTGTAATACTAGCTATCACCCAAGCAGAAACCCAACCATCTACCAGAGGTGATCAACCTCCTAATAAAAATATCCCTATTGTGAAAACTTGCCATGATGGCTCCCTCTCGGCGATTGGCTCCCTGTCAGATGCTAAGAAGAAGAAAGTAGAGGAAGCCAAAGATCTGCTGATCACTCCTCCCCCTTCACATCATAGTAGTCTAGTTTTGTTAGTAAGACCTACACTCCTTTTACCAAGTAGCACTCATGAACAAGTGGTAGATTTGGGAGATGGTGGAAGCAGTGATAGTGAATCCAATGAATCTAAAGAGGCAGCAAAGAAATCCAAGGAAATGGAGAAAGCTCAAGGCTCATCGTGGTTGGTTTCACAAACTTTGAAGAATCCTTTTGCTTCAACTACCAAAGCCACCACTCTAGCTAAAAGTAAGATGTTCAACATAGATTCTCTAGGATTAGCCTCTAAACTAATAAGTATAGATTCATGGTTGGAGGATACCTTAGAAAGAAAAAGGAAGAGGAAGGATGAAGGTGCCCCAAACAAGGATTCTATTTCCCTTGCCATTCACTCTAGATCATCATTGAAGAAATTCAAGAAGAAAAAGACTTCGTCCATCCTTGGGCAAGATCCTAAAACAGGGCATCTAACCATGGAAGTTGCCAAGCCCATCAAGGAAGGAAGATTGGAGGACATGTCTCCTAATTATTTTTCCTTACACTCTTTGGATCTTGGAGAAGCTAGAAATCACACCAAGGTTGGCTTATGGAAGACAACAAATGAAGTAATTAAAGGGCAATTAGAAAGCCTCAAGTTGTTAAAGGTCAAAATAAAAGTAGAGATACAAGAATTAAATAGTTTCATTAGGAAATTGGTCACTCCATTGGAAAACATTTTTGAGATGCCTATGACTAGTGATCCCACTTCTACAAATGTTGAAGCCCTCATCTCTCAGCACCAAGAAGAGAAGCATTTCAGGAAAATTGGTAGAGAGTGGAGTGGAAAAGTCAAGATTGAAGGACTCTGCAACATAGAGTAGATTGGCATTTCTATAATAAGACTAGAAATAGACAAGGACAACATATCATCAAAGAGAGCCACCTTGGCTGTGAAGAAAATCAAGAGTGATGATTTAGTTTCCTTATTGAAAACCATCATCCACATAAAGAGAAAGGGGGTTGTAGAAGAAAAGATCTTTCCTAAAGGGGATGAGCCCTTAGTTGAATGGTTTTAGAGCATGCAAATCATGTCTGAAATGATCATAGCTACAAAAGAGGGACTATTGGAAACTAAAGCTAAAGTAAACAAGGAGTAGGACAAAGACTATGAATTATTAAGAGCCTTGCAAACAAACTCATACTCTAATGGGAAAGGAAAGGAAATCATTGGAATACTTTTTATGCAAACAAAATTTTCTAAATTTATAGACGACGTAACGAAAAATAGCTTCTAAGCCCCAAAATAGGATTTTTGAATTATAGAAGCTTGGTGGATGTGTGCACGTGGCCATGGAAGAATTATAAGATAGTTTGGGTGCTATCAAAGACCTGGCCCAAGAGAACTCTAGATGGCTCTTGAGATACACCAATGTGCATGTCCATAGGTATGAAGAGTTAATTCCAATCATTGTAGCCACTAAGGCAATAGATGAATTGGCTGCTTGCCATTTGTCATTTTTGAGGAGATAAACTGATTCAACTTCATTTGTAATGGTCATCTTAGAATCCTATATGTATGTTGATGAAAGATTAATAAAAGGTTAGAAAAATTTTGGTGTGAAGTACTTAATGTTGCAGAGCCAATTGAATGGTATTTCTATGTCAATCATTTTATGCTCCAATTTTTTAGATGTTAATAGTTTTATCCTATATTTGTTTGAATTAAGAAAGAAATAACAAAGCTTCATTCCCTTGTTTTTAGGTAGCAAATTGATTGTGATAAGTATTGTCATTATGCATTTAAAAGGGATCTCTTAGGCATTCATTTTGTGATTTAGTTTTCCTTTCTCTACTATTAGTTTTTGATAAATTTAGCTTAGTAATAGCTAGCATGCATTTTAAAACCATTTAGTCTTATGAGTTCATATGATGTGTGAAACTCATAAACTTAGTTAATCCTATCTAAAATATTCCTTGCCTAGGTTAAAATCTTGTATAGTTTTAATTTGGTTAACCTCTCCTATTCTTAGGTTAAGAACATACCCTGTTTAACTTAGGATAAACAAATTCATTTCAAATCTGTAATAGGATTTGTACCTAAAAATTCAAAGAGAAGTTAGCCTTATTAGAAGCAACTCTCCAAACTATTGTAATCAAAGTTTGTTCACAAATTAGGGTACTGTGAGTTAGAACTAGAAAGAACAAATATGTTTACCAACAATATTTCACTTAACATAAAAATTATGTTTTTATCTCTACATCAAATTATATTAACATTAGGTATACTTACTTTATTATGCTTTCATTCCAAGGTCCAAGACTCTATTATCTCCTAGAAATGGTAGGGTTGGAGAGGCACTACACAATATTCCTTGAGTTTTTGAGCTCTTTAGTGAGAAGCAAATGTCTAATACCAATTATTGAACAAGAAAAATAAATGAGAAGGTGTAAATTAGTTATCCACCCACAAATTTACAAAACATTTCTTTTTTTATTTTGCACTTAAATAATTACAATGATAACTTAGTAAGTTTAATTTTATTACATCAAACATCCACAACAAATATTTGAACATAAAAAAAAGAGAACAAACTTTGATATGGAAAATTCAAACTAGAAAAACAATGGAGAAGTTATTTCTCATGAAATGATAAAAGTTTCATTAAGGTGACAACCAAAAGTTGATTTGTATGAAGAATATAACTAGTAGAAATGTTCACTATAAGAAGGCCCATTTCTGGATGACTAATTTACAATACAATAAGGTGCATTAGCTATACACAGGGGCTAATTGCCCAAAGATATGGGAAATTATAGAATCCATCTCTAAGATAAACAAACTAATCTACATGAACAAAAATTTCCTTCAAATAATTTGTATTCACTTTGAGTTTACTCTACATAAACCACACAAATAATCCACTAGAATATTTCTCTTAGAAAAGAATAGATGACTTTCTAGCCCTACTTGTATCATATGATGAGATACACTATGTTCGAAAAAACATTCAAAATAGATCAAAAATGAAAATTCCTACAGTGGTAAGGAATAGAAGAAAAAACATCTTAAGAAATATAACATTTTGTGACTCTTTAGGCAAGCATGAAACACTTAATCAAAAACACTTGATTCCAATTGATATATTCAACATGAAATTGCTCAAAATATAAATGGCTATGTTGTAGAATGGGTATATCTATTTGTACAATTTGGGGAGACTAGGCAGTAGTTGATTAAGTTGTCTAATCAAATTAATCACCATATAGAAGTTTTTACACTAAGAGGTTCCCTTTATCAAATCCCTTGAAAGATTCAATGCAATAAAAGAAATGGAAATTTTGAGAAATGGTGTTGGAAGTGTCGGAGACATTATTGACTTGGCAAAGGGCATTATCTTCTATTACTTTGGATGTGAATCATATACCAAGCACTCCTTTCTACAAGTTATCAATTCATGGCCATCCAATTTTGTAGAGGTCAATATCTTTAGGGAAAAAACATAGACGAACTCAAGGCCCAACTTTTCCAGTACCACAAAACACATTCCTCTAGCCTATTGCAAAGTAGGACAGCAAGGGACCGTGTATTCCTTATATCAAAAGAAACACATGAGCCCTATTTGGAGCAAGGGATAGAAGGGCATGAGCAGTGCTAGAAATCTCATTAGCACTCTACATAACTCAAATCTATTTTGAATTTTTGAACTAAGCCATTGAGTGGTCCTCTTGATATGAGCATTGGTATGAAAGCATAATAAATGGGATTAAGAGCCAAATGAGAAATGATAGACCTATTTATAGAAGCATGTGGAAGAAACAATAATATTTTATGGCCAAAAGAAGAAAATATTTTATTGTCATCACTAACCTAAGAAAAATTGCATGCAAAAATGTCCAAGTTAGGAGCAACGTTATCCAAGATTAATGAAAAGTAATAATTTTTTGATGAATACACATTTTCCATTAATTAAAATTTGAAGATACATATTCACAAAAAAGGGGCTGGAGGATGTATGATCACCCTATGAGTTCAAATGGTACAAGGCCATAAATCAATTATTCATCAAATATATATATATATATATATAAAAGAAAAAAATATAAAGCCTTCGGGCTACAAGAATAGTGCCAATCCTTGGGCTTAGTGGTTGGCTCAAGGGGAGCCCAACTATTAGCATAAACAACATCTTTATCAGCATCATTTTCTTTATCTTCCTTAGCCTTGGGAGGAGAAATGGCTAAATCTAGCCATGGGAAAGCCCACTTGGGATCATAATGAGTAGATGATCAACCCACATAAACGGTAGCAAGGGGAGCCACTAGGGATCAACTCAAGACCAGCATCTGAGGAGGTGAGGCCGAGCAGTGATGACCACAAAAATTACCACTAGGAGAGAAACAATGAGGTTGGAACCAGGGGTTTGTGAGCGGTGAGAAGATTTTCTCTAGCCTTTCTGATGACTATGAGGAGTGTGGTCATCAGAAAAAACATCTAGAGGCATGCAAGAAACCATACCAAGGGCATTTCCCCAGTGAGCAAGTAGCTGCCATAGGTGAGTCACCTCTAGTGCAACCTTATTAGTTTGTACTTGTATCTACAACATAACATTATTAGATATATGTGCTTTAGAGTATATTGCAACATGAATATTAGGAAAGCTATGAGAAAATAAACAAACATTGTGATCTTTCAAAATTGTAAGCAAAATCTCCATTCTAAAGCATGCCAAATCTAGGCATATCTAAAAGGGATTCTGGGGGCATCACATGTGCCTAACGAAAGCCTCTAGATGAAAAGGCCTAAAAAATAATAAATCTAGAGCCAATAATAACTATGCATGAAGATTTCAATCTAACCACAAAAAGGGAATCTATGATCTTGAACTTCTAGATGTTAGAGCTAAGGATCCAAAGGCAAACCATAGAAACAGAGACACTAGGTGAAGTGAGAAATCATTGGCTCTATGATAGTATGTCAGACAGTGGCTAATCTAAGACTCAATTCTTATGAGAAGAATACAAATGCTAGTATTGGTGTAGAGTATCAACCATCAGAAGATGGGGCACCAACCATCGATACCCTAGCTTGGACCTATAACTAGTCATTAGAGTGGTAGGATACCACTTCTAATTCTTCCAACAAGGGTGTGATTTGTGAATTCCAAGCTTGTGTAACAAATTCAGAGGGTCACATATACTAGAAGATCAATTGTTTGTCAGTCTAAATAGATAGCCTTATACTGCACCTACATATCCTCCCATTAGCAAAGGCTTATAGTAATCCTAGAGAAATCATTGGGCATTTTAGTACACCTACAAAACCAATGCAAAGCACTAGCTCCATAAATCTTGGCTAAAGGCTCACCATGAATGGAAAAAAAGGGTAACCATCAAAGGTTTTGTTTTTTCATTGATAGCCCATCTCTAAACCCATTACCAGCCCAATGAGGCCATGTCTTGATGGCTTCCCTTGATTTCCAAATTCTCTTAGTAAAAAAAGTGCCCTAAATTTGAATAGGTTTAGAAGTCACAAGAAGCGTTTTAAAGGTAGTTGGTTAACCAAAAAGCTTGAAGAAATGCAATGACATAATAAAATTTTCCATGCCTCATCTCCAATGAGATCCCCATATGACCCACTTGGCATAGAGGGCTATCCATTGTTTTAAAATGGAAAGCAGTCCAAGGCTACCTGAATCTTTGGGTAAACAACACAAATCCTTGGCAACTCTATGAAAGCCATGATATGATGCATTAGAGGCCTAGAGAAAGTCTCAGAGGAGACATTCAAGCTTAAGGTATGAGACTTTAGAGGGAACCCAACATGAAGAATAATACACATGCGCAACAATAAGCACTTTGCAAAAAATTTGGAACTTCCCCACAAGTGAAAGGGGCTTAGTGATCCATTATTCCACCTTCTTCTCAAACCAAGTAAGCACAACATTCCACAACTCCATAGGAGAGGCTTGAAAATTAAAGGTAATGCCCAAGAATTTAAAATTTTCATCACGTTGGACCTATTTCCACCTAAACTGCTAGAACCATTAAGGATTTGGCTAGAAGGAGTGTCAATACCAAAGGGTTTTGTGCCATTGAATAGTAGACCCTAAAGCAAGGTAAAAGGTATCTAAGCACTACAAGGCATTATCAATTTTCTCATCCTCAATTAGAGTGAGGAAAGAGTTATTTAAAAAATAACCATTAACTAGCTGAGTGGCTAACTCTAGTAGAGAAATGCCATGCACTAGATCCCATGAGATGGCATTGACAAGAAGATAGCCCAATCCCTCAACTACTAAAACATAGAGACAAGGTGGAAGAAGAAAACCTTGCTATATAGACCTAAAGAGCCAAAAATATTTAGACTGTCATCCATTAATGGTGATGCAAGTAGAGGCATCCTCAAAAAGCATCTACACTAGCTATCAAAAGATAGGGCCAAAACCTAGAGCTAGAGGGATAGCTAAAATAAAAGGCCATTCAATTTAGTCATACGCTTTGGTAAAATCAATCTTGAGGAATAAGGCCTACTATTTGGATTGCATGGACTATTCCATATCTTCCTAAACAACAACAATGTTGTCCAAGATATAGTGGGACTTTTTAAAGCCAATTTGTTTAGGCCAAATAATTTGAGGGAGAAAATTTCAAATTTTAAGAGAGAGGGCTTTAGCAATGATCTTGTAGGAGATATTCAACAATGTGATGGGCCTCCAATTGAAAATTTCCACAAGATTACAAACTCTAGCTATGAATTTAATATTCACTTTATTAATGATGCACCAAATGAACTAAAGTTGTATGCTTTATGATAAACATGAAGCAAATCAAGGCCAATGTCATCCCAAAGCATCTTGTTAAATTCACAATGGAAGTCATCACATCTAGGGGCTTTGTCACTAGCCATGGAAAGGATAGCTCCGTACAAGTCCACAAGTGTTAGCTGTTTCTCATAAAAGGCATATTTCTTAGGAGCAAGCCTATTGGGAGTAACAACAAGGTATGCTTTTAATTCTTGATCATGTGTAATAGAGGGACCCTCAGTAATAAAAACCTTCTCATAATGATGCATAAAAGCTTGTAGAATATTCAACAGGTTGGCAAGAACCTGCTTATCTTCTTAGATGTGTTTAATACTCACCATAGAGTTATGATCCCTCGTAGCATTAAAAAATTCCTTGGAATCCTGATCACCAAGGTCCAACCAAATGGAGATGGGCCTTCATCTAAGCTCCTCGAGTAGCATAGCTATGTGAAATCTATTTCTAGTGTTGGAGATTGGCAAGAAAAACTTGGAGATCCATATCAAATGAATTCATGGCAAGAGCTTCAGAGGCCATATGCAGAACTTGAGTTGTGGCTTCATAAGATCTTCTAATATACATAACTAGCTATCTACCATAAATGCAAAAAAATCTCGTAGTATCGAGGGTAGTGTCATTCTACCATTGAATCCATAAAAAATGAGTGTGGGGCTAAGACTCAAGATTATAGATGTATAACATGTGTGCAATAGTTGGCAGATGGGGCAACAAGGAAGTGTTGAGGTAAAAGTCAATTTTACATAGACGACGTTGAGCTATCTGCTAGGTGATAGAAAAGAGAATAGGGGAGTGATTTGATAGTATCATATCTGGAAAGGGAGTTATAGGTAGGGCATGCTTTTGAGAGAAGGAAAAAAAGAACTGTACATAAATCATAGCCTTTTCAGGTCTCTTGAAGACTCTGTCAAACTCAGCTCAAAAATTGGTCCAAGTATGTTGAATCCCATCTAGGCAATAGAGGCTAGCATTAGGATAAAAAGGGCTAAGCTTGTTCTACATGTAAAACTAGGTCTCTCTTTTACCCATCTAAAAGGTGGAAGACCTTCCTTGTCAGAGGCTAGCTCAACCATGTTAAAATCTTGACAAAAAAGCTAGGTCACAGTTGGCAAACGATCAACCAACCAATGCCATAGCTATGAGCAATCAACAACATCATTAGGGGCATAAATGTTAACAATACCAAAAGAATGATTTTGAAATGCAATAAAATCAAAACCACCCTATGTAGAGCGTCAAAACCATGTGAAATAACAAAGAAAATTAAATGAGGAGAGAGAAGAGTAACAACACTACCTTGACCAACTTCATGTTGAGAAGTAAACATGACACTACCTAGCCAAATAACACAACAAGCTAAGGTGAGAAGAAACCCAAAAAAATTAATTTCCTAAAGATAAAGCACATCATGATCAAACTGATGCATGGTATCATGAACTTAATATTTTCTTGGGAGGTCTATCAACCTCCACATATTCCATGAAAGGCAATTCACAACAACCCAACTTACATGTCATTCTCATCCCCAAGAGAGGATAAGTTGTTGTGCAAAAATGAGGGAACCTCAAATGAGGAGTCATCAAGAGAAATGACCCTATGAATCTTCTATCCCTTATCCAAAAACTCATGCCAACCATATAGGCTATGAGATAGACATAGTGTTGGTTGGGAAATCATCAATTCTCCTTGCAGTGCTCAAGTCCAAAGAGGGTGCAAATCTAGGGTATGAGCATCCATTTTCCTCTAGCCTCCAGGGTTTGAAATAGGATGTGGAGGAAGCAATGGAACTAAGAATTCTATTGGTATCTGGCTTTAGCTAAATCTACCATTATCCATAGGAAAAGAACTCACCTTGGCCATAGCCAAACCCTTACCTTTATTCACCTCTATGGTCCATTCATCTTTCTTGGTGGTCATAGAGGACTTAGCTTCCAAAGTTGGGGGGCAGTTATAGTGTATCAAGAGACAATCCCTAGTCTTATACTCAGCTAACTAGCACTAATAGCAGGTATTTAGAAGGTTAAGGTAAAGCACCTTCTGAGTAAAGGTGGTACCATCTATCTAGATTTCCACTATATCTTTGAGGTCCCTAGATAAATCAAACTCAACACAAACCTATGCTAGGGTCAAGCATTGAAAAACTTGTTTGGTTTAAGGCACACAACCTTGTTGATAGTTTGAACAATAGTGGGTTAAAAAGACCAGCAAGGAATGGGAAGCCTAGGGAAAAATACCCAAACAGGCACCTTAAGCATCATATCATCAAAGAAAGAAAAAATCTTGTGATAACCATTGAGAAACCAAGAAGGATGACCTGACAGTCTAGGGACCTTGCACAAAAACATGTTCAACTTTCCCTACATTGACAAAGTGAAAAAGAAAAAGAATCCTTTGGTAAGGCTTTAGAAACCCTCAAGGAAAACATCTTGAAGTGTCCAAACCTTCAAAACCCATTCTTGCAACATGCTTTCAAAGGGAGTATGACACACAAAAAAATATTTTACAAGGGTTTTTTGTTCTATACATGTCCATGCGCTATCAAACTCCTTGACATTCAAAATAATATAAGGAGAGGGATTACCTCATGAAACACCTTGGATATAAACTTGTGTGGGTGCTTGGTCAGTAGAGCCATTCTCTATAGTAGAAAAAACAACTCCGACACCAACATCAACTGTTGGGTCAGAGAAGGTTGAGCTCGTTATAAATGAAAACTTATTCTCACAGTAAATGCAGAATGATAGAAAATGAAAATTGGTGAGGATTTAGATGGAAGCTATACAAACCCTAGCCAACATCTATTAAAAATAGTAATAATTCAAAAATTATAAATCACAATATATTTTCAATTCCTAAAACATGATATTGTTAGAAACAATAGTCCACCAAGATAATTGAGATGGAGGGAGGCGAGGGGGTGAATCAGTTATCCAATAATTATCAACCTTAAATAATCTTTAACCATTCAATCAAAGTAAACAACAATCATACTAAGATGCACATACACAATTACACTAGATTTGTTAACTAGGGAAACTTTTGATCAAAGGAAAAACTTTGGTGGGAATGATGCCCACAAAGGGATGCACTAATATAAATATTCCTTGTTAGAGGATGGACCCTGTTAGGATTTTATTACAAAGTACATATGAGCCAATGTTAGGAGACTTTGAATCCCTATTAGGAGATTTCAACCCTATTAGGAGTTGTGCCAACCCTATTTTGAGTTGTCGAAGGTAGAAGGACCCATTGTCCAAATACCTTCTCCGGCAAGACCACTGAACTCACTATTCAACTGATCTTTCAACTATTCCTTGTAGAATAATTGTTTGTACTATACTTTAACCTCCTCCCTCTATCATGTCAACCAAACCAATCACTATTAGACCTTGTACACTAGGTCATGAATCTTGGATCCAAATATCACACTTTGGATCTCATAATAAAACCTCGACAATGAAGTTTTATTCACCTTTGCTCTGCTTTGTTTATCTTTGCATTCCACTCTTTGTGCTTCTTGCAATCATTTATACATCTCATACATGATAAAGGAAAATGTCTTTCCTTTGTACCAAATTCATAAAATAATTCCTTGAGTTAGCTATTACACCTTCTTAATTAATTATTATAGGACCTCATTAATAATACGTTACACTTAGCAATAACATTAATCTTTTGCCTTGTAACTTGAATAACTTTTTGTATGTGTAACATTAGGACAAATGATCTTAGCTATGTCATCTCTAGAATGTTTTCTTCACATCCTTAACTTTGGCTTCTCAGAATAACAACTCTACTAAGAGATAATACAAGTTTACTAGAACATGCTTCTATAAACTCTATCTCATAATAGTTTTCACCAAAACTTGTGTAATTTCTTCCAGACTTAATATCTTGTGCTTCCAAGGTTAGATGCATATACTAGACACTTAGTAGTATCTCCCATTAACCTTGCTTAGTGAAAATGCTCAACTATGTGTCTATAACAACTTGATCTTTACCGTTGTTCTTTTGTGAGATACCACAAAACTACTATGTTGACATCAATTAGAAACATAGTCATGAATGTAACATATCATCACGATAATAATCTAATCATGTTTCTACAATACCCCCCGATAGAAGTATCATCAACATTCATGCTTCCAAGAGATATATATTTACATATATAACTTTGAATCAAAGTATAATTATAATACTATTGTAAAAATATTCTAATCATAATCATAATACCATTTTTTAATTTATACAACTTTTAAAAAAAGTTGTAGATATATATCATTAAATTATTAATGTCCACTTTATATATAACTAACCTCATCTCCCAATTTATTTATTTTTTTGTTTATAAAGAAAAGCAATAAGTTCTAGTTTTTTTTTTTTTTTTTACTCAACTCATTTTCATTTATATTTATTTATGAAAAATAACTTAAATTTTGCTTTAAAAATAATATTTAAGACATTGGGCTTCAACCATTACCATTTATGCCCAAACATTACCATCTATAGGATCACGGAAATTGTACCACAGAAATCTGAGGACGATAGGAAAGGCTTCTCCCTCATGTGGCATGCCTTAATTTGTCACACAAGAAGGCAAGATTCAAGGTGGGAGGAAATCGCTTTCCTCTTGAAATGATAAAGTCAAATGTTAAAAAAGACACTGTGATGAAAATATTGGAGCAAATGATTTCTTTTCCTACCGAACTATCATGTGTACGCTGAATCTCACAATAATAACAATGACAATAATAAGGATCTAGCATTGAAAAATTGCCTCACTGGAACAAGACAACAAAGAGCATCTTTGTGATGAAAGAAATAAATTCCACAGTTGTTGAGAGTTGAGAGATATATTTAAACAGATCTGTGGGGACTTAGAGAGATGAATTTGCACTTCAATAGATTTTGAATCTGTTATTGAAAGATTTGAAGAATGGAGGAAATGTTGTATTGGGTTGTACTGGGAGTAGTATTGTGTGTGACATTGTTTGTATGGAAAATATTATCAAGAAACAGCAATGGCCGGGAAATATCACTGCCACGTGGATCCAGTGGATGGCCAGTCATTGGAGAATCCATCAGTTTCTATCGAGGTCTCAGATCTGTTCAACCACGCCAATTCATTCAAGATCATGAAAATAGGTAATTGTATCTGCTTCCTTTTATATTATCCCTCTTGCTATGTTAAATCTGTCTCAGTGCTGATTTCCATAACCGTGGGCATTAAAACTCTTTTCTAACTCTGTTGGAAATGTTCGTTATAAACTCAATTTCATTTTGGTTAGGTTAAACGGGAAAAAGAGTTCAGTGGATTAAGGGTTCAGTGAATATGTTTTGTCAAATGAGAGCAAGTTGTTTCGAGCCAGTTATCCGTAGTCCTTGAAAGATCTTGTTGGGAAATAAGCTAAGTGAGCTTAATTGTAGAGAAATTCTATGGTTAAGTGTACTTGAATTAGAGTAGTACTAAAATGGGGGAGGTCGGCTGAAGGTTTAATGTTTGGATGGCTAAAACATCACACATCAAGACTTGATTCCTACGCTAAAAGTGTCGAACGGTCAGTTTTAACTTTCTATGATGTTTAAGGGTCTGATTCTCAATGTCTGATCTCTATGAACATTATCTTGTTACAATAGGTGCTATGTGTATTGTTCATTCTCATTCTCATGGAAAATGAGTTTTATTGAACTACTATTGATGAAACATGCATCAATGAATATTACTTGAAAATTACATTATTGAAATGGATTCTCTAAGTTTCTATGTTAGTTGGCAATGAAAGAATTGAGATGATTTATAATGCAGGTATGGACCAATTTTTCGCACAAACTTGTTTGGAAGAACACGCATGATTATATCAGTAGACCCAGAGTTCAGTAAATATGTCTTGCAAAATGAGGGCAGGTTGTTCCAAGCCAATTACCCCCAGTCTTTTAAAGATCTTGTAGGGCAATATGGTATACTCAATGTCCATGGTGATCTTCAAAGGAAACTCCATGGAACTGCTGCCAATTTGCTCAAGAATGAGAATCTTATGTCAGGTTTCATGGATGATTTACAAAATGTCTTCATATCAGCAATGGAGAAATGGGAAAATAAGGGTGTCATTCATCTTCAGAAGGAATGTAATAAGGTATATGTTTCATGTCTTTAACTAATTTCTTTCTTAAAATTATATAAATAAATTAGAATATATAAATGTCAATTTTTCTATTTATATATGTAGTTTATAATTATTTGACTCAATGTGTATTTCAATTTAACTCCTCAACTTATTGAAATATTTCCTTTCATTGTTCTTTTTATTTAGTAGTAATAAAGAACAAAAATATTTTAAGAAACAAATGTGAGATTAAATATAGTCCTAATATTCATATAGAAATTGTAAGTATGTGGAAGGAATAAGTCTTAAGAAATCTAAAAGTTTGTTCTCATTGAAGTTCTCTAATTTATATGCCAAAATATTTATGTATATTATAGTATAATTATTATAACATGTTTGACATTTAATATATCTTCTTTTTAGGTTCTCTTGAACATTATGGGCAAAAAGTTATTGGACTTACCTCCTTATGAAGATTCAAAAGAAATTTATGAGGCTTTTGAGGCATATGTGTTAGCTATCCTTCAAATACCCATCAAAATCCCAGGATCTAATTATGCAAAAGGAATTAAGGTACTCAATTTAATTTTATTAATATTAATTAATTAAAAATTAGTTCAATAAAATATTAATGTTTGTTGATGAGTAATGCAGGGAAGAGAAACATTCCTAAGAAAGGTTGAAGAGTGTATAGAGGAAAGAAGACATCATCCTGAAGTGATTCATAATGATCTTTTGACAAGAATTTTGAAAGAAGAGTCATGGTCAAATGAAATTATTGGAGATTTTTTATTATTTATGATGTTTGCTGGTTATGAAACTTCCTCCACAACCATGGCATTTGCTATTAAATTTCTCACAGATAACCCAAAAGCAATGGAGGAGCTCACGGTGAGCATTTAACTATAGTTGAAAATTAAAATGATAGATTATCTATTGATAAAAATTCTTTGAAATTAGCACATGAGTAGTATACTAGGGTGGATAGCAATATCAAATGTGGTTAATAAGATGTGTGTTGTGCATTCACTTGTGAAAAGGACAATTTATATTCTTTTAATAAAAATAACTTGGTAAAGGGTTCCTTGAAATTCAAGTGCTAAAGAAAAATATGGAAGTGCTAAGGGTTAAAATTATGTGATGTGGATCTAAATATGGTAATTTTTAAGTTGGTAGATAGGAGAAAACTAAACTAAATGTCCTAAAATGATATATATAGAGAGAGAAAGAAAGAGAGTGAAGTACATACAACTTATCATACTTAAGTCATTTCTTATTGTTGTAAATAATAAATTTATTGTAGACATTTTAGTAAGATACCTAACTTATATTTTCATTAAGTAGGCTGAGCATGATTCTCTATTAAAGGAAAATGGAAATAAAAAGCTAACATGGGACAACTATCAAGATATGAAATTCACTCATTGTGTAAGTAAAAAATTTAATTTTGAAGATCTATATTTTTTACCGATTTTATATTATATTAGTATTAATATCTCTTTTTGAGGTGACAACTTGGTTCATTATTATTAAATAAAAATTGACATTGATTTTCTTGATTTGATTTTTACTAGGTGATAAAAGAATCTCTTCGATTGGGTAGTGCAGGGCAAGGGGTTTATAGAGAAGCAACAAAAAATATTAAGTTTAAAGGTTATATTCTGTGAAATCTTCAATTTAATATTGCATAAGGAAAGGAAGTCTATAAGTCTAATGTTACACTATTTGAAACTAAGTAAGTGCAAATGCAGATTTCGTTATTCCTAAAGGATGGACAGTGTATATAATCCTAGTTGCCATGCATTTAGATGAAAAATACTACCCTGATCCATTCACTTTCAACCCATGGCGTTGGCAAAATGAGTCTTCACTAGTATGTAACTTTGTTTATTTAAATATAAACTTCTAGAAACAATGAATGGTATTATGTACAACATAATGATTATTTCATTAAACTTATTCTTTTAATTTGTAGGCTCTATCTGAAAATCCATGGTATATGCCATTTGGGAGAGGTGCTAGACTCTGTCCAGGAAACCATTTGGCAAGATTTGAAATTGCTCTCTTCCTGCACAACTTTATTACTAAATTTAGGTGAGCTTATCTATTTTTCTTAAAAGTGCATGCATTATAATATCATATTGGAATGAAATAATGATATTTGAATTAGAAAATAAGATATGGCTAATGTTAATGATTGATGGTATGTGCATGCAGGTGGGAACCAATTGAAGATGACCGGATATGTTACTTTCCTGTCCCTACTCTTCTAAAGGGTTTTCCAATTCGCCTATATGCTCGCAAATGACATTGGGCAATTATGTCCCTAAACTAGAAGATTTTAATTTCAGCTAAATGTAAACATATAAAATATTAAGGTATTTAGAGCTTATATGAATGTCGAATAAGAGGTTGATTATTATCACATATGTGATATTAATACTATTTTATACCATAGAATAAGGTTGAATTGAACTATAGATTTTATTTATAATTATTTTGAGATAAAGTATCTCAAAGAATCCAAAAATCAATGAAAAGCATCTATACACAAACATTGTTTATAGAAATTGGAATCTATACTAATAGATTATAGTAATCATAATTTGGTTTGATAGGATTAAAAAATATTTGTGGCAATAATCCAAGTTATATTTTAAAACTATTATAGTTCCTAGGAAAAAATATATGAAGACCAAACATAACTAGTTAGATCAAAAGTTAGAGTTGTTGATAAACTAAAATTATGGTTTGTATAAATGTGTTTTCCATTAAAAGTATATATATATATATATATATATATATATATATATATATATATATATATATATATATATATATATATATATATATATATATATATATATATATATATATATATATATATATATATATATATATATATATATATATATATATATATATATATATATATATATATATATATATATATATATATAGAGAGAGAGAGAGAGAGAGAGAGAGAGAGAGAGAGAGAGAGAGAGAGAGAGAGATGTGTGTGTTTATCACAAAAGTTCTAACAAATAATGGTTGATTAATTATCTTTCAGTTCAACTCCTTCAATATTAAATCTTTAACCCCTGTACAAATACTCAATTACGATGTACATAAAATATTCATTGATAAGAATGTGAGCCCCAATATTTGATAGATGTTCAATTGTGTTATTTTGCCTTTGATTTCTTATTATAATGATGTTTTAAGCATTGGACTTATACAAGTGATCATTAGATAATTAATTGTATAAGTTGAATAGTTTTGAATATTAATATATTTAGGGCCAATTTCTAATCCCTTTTCATGCAAATTAATTATATATAATAAATTAAATTGATTAGAATTTAAATGAACCATTTAATATGTTCTTCATTATCATTTGGTATAAGTTAAGTGATTTTATTTTATTTTAATTATAAATTCAAGATACTTGATGATTGATAGTAATTAGTGTCATGTACCTTGTAAATCAAATCAAAGTCATTCCAAAATTCCTGTAAGGTTTTCTAAGATAGTAATAATGTATTGGGAAAGTAATTTGAAATATTTATTTCTCACTATCATTTTTAATCCTTTTTCTAATGTGTGATGGGTATCCTACCATCTTTAAATTTAGGTTGTGAACATAATTATTATTTAATATTATTTTCCTATCTTTTAGACAAGTCTATAAAATAATATATTTGATGACTTAGAAAGTGGATAAAATATTTATGCTTGAGCTTCTCCAAAGGGGATATTGGAAGAGGAAACAATGGTATTCCATCATTTCTTAAAGTTAATGTAATGTTTATACTACAAAAATGAGCACTGGTATTAAAGGAAAGTGTTGAGGACAAAATTGATGTGGTTAAATTTTTATGGTAGAACTCCAATAGTTTGAGTTGGAGAGAATAAGGGTAATTTTTTTGGGTACATATTTATTGATGGTTTTGGTGATCTTTCAATTCTATTAAATTATCCTTTTATGTATAGATTTGTGAGTAGCAATTAAATCTAGATTTATTTGTTGGATTAAAGATAAAGTAGAAAGTACAAGGAGGTTTTCACGTGTGCCTAGGTGTTTATATGGTCAAGAAAAGGAGCATACTTAAAGTTATTGTGATGCAAGATAACCCACATAATAAACACATGTGATGTCTTTAGGAGGTCTAAGGTTCTATGTGAAAATATAGGTACTAATGATCCATTTTGAAAGATTAGTAATCTCAACAAACCATTTTGACTTAGTTGGAAACAATTTGGAGGGCTTCTAAAACACTCTAGGCTGATAGGACCAAAGTTGAAAAATATTGTCATATTTGACAAAAAAAATTCTTATCTTTTTATCATCTTTTCTTGGCAAAATTAATGAACTACCCCACTCCAATGATTATATCATTCCAAAAGTTTACCCTATAATTTTTGCTTCTATCTATGTACATCTTGCACCAAGAACTCCTTTCTAGAGTTACCAATTTGTGGCCATCCAATTTTTTAGGGGTCAATTCCTTTAAGGACCAAACAAGGCCAAAATCAGATCCCCATTTTTCCAATAACATAAAAGACATTTCTCTACCTATTTCAAACTAGGAGAGGAAGGGACTATGTACTCCTTATGTCAAAAGCAATATGTGAGCCCTATTTGGAGTGAGGGATAGAAGGGCATGAGTAATGCTAAAAATCTCATTAGCACTCTACATAACTCAAATCCATTTTTCTTTTTTGACTAGAGTTATTGGTCAATACTCTTGGCATGAGCATTAGAAGAAAAGTTTAATCAATGGGATTAGGGGCCAAATGAAGTGATAGACCTAATTGTAGAAGTAATAACTTCTAGCTGCAGAAGACACATATTTTTACTATTTTTTCCTTTGTCCTTTTTTATTGATACTTATTCACAATAAAAATAACTTAAATTGTAATTGAAAAATAATATTTTTTAAGGCACTAGGCATCAAACATTACCATTTATTGGATGACTAGCCATAGAAATTGCACCACAAAATGTTGAGCACACTCGTTGACTCCCAACAGCTTCTCTCTCATGTGGCATGCCTTACTTTGTCACAAAAAAATAAGGCAAGAATTGAGGTGGGAGGAAAATTGGGTCAGTGGCTATAGGGAAACATATACACACTCCTAGCCAATATTAAATGGTGCCTATATGTTACACTATAGATGTGCCATTGTACTCACTTTCCTCTTGAAATGATAGAGTCAAATAGGAAAAAAGCACATGGTGTGTTTTAAAATATCATTGTTTATAGATTGTGATGTAAACTATCATGGTCTGACCCAAGAAAAAAATATCAGAGAAAATTATTTCTTTCCCTACAGAAACATCAGTGCACGTTGAAAATATAAAGCTACTTTTCAAAACTTTATTTATTTCCACTAAAGCGCACTATCGAACTATCATATTTATGCTAAATTTTACACAAATAATAATGATAATAATAAAAATCTAGCTTTGAAAATTTACCTCATTAGAACAAGTCAGAAAATAACATTCCATATTTTAAATAACGAATGAATTCATTGCGAGTTGAGAGATCTATTTAAAGAGATCTGTGGGGACAAAGATAAATTTGTTGGAATATTTATTGCATTTAATTGTTTGCCTCTAGAGCCAAACACCCACCTACCACCCCTAAATGTTCAAAAAATTTATTATGGGTAGGTGAGTTTTCAAATTTAGAAATGAGGGGGAAAAAATTTTGCAAGTATGACAAAAGGGAATGTTTTAGATTCATTTGACCAGAGAGTGATAGAAGTAGAAGTTGAAGAGCTCAGAAGTTATAGAGAGAAGAGAAGGGATCAACAGATCCAGTCATCAGAGTGCAAAGACATTGAAGTTTATTTTGTGCCTGTAGATACATGTGTTTCTTCTCTGGTCATTCTGTAAGTTCTTAGTTTATTGCTTGATTCAACCTGTGAAGTAGTGATTGCTCTAGACATTATTGTATGTAGCCATTAGAGTTGCAAGTTCAAAGTTTTAAGTTGTTTAATAGTTTGAAGCTTTTAGGGTTATTTTAGGGTTTTTTGGTTGTAGCCGAATGCTCCCAGATTTTTTGTAATAGTTTGAACCAAAGTTAAATAGTAAGAAAGAAGGCATACTTGTATGCATTTCTCTTTACTTCTTTGTTGCATTTAAGAAGATTATTTTTGAGTGTTTCAAGCTTTGAGTATCTAGTTTCAATGGTTGAAATATCCACGTTATAGTTCTGTCACTCGATATTGTCCTTTGGTAGAAGTCATTCTCTACAATGGCTACCCAGTTCACTTGGTGTCTTCTTCTATGAAGCTCCACCATCCTATGGCTACTGAGTTCACTCGACATCCACACTACCAAGCTCACTCGGTTCCTTAAGGTGTCAAGTTTCTGCATTTACCGAGCTCACTTGACTTATTAAAGTGCCGAGTAAAATTGGCACTCTACAATAGTTTGTGCCGAGTAAAAGTTTTAAGGGTTGTGAAATTATTATTTAGGGTTGGTAATTTATTTCCCATAGAATTTGCACTTCATTAGATTTTTAGTCTATTCTTGAAAGTTATAAAGAATTGAGGAAATGTTGTATTGGATTAAATTGGGAGTAGTATTTTGTATGACATTTTTTCTATGGAAAATATTATCAAGAAATAATAATGGCCAAGAAATATCATTGTCACATGGATACACTAGATGACTAGTCATTGGAGAATCCACCAATTTCTATCATGGTGTTAGATGTCTTCAACCACGCAAATTCATTCAAAATCATGAAAATAGGTAATTGTATCTAGTTCCTTTATATTATCCCTCTTGCTATGTTAAATCTATCTCAATGCTGATTTCCATAACTATGGGCAGAAAAACTCTTTTTTAACTCTATTGGTGTGAGAAATATAAATCAAAATATCATAATCAACCCTAAACCTAAAATTTTCTCAGCACTAAAAATTGCCAAGTGCCAATTTTTCTCGGCACATGAAGGTGCCGAGTGGAAATGTGCTTGGCACATGAAGGTGTCAAGTGATAGTTTTCTCAGTACAAACTATTACTGAGTGACAGGCAGTAGGTGCCGAGTTAACTCGGCACAAGAAGAGCTCGACACTCAAAGGCAATGCTTGGTAGTCACTAGAGAATGATACATAATAGAAGAGGATGTTGAGTGTTCTATTTCATATACTTAATATTTTTACCACTTAAGATAGAGAGCCAAGCTGAATTATTCAACATTAAAATTCTTAGGAAAAGTAATGAATAGATGAAGAGCATTGGATTCAACTATGCCTACTTATTTTTCTATTCAACTGAGATTAAAAACATTACAAAATCTGGGAGCATTCAACTTCAACTAGAAAATCCTAAACTCATAAAACTTCAAACTTCAATGAACTTTAAACTTGCAGCTCTAATGGCTACATACAATGGTGCCTAGAGCAATCACTACTTCAACAGGACAAAACCAACAATAGCAAACTTACAGAGTGAACAAGGGAAACACTTGCCAACTGGATCTGCTGATCTCTTTCCTCTTGCTTTGCTCTACTCTGCAACTTCTATCTTCTCTGCTCTACTAAACTGACTCTCTAAATGAATGAATATAGAAAACATTCTTTTTTTCATCAATGTTCAAATTTCAAAATCACCTACCAAAATAAATGCCTATCATCCATGGATGCCTGCGAGAAACAAACTGACGTGGTAGATGGGCATGGGGCTCGAGGATAACCTACAAGCTCTCAACGTTCAATTTCCAATCGTTGGAAATGTTGATTATAAATTCAAATTCATTTTCCTTAAGTTAAGTGGGATTAATCTTATGACAGAAGTATTATTAGGTTTGTTGGAACTAAAGTAGCATTAAGATGGCCATCTTGTGTAAGGCTCAATGCTTTACCTCTACAAACATCAGCTAATACTATGTGTATCACTCATTCTAATTTTTAATATCATTTTCATTCTTCTAAGAAATGTGTTCATGTAACCACTATTCACAAAATATAAATAAATAAATTTTATTCGAAAATTGTATTACTGAAATGTGATATCTTCTTGTTATCATTTAAAATGTATTCTCTAAACTTCTATGTTAGTTGGAGATATGAAAATGAAGATGATTTATAATGCATGTATGGATCAATTTTTCTAACAAGTTTGTCTAGAAGAACACATGGTTATATGATTAGATCTAGAGTTCAATAAATATGTTTTGTCAAATGAGGGAAAGTTGTTCCAAGTTACCTCTAGTCTTTGAAAGATTTTGTTGGGAAAAAAGCTAAGTGGGCTTAGTTATAGAGAAATTCTATGGTAAAGCTTATTTGAGTTGGAGTAGTACTAAAATAAGGATGTTGAGAGAAGGTATAATGTTTGGATGGCTTAAACATCACACAGCAATGCTTGCTAGGCTAAAAATGTTAAACAATAAAATGTTACTTACTTTTTCCAAGATTAATTTTTCCCTTACAATGTGATGTTTAGGGACTTGATCCTCAATGTTTGACCTCTACGAACATCATCTAGTTACAATATGTGCTATGTGTATTATTCATTCTCATTCTCATGAAAATTGAGTTCTTCTAAACTACTACTAATAATACATACATCAATGAATATTACTTCAGAATTACATTATTGAAATGGATTCTCCAAGTTCCTATGTTAGTTGGAAATGAAAGAATTGAGATTATTTATAACATAGGTATGGACCATTTTTCTACAAAAAAATGTTTTGAAGAACACACATGATTATATCAGTAGATCTAGAGTTTATGAAATATGTTTTGCAAAATGAGGGTAGGTTTTTTCTGAACCAATTATCGACAACCTTTTAATGATCTTGGTGGGAAATATAGTATACTCAATGTCTATGGTGATCTTGAACTACTGCCAATTGGTTGAATTGTATGTTAGGGTTCATGGATGTTTTACAAAATGTCTTCAACTCAGCAATGAAGAAATGAGAAAATATGGGTGTCATTCATCTTTTGAAGGAATGTCATAAGGTTTATGTTTCATGTCTCTACTTAAATTTTTTAAAATTTTTATAAAAATAAATTCAAATATATAAATGTTTTGATTTTGATTTACACATAGTAGTTTATAATTATTTGAGTCTAAGTGTATTTCAATTCAGCTCCCCAACTTATTGAAATATTTCCTTTGACTGTTCTTTTTATTTAAAAGTAATAGAGAGAAAAAAAAGTGAGATTAAATATAGTTATAATATTTATATAGAAATCGTAAGTATGTGAAAGGAATAAGTCTGGAGAAATTTTTTAAAAAATTAATATTGAAGTTCTATAATAGATGTGCCATAATATTTATGTACTATAATAGATATTATATTATAATTATTAGAACATGTTTGACATTTAACATCTCTCCCTTTTAGATTTTCTTGAACATTATGGGAAAAAAGTTGTTGGACTTATCTCCTTATGAAGATTCAAAAGAAATCGATGAGGCTTTTGATGCATGTGTTAGCTATCCTTCAAATACCCATCAAAATCTTAGGATCCAATTATACAAAAGGAATTAAGGTAATCAATATAATTTAATATTTATAAATATTTGATCAATTAATAATTATTTTAATAAAACATCAATGTTTTTTGATGAGGAATGTAGGGAAGGGAAACATTCATAAGAAAGTTTGAAGAGTGTATAGAGGAAAGAAGACAACATCCTAAAGTGATTCATAATGATGTTTTAACAAGAATTTTGAAAGAAGAGTCATGGTCAAATGAGATTATTGGAAAGTTTTTATTATTTATGATGTTTTCTGGTTATGAATCTTTAGCCACAACCATGATGTTTTCTATTGAATTTCTAATAGATAACCCAAAAGCATTGGAGGAGGCCGTGGTGAGAATTTAGCTATAGTTGAAACCTAATTAAATGATATATTATCCATTGGTAAAACTTATTATCAATTAGTACACGAGTAGTATACCAAGATGGATAGTATTATTAAATGTTATTAATAATAAGATGTATGTTGTGACTTTAGTTTCACTTTTGAAAAAGACAATTTAGATTATTTTATTTAATATAACTTGGCAAAGGGTTATTTGAAATTGAAGCTCTAGGGGTTCAAATTATGGGATGTCTTAAGTTCACAATATAGTAATTTTTAAGTTGGTAGATAAGAGAAAAATAAACTAAATGTTTCAAAATTATATAAATATAAGATAGATAGATAGATAGATGGATGGATGGATGTACATAAACCTTATCGCTCTTATGTCATGTCTTATGGGTGTGAATAATAAATTTATTGTGGATATTTTTGTAAGATACCTAACTTACATTTTGATTAAGCATGTTGAGCATGATTCTCTATTGAAGGAGAGTGGAAATAGAAACCTAAAATGGGACAATTATCAAGGTATGAAATTCACTCATCGTGTGAGTACACAATTTTATTTTAAAGATCTATAATGGAAATAGAAAGCTAACATGGAATAGCTATCAAGTTATGAAATTCACTTATTTTGTAAGTACAAAATATAATTTTAAAGGTCTATATCTTTTTCCAATATTAGATAAGTATTAATATATCTTTTTGAAATTAGAACTTGTTTCATTATGATTAAATACAAATTCACATTGCTTTTCTTCATTTGATTCTGACTAGGTGATAAAAGAAGCTATTCAATTGGGTAGTGTAGGACAAGGGCTTTATAGAGAAGCAACATAAAACATTAAATTTAAAGGTTCTATTTTGTGAAATATTTGATTTAATAGTGCATAAGGAAATGAACAAGTCTAATGTTACACTATTTTAAACTAAGTGAAAATGTGTTATTCCTAAAGGATGGACAGTGTATGTAATCCTAGTTGCCATGCATTTAGATGAAAAAATACTACTGTGATACATTCACTTTCAATCCATGGCATTGGAAAAATGGGTCTTTCCTTGTATGTAACTTTGTTTGTCTAAATATAAACTTCAAATGGTATTATGTACAACATAATGATAATTTGATTCAATTTATTCTTTTAGTTTGTAGGCTTTATCCAAAAATCCATGGTTTATACCATTTGGGAGAGGTGCTAGACTCTATCCAAGAAATCATTTGGCAAGATTTCAAATTGCTCTCTTCTTGCACAACTTTATTACTAAGTTTATGTGAGTTTATCTATCTTTTTTAAAAGTGCACACATCATAATATCATTACAGAATGAAAAAATGATATTTGAATTAGAAGGTAAGATATGGCTAATTTTAATGATTGATGGTATGTGCATACAAGTGGGAACCAATTGAAGATGACCAGATATGTTACTTTCCTATCCCTACTCTTGTACAAGATTTCTCAATATGCCTACTTGCTCACAAATGATAGTAGGAAATAGTATCCCTAAATTAGAAAATGTTGATTTCAGCTATGTGTAAACATATAAAATATTAAGATATTTATATGAACATCAAATAAGAAGTTTATTATTATCACATATGTGATATTAATACTATTTTCTATTATAAAATAAGGTCTTTTTGTAATTATGGGGTGTAGTCCTATGGAGATGTAAAACATGTAATGCCTATATGTAGCTCTCAATATCTATTCATTGTTGTAACAGAGATACACTATTGGAGTCTTTCTCATAGTGATCTATCTCTTTTTGGGTGTTTTTTTTACATGATGGGCTCAAGAACAAACTTTTTTTTACTAGTTCTTTCCTTGGTGAGGACCTCATTTTAGAACTAGAAAATATGTAAAACTAAAAATATTAATATAACATATCAAGTGGCACTACCACTTTCCTTTAAAAAAAGGATTGAATATATATTATTGAATTAAATTTTGTGTTAGATATACAAAAAAAAATTTGATGGTGGGGCTTGGTTTGTGAATGTAATATTTAAGCATAAATTCAAGATTCTTTTAACTCTAGGTTTTGCAATGTGTTTTTCTTTGTGATTGCTTTCACTATGCCACATTGGTTCTCTGCATTTTTCCTTTTGCTATTCTCTAAACCCAATACTCTTGTACGAATTTGGCTTATACTTAAAGAGAATATTAGACTATGCATTTCCCTTTCAAACAAAAAACTTGTAATGTTGTTGGGCTCAATCAAAATGTATCGATGAGCTAATAGGTGTCTACTCTAGAGTCTAAATTCATGCATGAATGGAATGAAGGAATTGATCTTGTTGCTATGAATTGTGGTACAATGATGAGGAGTAACTAGAAGGTCTATAAAAACCTCATTATGAGATGGAAAGAAGAATAAATTTGAGAATTCTACAACAATTTCATGAGATGAATGAAAAAAAATTCAAACATGAACAACACCCTACAATTTGAATCTATTCATTCATGACAAGCACATAGAGATGTTTCCTTACTAGACGTGTTTCTTCAACTCACACCCCATTCCTGCAAATAGCCATGGAGAAAATATTGTACATTCTTCCTACCCACTCTCCACCATGCTTAGGCCACTTCACATGGTGTTCATGCAAATAAGAGGCATTTCTAACCAAATTGACTCTCAAAGGTTTTTGTGTGAGTCTAGCTTCCTTTAGAAATGACTTCCATACACAAAATAAATGTCGCTACTATTTTATTCAAAATAAATCAATAAATGTGATATAAATCTCCAAACAATTTTTTATGTTAAAATAGTGAGGCATGCTAGAACAGAATAGAAAATAAACTAAAGTAACAAGAAACCACCACAATGTTATTCATTTCATATATTCAGGGAAGAGTACAAATAACTCCACAATATCACCCAATATTCTTGGCCTTCTTCCCATAGAAAGGAAAAAAAAAATCATACTTCTAGCCATCGATTTTGGAGAGAATATATAAACAATGTCAAACAATTAAAATTTGTTTTTGGCAACATCCAAACCCATAAAGGCTTTTTTTTAAAATCCTTTTCTAACGTGAGATTAAACTATACTCAACAAAAACTTGTGGGCCCAAAATATGCCCTTGCTATATCTAATAATATCAAAACATTAAAATAACCCCCCAAAAACAATACGTAAACATTATTCTTGTCAAAAACTAAAAAAAAACTCCCTGTAGAAAATTGGAAGTCTTCCCAATGCCCAACATCTATAGCTGCTCCTACAACATACTTTTGAGGGTAAATTTTGTCTCAAGTCCTCTTGGAGACCAACTATTGCACGTCCCCACCTTGCCTTAGAATTTATTTTTCTAGTAACCAAGTGGCTTCAAAATTAAGAAGGCCCTTCCACTTCACCAAATGCTCCATGTGCACTTTGTGTCTTGTCCTCATTACTTCCCTACTACTAATGATACATTCCATATCTGGTGTCTCCTTAGAAGGCAATTGTTGAATCTGTTCACAATTAGCTAATGAAGGTATGTAATTATTGTCATTTATGGCAACACATGATGTACATGCTTATAGGAAACCTTAAAAATAAAGATACTTATCTTTTGGTACTCAAAAAATTTCTAATTACGGATTTGGTATACATTAGTGTTTTTTTTTGCTTGTAACTTGTTGCTAATGTCATATTATGACTAGAAAAGTTAGAACGAGATAGTATACATGTTGATGATGACTTGTATAACCACAAAATTTTGTACAAACTATATGGAAAAGAGATATTCATGTTTTACCAATGTAACAAGATAGTGGAATTAAAGGAAAGGGATTATTTTGTTTACAAAATAATTACTTTTCTAATTAGGGCTGACATCCTAGATGTTTACTCTAAGTTGGAAAAGAGTATTATGGTCTTAGCTAGCCTAGTAGTAATTTGTGTAAAGACATGGTATTTATGCAAAGAACATCTTATGAATTCAAGTTTGCTATATTAGAGAAATTGTGTTGAGCAATTATATGAAAACTTTTGTGAAAGTGATTAAACTGAGAAAGAATCTATATTTTAGAAGTATGATTACTTGCTTAGGAAATGAGCTCTTCTTGTAATTGGAAGTGCATGTTTGGGCAATGGGGTCATCTTGCATCTATAGTACTACAACTCCTAATAGGGATGACACAAATCCTAATAGGGTTGGAGTCTTCTAATAGGGATTCAATGTCTCCTAACAAGGATTCTCTATACTAAATTTTCTAGTTAACTCCTAATAGGATCCATCCTCTAACAAGGAACTTATATATTAATATATTATCTAGTCAGTATCAACCCTACCAGGGTGTTCCTTTGGCTAGGATTTCCCTAGTTAACAAAATATGATGTTATGAGTTATCTTGATGCATGGTTACTATTATTTTTCAGCATTACTGATTCCTACCCCAAGTAATTCCTATTTCTAACAATTAGTATCAGAGCTTAGTTACTTAGAAGAGGCTTAGTAGCTTGAGTAAGATACCGATGGTTATGGAACAGTTGATGAAGAACCTTGAAGAGGCACTTGAACAAATTGATCTCTCTACCAAAGAAAGAGATAAGCTAAAGGAAAAATATGAAGACTCCAAAGTATACATTGGGAAATTGATGGAGAAGATTGAACATCTCAAATCTAATTATGAATCTATTGAATCAGAAACTAGTGATGATTATCCAAAGCTGAAGACAGAGTAAAAGATCTTGAAGCATGAATTGAAGATTACAAATTTGAAGTTGACTTTGATGAATGATCCTAGCAAACTTGAAACTGATTTGATGACTAAAAATGCATATCTTAGAGCAAGTCTAGAAAAGAAGGAATTTGAGCTTGAAATATTGAAAGAAGATCGTGAAGAACTTCATATGTACAATACCATTGTGAAAGATGAATTAACTTAGTGCAAGCAACAACTTGAGAAGCTTTATTCTAGTAGAGAAAATTTTGATGATTCAATTTCAATACAGAGACCTACTTATGATAATACTAGTATTGGTTATCTAATTAACATGTCTACAAAGAAACCTAAGTTTAGATCAGATCTAAAAAAAATAATTTAAAAATCTGATGATAAGATTGAATCCAATCATTGTTCTAATAAACTTAAACAAGACAAGAAAGTTGAAATATTGGATGAACCAAAGCAAGTTGAATCTCCTTAGGAAACTAGGTATGAATATAGAGGTAAGTGTCTTTCATGTAATGAAATAGGTCATATGAAAAGAGATTGTATGAATAAATCATTTAATCATGTTAAGGACTTTTGTTGTCATAATTTTCATGGTATGTGTCATAAAGAAATTGATTGTAGGAAACCTAAAAAAGATAATGATACAAGGAATAGTAAAATGTCTAGGAATAATAACCCTAGAAATAGAAGAAAATATAATGAAAGAACATTAAGAGAAGGAAGACCTTATGAAGAAAGAAGATAGATCATATGTTATAAGTGTAAGAACTTTGGACACATTGCTTGAAATTTTCATGCACCTAATGATCAACAGAATTCTAGAAGTAGAACACCAGTATGTCAATTATGCAATAACTTTAGACATACAACAAAGTATTATAGAATGGACATAAACTTCAGAGATAGAAGGAATAATGGAAGAGACTTTCGAAATAGAATGAATGATGGAAGAAATGTTAGAAATGACAAAAGGAATCATGAGAGGAACTCTAGAACTAACAAAGACAATGGCGAACAAAGAAATGTAGTTAGTGAAATTCAAGAAGACCTCAATGAGGCATTTGTAAAAGGATTAGACATCTCAGAAGAAATTCTAGAATATGATAAGATAGGAAGATTAAAATCAGTTATCAAGTTTGATCCAATTAAGTTGAATTAAGCTTGTTTATAGCACTAGAATTTAAAAACCTCATCTAGAGATTGAACTAGACATAGTGAAGTTGGGAAAAGGTGTATTGAGATAATTTTAGATGGTACCTAATATCACTTGTAATTTGGATCTTACGTAAACTAATTACAAAGGAATTAAGAGTTATTGTTATTATAGAGAGAATTAATTCTATAGCAGAAGATGAAGACTAGGTTCTTACTAAAAAATTTGAGGAGTTTTGTGAAGAATTGCCATGATGGGAGGAAGCTATAGTAAACCTTGTTAGTATCCGAAGGTTAGATAGAAGACCTTGAGCAAATATTTGATTCCAAAATGTGAGTTAAAGGAATAAATGGAGTATAGACTTGATTACCACTTCAATGCAAATACATGTCTGAAGCATAGAGATTTCATACATGACTTGTCAAGGGGATTTTGAAGCAAACCCTATTTTTGAAAAGTTATTTAATTAGTTTTCCGCAAAATTTATTTTGATAAAAAGTTCATATTTGATAGAATCATGGATATGTTAGTAGTAGTTCACAATGTTGAGAATGATGAGAGACCAAAATTGAAGGTTGTTTCCATGAATCCCATAGAAGCAAACCCTAAATCAACATTATCTATTGCTTTGAACAATGTAGTGTATTTGGAAGATATAGGAATTTATTTTATAGTAAATTTGGATCTATTGGGAGTGAGTATATGAACAATGATATGGGATTAGTTTTCAATCATGATGTGACTATGAAACCTAGAGTTGAACACTTGAAGGAACTAGACCTATTCAAAGATCATTTCTACTGAGAATTGGACATAGATGAGTGGATAGATCATACTAAGTAGAATACATGATGGGAAACTATGGATGCAAGATAGTGTAGTTGATATTTCAACTGACCTTGTTCATGGGGTAATTGGTCTTTGTAGGCAAGTCAGTTTACCTATAGGGGAGAAAATGGTTAAGAAGAAAGTTGAGAGATACACAAAGGTAGTATACAATGGAAAGGTCATCATGATCACCACAGTTGAGAAATATTATGCAAGATTATAAAGTAGAATCATTGCCTACTCTATGTGTAGGTTCAAAGATTGATGAATTGTCAACAATTCATCTATGTAGCCTACAAGATATGGGTATGTGCAGGATCATGGTGTGCCAAAAAGTGGTGATCTAAAAAATCTATAGTTTTGAAATATCTCAAATCATTTCAAAATCTATTCCAACTTTTTTCCCACCCACACTGATACTAAATGAAAACAATTAATATTTTTATAAGGTCTACTATATTTTTTGATACCAAACCTATATGGTCAACTTTAAAAACATCCTAAAATTGTGCTTTTGGCCTATTTTTATGTGATTTTTACTTCAAACATGTAGCTAATGAGTTTCTTTTCACCAAAATTTGATGAAATGAAAAGGGTTTCTTAATAATGTTCTTATCTTTCCATAAATGTAAGGTTTGTCAAATTATGTGTTTAGAAAGTAATTATTACTTATTTTCTAATGGGGTTACATATAAAGTGTTACATATAAAGTGTTGACTGACATACTACTTGAAAAACAACTATAACTCTCAAAGGGTACAACATTTTTTAAATCCAAAAGATGCATCACATTCTATGTTTCTTCTACTATAAGAAAAATAAAATGAAAAATTGAATTTTATAGAGTTTTGAATTAGTTAAGATGGTCAGACACAAGAGTTCTTTTTATTCCAAAAATAATAAAGTAAAAAATTAATTATTAACTATTTATTTAGAATTAAAATACCCAAAAATATGTATCACATCTAGGCATGAGTCTACTACTTATATCTAGAATAGTATTAAAAAATATTATCATTTGGTTTTGATTAAGGTGGTTAGACATATGTCTACTTCTTATTTTTTTTCTAATATTTTTGTAATAGTGCATTAAAATTCAAAATTTTGACCAATCAATTTTTATTTTTTTGAGATATGTCCTAATAGTTTAGAAACTAGATTCAATTTTCTAGAGATTATTTTCTCTCAACCTTTTGATATAAAGTTAATAACAAGTAGAAAATTGCACATGAAGTTGACAGAACCCTAACTTTCTGGTTTTTTATTACCACTTAAGGGCATAGTTTGGTTGACCATGATCCTACACATACCCATATGTGTTGAGAAGGAACAAGTTAATCTTAGTGAAATGCTAAGAATGCAACTTCTTGAAAACCTAGAAAAGATCAACATGACTAAGAATGTTGTGTTTAGATTTCAATCACTAATTAATCAAATATTCTTTGATGTGCTTGAAAGATTTCCATATATATTAGTCATAGAGATTATGAGCAATGAGAGGTGTACAATGGAGAAAATCATATAAGTGTGTATAAGACATCCAACAGATAAAATATTGGATAGTGGAAATTTGATTATGAAAACATTTTAGAATGAAATGAGATAAAGATTCAAAATTGTAGCTACAATTGTAGAAATATTTAAGGAAGATATTTCTATTATGACTGATATAGATTTTACTTATATTAATATAGTAGAACCTTGGGAATCATTTCTTAATCCCTTAGGTTATAAATTGAGTGATGAAACAATAGTTGGATATATTGATTTACTATTGAAATCGAAGAAGGACAAAGCTGAATATAGATTTGGAACTTATGATGAGATTACCTAATCAACTCATTAGACATCCTTTGAGAATGCATCTCATAAGAAGATAGAAACTATAATGAAAAAATCCTTATCAAAGGCTAGTATGACTGAGAGTGAGTCACAAGCAGTCAGCAAAACCATGAAGCAAGGTATACTGAATGTGCAACCTTTTTCAATGTCTACTATAGAGACATCTTCAGAATAGAGAATTCCTTATCTAGTAGTGTTAGATGTCCAAACAAGTGAGCCAAATAGAAAATATTAGAGATTAGTGGAAGATGTGATCACAAAGACTAAAAGAGTCAAACAACAAGCCACTGGACCAAGAAAGAGACAAAAGACATTGTTGACAATTGTTGAGTCTAGTGAAGAAGAAGAAGAAGAAGAATATGAAGTTAAACAAATAGAGAGGGTAACAACTTCTAAGTAGTTAATAGGAAAATTTGGACAACCTTGGAAGTTGAAGATAGAGAAGATAATCTTAGCTATTGCTAATGAAGGGAATTTTGGTCAAATGAATAAATTCTATGATTTCTATAACAAATTTGAGGAAATATCATTTAATTGATCTCTCTACTATGAGATACATTATACCCAACAATCTAGAACTGAAGGATATTGAAGGCACAGTAAATCAAAAGTTCTATGATAGACTCATAGAAAATAAGGTACCAACTAGAGAAGAGGACATAAAACTTTGGAAGTCTATGATAGGAACAATATGCAAGACTGATGATGAAGAAGAAATCAAGATATTATTTAACAATCTTGCAACTTATTTGAGAAACAAAATAAGACCATTTCTATTTATGGTGGGTGAGAAAGATAAGATAACAAGTGAAACTATGGCAGCACCTAGAACCTCAAAAGTGCCAGTAAGCAGTGACACAATGCAGATAGATTAGACTAATGTTACCATTAACATTGATGATACTAACCCATTTGAAAGTTCTAAAAAGAATGAAACTCACATGAATACATTGAAGATAAACTAAGATAAATTGAAGAAGAGAAGAGGTTACTAGAAGAAGAGAAAAAATATATACAAGAGGCCTAGCAAAAATTGCTTGAAGATGAGATGTAAAGGAAAGTAAAGGAAGAAAAGGGAGTAGAAAAAGAAGAAATTAATAGAAAACAAAAGAAAATAAGAATGAGGGATTAGAAGAGGAAGAGAAGAAAGGAAAAGAAAGAAAGGAAATTGAAGAGAAAGAGGAAGAAGAAAGAAGAGTCAAAGAGGCAACTAAAAAGAAGAAAAGGGAAGATGACACTAAACCTTCTAGTTCATCTACTCCACTTTTTCTTGCTAGCTTGACAACTGATGATGATGATCAAACTAACTTGATCTCATCTTTGTCAAAACTCATTCAGAAGAACAAGACAGTGAAGATCCTGTAGAGAACCTTGATGGATGTTAATGATAGATTACATAGTACTCTGGTAGTGTAGCACATAGCCGTAGATCAAAAATAGAGGCTATAGGTAGTGATAAAGTCTTTTGATGAAGAATTCACAAATTTGTTGAATGTATTAGAATCTAAGGCACAAATCTCACATGACACTAACTTGTTTAGCACCATTTTTCAAAATATTAATAATGATTTGATAAGTCTAGATACTTATATCAAGGAACTTTGAAAGTGTCAATGGGATGGAAAGATATTGTACATAAAGTGTACTCTACATCACAAACTAACTAAGGAAATTGATAGTCAGATTGGAGGAAAAATGAGTGAGCTAGAAGCTCTATCTAGCAATTTACAACATCCTCCAAGTAAAATTGATGATTTTGAAGGACAATTGGCCAGCATTCAAATTGATATTACGAAACTAGAACACCCAAGGCCACGGACACTTATTCTAACTTTTTATACTCTGACCTTAATGCTGTTGAGATTGCATCATATTCCTTATGTAAAATTCTCACCTCTATTAAGATATTCAAAGATATGTGGACAAAAGGTATGGATAAATTTTAAGTCTATTTTGATGATTGCATGAAGATACTATTAGTTTTAAGGTAGATGTTTATAGAAATTTTGACAACTGATGGATAGTTTTGCACATTTTAACTTTTGTCATTGATGTCAAAGGGGAAGAAATGCATAAGAAAATTGCAATTCACGTAAAAGAAAAAGTATGAAATCATATTGTAAGGGGGAGCATATGTAAGATGGACAAATTGTAATACATATAATGTTAATGTGTTATTTATTTTAAGTTTTTGATACTTAGCCAATTTTCCCTATTTTGTTGCCATCAATGCGCAAGGGGATATTGCTAACAATTGGCTAATAAAGATGTGTAATTGTTTTCATTTATGGAAACACATGATGTATGTGCATATAGGAAATCCCAAAAATAAGGATACTTAGCTTTTGGTACTGAGAAATTGTCTAAGTATGAATTTGGTATACAAAATTGTATTGTTTTGTTTGTAACTTGTTACCAATGTCATATTATGACTATTGAAGTTAGATGGAGATAGTATATATGTTGATGATGACATGTATAACCTTGAATACAGTCATTACGGAAAAGAGATATTTGTGTTTTACCAATGTAATAAGATAGCGGAATCAAAGGAAATGAATTATTTTGTTTACAAAATAATTACTTGTCTAATTAGGGCTGACATCCTAGATGTTTACTCTAATTTGAAAAAGTGTATTATGGTCTTAGTTGACCTATCAGCAATTTTTGTAAAGGCATGGTCTTTATGCAAAGGACATCTTGTGAGTTCAAGTGTGCTATCTTGGAGAAATTGTGTTGAGAAATTGTACATGCAAACCTATTTTGTATCCAAGATCAAATTAAGAAAGAATCTATATTCTAGAAGTCTAATTACTTGTTTGGGTAGTGAGCTCTTCTTGTAATTGGAAGTGCATATTTTAATAGTGGACTCATCTTGCATCTATTGTACTACAACTCCTAACAGGGTTGGAATCTCCTAATAGGGATTTAAAGTATCCTAACAAGGACTCCCTATACTGAATTTGTTCATTGAATCCTAATAGGGTCCATCCTCTAACAAGGAAATTATATATCAATATATTATCTAGTGGGTATCATCCCCATCAGGGTTTTCCCTTGGCCAGGGTTTCCCTAGTTAACAAAATATGATGTTATGAGTTATCTTTGTGCATGGTTATTGCTACTATTCATCATTACTTTATTACTTTGTTATATATATTTTAAAGAAATAAATAATATCCAGTTGATGATTGAAGTTTGTAAATTATTGATTCATCCCCCTCTTAGTAATTCCTATTTCTAATAGAATCCACTCATCAGATTAAATTGTTGTTGCTTCTACACCACCTTCTTCAATTGAACCAATATATAATGTGAGACCCAAGACATGAAATATAGGTGAAATAGCTACATATCTAAGTAATGCTTTTTTGTTTGCATTTTGTCCATACCTTTCATGAATTTCATGTATGGCCCAATCTTCTTTATCATCAACTTTGTATAACTGTCCCTAGGTAGTAGATATTTGTTCAAGTGTACCATTACCAAATTCCCAATTTGGAACTATATGTTTCTTATTTTCAAATCCACTTTAGCCTTCACCTTAAGGCTATTTTGATATAGTGTTTCCCTCATATGCTCATGCACTTCCATTATTGCTTCAAAAAACTCTTCCACATGTTGATTCCTAAGTTCAAAAACACCCCATGGATGTCTTCCATAAATAACTTCAAAAGGACTCATGCCTATGCTACAATTCACTAAGTTGTTGTATGCAAACTCTGATTGAGGTATGATAGCATCCCAACTACCTCTAGTTCCCTTGTCAAACATATCAAAAGGTTTTCCAAGGATCTATTAACCACCTTAGTTTTTTCATTCTTTTGAGGTTGATAGGATGAACCAAAAGTTAAATTTGTACGCAACTTCTTCCATAGGTTCCTCCAAAAGTGACACACAAACTTACTACCCCTATCAGATATAATGCTCAATGGAAAATATGAATCCAAACTATTTCTTTAGAGAACAACCTTGCAATATAATAAGCATCATTAGTGGTTTTACATGGAATAAATTGATATATTTTGCTAAATCTATCGACAACCACAAATATGTCATTGTAACATGTCTTTGTCCTTGGAAACCCCATTACAAAATCTATAATCAAACACTCCCAAGGTCTATCTGATATGGGTAAGAGATGATAAAGTCCAACATTTGTTGAGACCCCCTTGGCCCTTTGACACACAAGACAACCTTTTACAAACTTCATGATGTCTATTTGTATCTTTGGCCAATAATAGAACCTTTGTACCAATTCTAATGTCTTGTTGAGTCCAAAATGACCATGAGACCTCTACAATATTTCTCTTTAATGACATTGTCTTGCGTAGAGCATTTATGACTACATAGTTGGTTGCCCTTAAATAGTAGTTCATCTTACACAATGAATTTAGGAATATTAGAATGAAAACTATCTTCCAACTTAGTTAAAACCTCATATGCTTCAGTAAAATCTACATCTACCATGTACATTCCCTTTAGTGTATCTACACTCATGCTTTAGAGTTGTACTTCTTGCACCATTAGCACTCTCCTACTAAGTGCATCAGCCACCTTGTTGGCTTATCCTTTCTTATTCTTGATCGTAAATGTATAAGCCTACAAACTCTCAACCCATTTCATGTGCCTATGGTTGAGTTTTTCCTACTCATTCAATAAACTAAGAGGATGGTTGTTAGTATACATAATAAACTCCTTAGGAAAAAAATAGTGCCACCATTTTTTCAATGCCTAGACCATTGTATAAAATTCTAGATCATAAGAAGAATATTTCTTCTTTGCTTCATTCAGCTTCTCGCTAAAAAATGTAATGAATTTTCCTTCTTGACTAAGAGAAACCCCTATTATGAAGCTACTAGCATTTCATTCTTTTCTAAAAAAAATATTAAAATCTAGTAAAATAAGAATAGGATACTTTGCTACCTTTTTCTTGAGTTTCTTAAAACTCTTATTTGCTGTACTATTCCATTGAATCTTCATTTTACCTCCTCCTTTGGTGGTGTCTATAATTGATGCACAAATGCTGATGAAGTTCCTTATGAACTTATTTTAGAATGTGGAAAAGCCATGGAAACTTCAAACCTCTCCAATAGCCCTTGGTGTTGGCTGATTAATTATGGTCTCCACTTTAGATGAATCCATTTTTAGATCTCCCTTGGATATCACAAATCCAAGACACACCAACTCTTGTTTCAAAAAGTCACACTTCTCCAAGTTTATCTTCAACTTTTTTTCTTTTAACCTTTGAAAAACTATCTTCAAATGTTGCAAATTCTCTTCCTTATTCCTATTAGGCACTAAAATGTCATCAAGGTAAACAACAAAAAACTTCCCAATGGAATCCTACAAAACTTCATTGATCAGCCATAGAAATGTACTAGGAGCATTAGATAAAGAAAATTTCATTACCAACCATTCATACAAACTTTCATTAGTTTTGAATGCTATCTTCCATTCATCCCCCTCTTGTATCCTTATTTTATGATACCTTCTTTGGAGATCTATTTTGGAAAAATAATAAGCTCCTGCCAAACAATCCAACAAATCTTCTATTCTAGGAATAGAAAGTCTATATCTTATAGTTATCCTATTAATGGATCTAGAATAGGTACATAACTACCACTTACCATCCTTCTTTGGAGCAAGAACTAAGGGTATGACACATGGGCTAAGACTTTTCCTTACCAACCCCTTATCAAGCAACTCCTATATTTTCCTAGCAATCTCTTTATTTTGTTGTGGTATCATCTTATATGCTAGCTTGTTGAGTAGCATTGGTCCAAGAATAAGATCAACCTAGTGACCTATGTCTCTTATCAGTGGTAGAGACCCATGCATTACCTCAACAATGATGTCCTTGTATTGGTTCAACCACTCTTCAACTACTTTCAAGCTAGTTATTCTACACTCCTTCTTCCTATCTTCCTTAGGCTTCAACACCAATGCAAAGCCTATTCTATCTTCTTCTTCAAGAGTATCAGTGAGCTCTTTCTCACTCACCATCAATACACTTGGTCAACCTTGACTAGCCCCTTTCTCTTCTCCTACAAAATTTAATTTGTATGTTTTACCATCCTTTTGGAAGCTATAAGAATTCTTCTCACCATCGTGGCCTTACTATCGAATTGCCAAGGTCTGCCAAGAAAGAGGTGACAAGTGCCTATGGAAAAGATATCACACAATATTTAATCCTTATATCACCCTATACTAAACTCTACCCAAGCTTTCTAATTCACAAATTCCAACTACCCTTTATTCAACCAACCAACCTTGTGTGGACAAGAATGTCGAAGTCTCTCCAACTTCAATTTTTTTATAGCCTCAAGTGGGATGATATTATCTATGGAACCCAAATTCATTATCACCTTGCACAACTTGTCTTTCACCTTTCATTGAACTCAAAAAAGATCCTTCCTTTGAGTGGTATCTTCTTTTACTGGTTCCTTAGAAGTATCCTCCTTGTCATGATACTTTTTCCTTCATCCTCTATCATCAAATGAACTTTTGGTGAGCTCATACTCACATAATCTTTTTGCACATAAGTGACCCTCCTTTCACCATTCTGAGAAGTGGATGACTTCTATGGATGCTTATACTTTGGGTGTCCCAATTGACCATAATTGTAGCACTTCATTCCTAAGAACTTGGATCCTCTACCTAATCCGCTAGACCTTCCTCTATTAGATCCCCTTCCACAATAGTCTCCTTTTCTACTTGAGTCTCCCATTTGTTCCTTGGGGTTAGACTCATCTTGGAACCTCTAGCCTTGTCCTCTATTGTTAAATGTTCTCCTACCTTAGTCATTCCTTCCACTTCTCCCTCCTTGTTGCTGATCACCATTTCTTTTCAACTTCTCTTCATCTTTAAGAGCAAGTTGAAAACACTTTCACACTATATCTAGGTTAAGAAGGCTAATATCCTCATGTATGTTCATCCTTAGGCCATTGAAGTACTTGTCCACTCTTTTTGGTTCTTCCTCTTGTTTCTTTGCCTTGAGAGTTAACCTATGGAACTACTCTGAATAGGTATTCATGTTCATTTCTTTTTCATGAATATGTATTCTCATTTCTTTAAAAACTACACCTCATGATGTGCAGGTAGAAATTGTGCCTTGACTTTTGTCTTCATCACTTCCCATGAAGAAATTAGGCTTTTATTATTTTGTATCCTTTCTCCTTGAAAATAATTCCACCACTAGAGAGCAGATCCTCTAAGCTTTCCTTTTGCAATCCTTACCATATCATTCTTTGGAACTTTATTCAACTTGAAGTGGTTAGTTATTGCTTCACTCCATTTGGTCACTTCCTCACTATTAAGAATACCTCCATATGTAGGTAGCCTTTTAGTAACATCTCCTCTCATTGACTTTAAAGCATCAATGGATACCTTTTGATATGTAGGAAAAAAATTTGGTGGCTTTTGGTGTTGTTCTCCATCATAATCTCCACTAGCACCTTCTTCCATCTCATCCTCCTCATCTATGTCACTAGACCACTTCTTGATCTTCTTCAATTTCTCTTCTAGAAGCTCCTCCATCATCTTCTTGATGGCATCTAGAGTCATACTTTTTGGAGGCATGTTTTGAGCCTCAGCTTTAGTCTATGATTTTTCTATAGACATACACTTCCTAGCAAGATCTTGTCTTGTTCTGATACCAATATGATGAGGAATAACTAGAAGAAGGTCTTTAACAGCCTCACTATAAGATGGAAAGAAGAATGAGCTCGAGAAATCTATGAAAATGTCATGAGATGAATGACATAAAAATAAAATGTGAACAAAAACCTATAGATTGAATCCTTTCATTCACAATAAGCACATAGAGATTATGCCTTACCAAACACGTGTTTCTTCAACTTAGAGCCCATTCCTACAAATGGCCATGGAGAAAATATTGTACATTCAGGTTGGGTAAAAGTAAGATGTTGTGTCACCTTTTACGATGACTTATCATAACATCTAAATTTGAGTATTTCTATCTAAATACCAATTTTATTCAAACATATGATCTAGACAAATTCATTCTAGATAAGTTATATATGTTCTCACACTTTTACAATTGGAAATGTCTATTAAATCCATGTTTTATACTAGTTTGTATTGAGTTACTAAAGAAATCAAATTATTTATGAAAATTGACATTTCAATAACTCTTACTAATTTTTATGGTATTTTTAAAATAACATCGAAACACCATCTTGCATATCTCAAAGTCAAGAATATTCTCATATAGAGTTTTTAGATATAGTACATTGTAATTAAAAAATTCTACAAGTACATATTTTAACACTCAAGAAGATGTCAATTTTGAGAAAAGAAAAATATTAAATCATATGAAAAAAATTAAAATTCACATAATTTTCTAGAGGAGAGGGTCCTCTTCAACAAGGTATAATCTTTTCTTGGTTAGAATAGATTTATTTTGAAAAATGTGGTGTGAGATGAAAACTATCGATTTTAGGTGAGTTAAAATTTGAATCATTAAAAAATATAAAATATAGATCTAAAACCAATTTTTATTTTTGATTCTTCTAGATATATATGTTATCTATAATATAATCTAAGATCAAAGGGAAATCAACTTATTTACATATAGTCCTATGGTCAAAACTAGACCCCTATTTTTTAGCATTTTTTAGCAAGTGAAAATTCATCTTTAAAAATTAGGAAAATATATCAATTCTTATTCCAAATAATTATTAAAAATTATAATCCTAAAATTCATCCATTTTTACATATTTCATTAGTTTACTTCATTATCAAATTCTAAATAATACTACTAGTTTTATGTCATTGAGGATGAACATTTATACTTTTGTTAGCCTTTTCCTTTATTAAAGAGTGACACAATTTTGCGCTTTTGCCCGCCTCCTACATGGTCTCCACCATGCTCAGGCCACTTCACATGGCATTCACACAACCAAGAGATATTTATGCCCAAATTGATTCCCAGAGGTTTTTGTGAGTCTAGCTTCTTGCAGAAATGTCTTCTACACACAAAATAAATGTCACTATTATTTTATATAAAAGAAATCAATAGATTGATATGCATCTCTAAACAATTTGTCATGTTAAAATATCCAGCCGCACCATAACTGAATAGAAAATAAACTAAAGTAAAAGGAAATGACCACAACATTATTTACTTCATCTATTCAGGGCAGAGTACAAATAACTTCACAATATCACTCAATATTCTTGGCATTCTTTCAAAAGAATAGAAAAAAATACCACTTCCAACCATCAATTTTGAAGAGAATATATAACCAAAGTCAAACATTTAAAAGCTATTTTTGGGAATAGCTAGACCTATAAATTATTTTTTTAATCCTCTACTAATGTAAGATTAAGCTATAGTCAACAAAAACTTGTGGGCCCAAAATATGCCCTTATTATATGTAATAAAATCAAAACATTAAAATACCACACCCCCCCCCCCCCCCCCCCAAAAAAAAAAAAAACAATACGTAAACATTATTCTTGTCAAAAACTTTTAAAAACCCCCTGTAGGAAAATGGAAGTCTTCCCAATACCTAGCATCTATAGCTACTCCTACAACACATAGGCTATGGTTTTGTAGATATAACTAACCATTCATAACATAAATTAGTACAAACCTATAAAAGTTACATGGCTGGGATAATGGCTTACCGGCTTGTCACTACAAAGTGTTTAGGCATTTAGTGTCATTGCTCTCAATATATTTTTTGAGAAGAAGATCTTAAAAAGAGATAATCCACAACAATTTAAGTTATTATGCATAAATAGAAATAAATATGAAGAACCCCTAATCTAAAGATGGAGATTCCAATGGGGTATTTTGGTAAACCCAATCGTGAAAAAGGAATCTTAAAAATAGATGATCACTCAACCTTGCAATAGAGATAAATCACAAGAAACTATACACCTTAGGTTTTAGTTTTAAATTTTCCTTTTTATGTGTCTTCATGCTACAAAGATCACACTTTAAAAAATATAGGGCATCTTGTAGTTGTTGGCCAGGTCATCTATGTGTCAATTCATTCTAATTAATAGTTCTTATATTCAATTGATTGTTTCATTTTCTTTACATTAGGGTTTGGATCTAGTTTTTGAATGCTAGTTGGATTGGTCTGGGTTGTGCTTTGTAAGGAGTTAATTCATTTTCTAATACTTGGACTTGGTAAATGCACAATAAAATTTCACCAAGTTTCCTAATAGAAGAAGTTGCAAGCACACTAGAATATAATATGTTCATATAGGAAATATAAAAACATGCTTTCAACTAGACTATACGAATGCCCAAATAAAAGACTATGTTGATGTCATGTGAATCAAAAGAATAATCAATTTCCCTTACATCAACATAGACAATATAAATACTATTTAAATTACAACTTTATTTCATGGTCCATCTAAATTTTATTTTTGATTTCTAAATATTGTCATTTTGACATCCTCTACTTGAAAAGGAGCTATTCTCATCATCAAGACTTATCAATGGAGCAATAGCAATTTCTTTTACATGGAAACCTAATATTTTCATGTGATTTAGTTTGAGCTATGAATTTTGATTTCCAATTTAGTTTCATTGAGTGCACTTATTAGAAGGGAACACCTTTTTCACATTTTAATTCGAGTATATTTTTAGTTTAAATTATTTTACTAGCCAACTCAATCTAACTTATTTGAGAGAACAATAGATCTATTTAGAATTAATACTAATTCTTTGTATTTTTGAAGTGTCGTTTCAATATTACATGGTTATGCTAATGTACTTTTTTGTAGAATTGCTAGTTATTATAACATATTATCCATGCATAGAAATCATAGTTATTATATGGTAGAAAATAATTGTCTTAATCCTTAAATACAATATTTTGTGTTTATGTAGCCTATTTTTTCATGGCACAATTCTATGTTTTCTAGTTAGGTCATTCTTCTTGATAGATTTAGCTAGGAAATGGATGTACATAACAACCAAATAGAACGAAAGATATTAATTAGAAAAACTTAATCTTCAAACAATAGCCTCTAAATTGAGAAAACATTAGTCTTTTTCTTCCTTAGCTAGGTTGGAAGATTTCACTTCATTTTAATGATAACCCTAATTAAAATATTGTCCATATTCATCACCATAGCTATGTAACATGTAGATTTTTAGTCACTTTTATGAATCTTAGTGCTCTACATAATTTTTTACAAATATATCAATTTATTCTTGTCTTAAGCTACATGGTATATTGTTAGAAAGCTTGCAAGATGCATGATAGAATTGTCAAGTCTTGATGCAAGGAAGTTAAACAAGGCATATAGAGTTTCTAGTAGGTCACATTGATTTTTGTATAGAATCACTAAGCATACCATACTCACTAAGTATACCATACTCAGTGGGTCTAGAAAGTTCCATGAGTTAAACTTTATTGAAAGATAGAGCCTCAAAAAATATAGACATAATGAGAACTTCCATAGTCTAATAAGACAAATGAAAGGCAATAAAATAAGGAAAACATCACTTACAATGAAAGGAAAAAAGAAAAAGAGATAATAAAAAGGAAAAACATAACTTAGTAAAATATGGAAAATGTGTAATGCCATATTTACAATAGTTCATGGTGGATTGGGAGAAACTCACAATTAATTTGTAGAGGTCCATAATCAATCAATCCTACCTTAATGCATCATATTCCAAAAAAAAAAAGGGTCATTATAAGTAAAAATCTTTCTAAACCATTATTAGTGCCAAAATGATATTTAATTTTTTAAAACTTTTACATAATCTTCCAACTTGCTCGAGCTTGTTGCACTTAATTAGGACATCTAATCTTTTAGCTAAGTCTTTCGACGTTCTTTTATTTGATTAAAAAGTTCCTTCTACTTCATTCGAGTCTCCAACTCCTTGATATGGAATCTTAGTTCCTTTAAGATATGTCAACTTCTAATGCTAATTTTTCTTCATGAATATCCAATATTATCAACATTATCAGTCCCACATCATTAGTTGGATGTTATATCATTCAAAAATTACAACATTTCCTATCACTATTACATTTTACCACTATTTGTTCCCAAAATTTTTTACCAAATGTCATTTTGGCTTCACAAATTCATATTTTTTGTTTATGGTCCCGAACTTAAGTTTAGTGTCAAACGTTCGACAAAACCATTTATTTTTACCATTTTTATTATGATCCCTATTTGATCAAAAGTTTGGTGACCAAAAACTATAAACCAAACAAAAAGTGAAAGGTGAAACTCATTTTAATTGACCAAAACATTTAGGGGGTAGGAGGAGGGAACAAGGATCGAGCAACAAATCCATCACAAATTTTTCTAGTAAGTGATCACATCCATGTCTCATCACTTCTGCAACTTTACATGATTTTTATTAATTGAATATATAATTAGAAAATAAATTAAATGAGGACTCTAATTTTCCCATCACCAACATTCTACAAACCTTGACTTAATGTTTTCTATAATGCACTCTATGATCTAACACCCCAGCATAAAACCTCTAAATGCAACATCTAGCTACAACTCTAAAGGTTAGGCTAAATTTAAACCCCATATTTTTAATGGTTTTAGGTGTTGGGTAACTTGTGGATTACGGCTTACATAAGCTGATTCATTCTTTTGGTTATGGTGAAAATATTTGATGGTGGATAGAAATGTTCTTTTGTAACCCATACCAAGATAAAGGACACCATTAAAACATTAAACTTCTTCTCACTTATCAGCACCATTTGTGGGAAAGCCTTTGTCTTTTGTGTTGCAAAGGACAAGTTGGAATTAACAAGAAAGAAAATTTAACCAAGGATAAATTATGATAATTATATCATTGGTGATGTGGCATCATTGACTATGTAGATCCCTCCAAGTCACTTTTGAAATTAGACTAGCATGATGACACCTATTGGATGTTTATTTCAAACAAAGCCAAATACAACATGTATTCTATAATACATGTTAGTGCACATACATTATATATGCAACCTATAAATCACAATAAATAGAATTTCATAAGAAGCTAATTAATTTAACACTTCTAATTTTTAGTCAATATTATGTGTCATTGTTAGCATGGTGTGGGATAAGAAAACATGGGTTCCTTTTTTATTTTCTCCAATCAATCCTTCACTGACCATTTCCTTTATTGTTGTCTACCAAGTTACAATCCGACTCCACATAAAAGTCATAGAACCCTATGTATGTTGAAGGCACTATACTTCATTGGCCTTTTAGTGGTGGACTAGGACAGACATCTTTTAAGAAATATCTACATCACATGAGATATTGTGGAATTGATAGTTTCTTATTATCCTTCATGTATACTTATGTTTTCTTATTTATTTTATGTTGGATAAAAAGAGGTGAATATTCTGATGGAACTAAATCATTAAGAGATGTTTTCTCTTTGAAGACTCATGAAATGTTGTGAAAATATGATGTTCTAGATATTAAGAGAGATGAATTTATTAAGGAATATTTTGCAATCTTAGATACAATTACTTTGATCAAAACATTTGATTCATAATAAAATAAATTATACTTGTGGTTGCGCGTATGTGTGTGTGTTTGTGTGTGAAATATGACCAATTAGTCAAATAAGGTGAGATATGTGGTAGTCATTTATGGAAACATATGTTTTGTAGTTTAGTTATGATCATTTGTGAAGGAAAATTGTCTAAGTATTGGATAGTGTTACAGCAGCATGACAAGTTAATAGCAAAATATTCCCTTGGAATGTTCTCTTGCATAGCTAACCCTAGATGCATGACATCATCTTGATGTGCATAACAATGTGCATGTGCATATGAGTAAGAAAGTTCAAGTTATAGAGGAAATACTGATACAATTATTTCATAGTGCAAAATAGAGCATGTCATCAAATTGACTTCTACGACTTGTAGAATTATTTTCATTACTAAATCTTGATGAGCCAAATCTAAGGATGCTATGCGAGCTGACTTAGGAATAATTTATTAATATGTTTAATATAAATAAAGAACTTCAATTATAAAGCTAAAGTGTGAATGTGATGAGATACTATGTCATGCGAAGTAATGTGATGTGAGATATGATGCAAATTTATATATGCATAGTTACCCCTTGCATGAAGAACTAACAATCAAAGGAATTGCAAAGTACATCAAGTGATCTAGTGTTGTAAATATATTTATTCTCTTGAAGAACTCAATTTTTTAGTTGTATGTTAGGGTAGTGGGCTCTTTGCACATATTTGTATATGGTCTGCCAACTCCTAACAGGGTTGAAGCAACTCCTAATAGGATTGAGGCTTCTAACAAGTCCTAGTCTCCTAATAGGGACTCGAGAAACTATACACTCTTCATAGACTCCTAACAGGGTCAATATCCTTAACTAGATTCTTATATATAGTGAATCATCTTGAGGGTTTCATCCCCACTGGTGTTTTGCCTTGGCTAGGGTTTCCCTAGTTAACAAAATATGATGTTCTAAGCTCTCTTTATGTATGGTTGTTTGTACTGTTCAACATTGTTGGTTTATTTCCTTATGCATGTATTAAAATAATTAATAATATCCAATTGTGGGCAAAAAGTTTGAAAATATTGATTCACTCCCCCACCGCCCCCCACCCCCCCCCCCCCCCCCCCCCCAACCCCCCTCTCAGTATTATCTATTTCTAATAGGTTTCCATTGTGTGTTTGAGATAGAGAGATACATTATCACTAAGAAATTGCAAAGAGAACATATGTGGCTATATTGGGTTCCTATCTTAGATTCCTAACACACTAGTTATATTCCTAACACCATAATTAAATAATGCACAAGAGAACCATCAGTACACTGAGTTTCTTCCCATCTTCAATCCAAATATTCACAATACATAACAAGATAACATATGAATACATTATGATCATTTAAATCATCATCAATCTATGTATCTCTATCATTAAGTATTGATAAGCCAATAATACATGCTTACTATTATGATTTAACTTCTTCTCTTCAAGCAATATACAAATAATATCAATGCATGTATTCATAAAATCCATCCAATATGTTCATGAAAAATTGTTTTAACTTAAATGGAGAAGAAGAAAAACTACCACCTAACCATGTGAAACTTTGATAGCCACCCCTCCATGCTAGGATAACACAAGGCACTACACCACACACACAAACAAAAAGACATGACACAAAAGGAAAGAGTACCAAAATGGAACCAAAGGAATAGCATAAGAAATAGTCATGCTTTACTTTAATTTTTGACAATGTTGATGTGAATTCCTTTACATATTTTGCATTCAAAATAAGGGTAAAAGTAGATTCATTTATACAATATGAGGTCAAAAGTTATCTAGCAAACTTCTTGGCTTTAACTATCCCAATAGTGCAAGTATTATATATGTAGAAAATTATATATGTAGTCTTCCTAAGGAAATGTAGGGACATCTTGTGAAAACTAAACATAATTTTTTTGACACAAAATGGAAAAGGTTTTACTTGTACCACCCACATATGAAATGAATTAATAGAAACATGACATCCAATTTCAAACCATAAAGGTTTACATCGAGAAGATTTCTAAGGCTATGGAAGAGACAAAAAAGAGTTGTGAGAAGATTTCCAAGCCAAATTTAATCAGGTTTACATACCTACTATGCCCCAAAATTTAAAAAAACACATGGGCTAATTCTTGATGAACTATAATGAAATGATTCTAAACCTAGTCTGAAATTGGTAAGAACTTAATTAATATTTCTATTGTTCATAGTGATTTGATGTCTTATAGATTTTATGGTTTTTTATCCAAAAAAATTATATTCACCTCCTTTCTTATATTTATGCTCCTATGCTTCTCTTTTCTCCAACTTTGGAAACCCTTAAAACCCAAAAATAGTGAAATATTTAAGAATGGATAAGTGTGTGATATTTTTTAGGGCACAACTACAAATGGGAGCTCATGAGGGTATGCATTGAAGGGAAAAATAGTTACAAATTTGTAATCAATTATGAGTTAGTGTATTTGGATCAAATTTAAGCATTTTTTTATAGTGACATTGGTACAATAAATTATTTAAATTCATCCCATATTTGTATTTACACAAAATAAAACTAGTCCATGGTTTAGACTCATATGATGATAATAGAATAATTTTTAAAGAAATTCAAAATGAAAAAAGGGTTCATCTTATAAGTACCTTTTTTTTTACAATTTATCAAAAGAATTTAGATGTCACCCTTATTAGATTGTAATATTTTATTATTTTATTATTTTCAATTATATACAAGATACTACTAATTCTTTTATGTGTATATTTGATATAATTTTATAACCCAAATATTTTCTTGTGAAGAAAGATCATACTTGACAGTATTAACCCAAAAAAAAATAAGGAGACAATTTCTATATTATGGTATTAGTTCCAAAGAAAAGGTGATGGAAAATGTTATTGGGTATGCACACCAAGTTGTGGTGCTAAAAACATGACACATAAAGTTTTTTATAATTTTGAAAATCTCATGCACGCTATAGAAAAGTAAGAAATTTTATATATGGGTTGTAAATCTATGGCCCATTTTATTATTTTTTGCATTTATCCCCATAGCACACATGTGGATTGAAGAAATTGAGGAATTTTGTCACCCATCTCCTCAAAATGCCTCCTTATTGCTGAATTTCAAGATCAAGATCACATCGTATGTCTTCTATTCTTGTTTTTACTTGTTTTATATGTTTTTGCATTTTTTTTATAAGTTTTTACATTATTTTGTAGGTTTTTTTCAATTTTTCTTTAATTTTTATTTATTTATTTAGATTATAATTAGTTTATTTTAGGAAATGTGAATAATGAACTACCAAATCCCTAGTTGGATCAACAAAATCAAAACGGAAACCTTTCACAAGATCCAAATCAAAACCCTCTACAAGATGAAAATCAAAACCCTCCACAACAAGAGCAAGAAATTTTGTAACCTACTCTGATTGGAAGAACTCCTCCTCTAGCACCCAAGACAACATAATGAATGAAATAGAAAGAGGTAAAAATGAATTAGAAGAACTCATTAATAGGTTGAAATCTTTTGGACAAACCAATCTAATGAGAAGACAATTGGCATCGTCCCTCAAGTTCATTATGACCCATGTAGGTTCTATTCATGGTTAGTTGGATATTTGGCATGTTAAGGGGGATGAACAAAGAAGATATTATGCAAACAAATTATCATATCAAGATGTAAAAAAAAAAATACACAAGGTAGCATTTGTGCATTGTTTGAAAATCCTGGAGAACAAGATATTGCTAAACATACAACTAAAAGGTTCCCCATCCATCGATGCATACATGATGGTATTAGAAATAACTTTTGGGATAGATGGGGATGGTCTTTGATGCCCCTCCCTGCGATAATAACGAGGTACCAATGTATTACATAAATAAATTGTATTTGAATTTTTCCTAGGGGAGATCCCCAATTATTTTGATATATTAGAATCTCAAGGAAGAGGTGATGGGGTCATCATTTGAGAGGGTAGGGGCACATCATGACCCTAATGTAGTTAGGGCACTTGTTGTCAAGCCATAGGATGAGCATGTGATTATTTATTTAGTTGTAAAGGAACATGTAGAGACCAACAGTATAGGGACTATTAATGCTTTGGCATAGACCCTCATTCATTGCATGAGTCCATTAGTTGAGGAGGAGCCTTCTGTGCATCGCAGTCACATGTGCACACCATGTGGATCCTTATGCACATTTGGTAGTCATGTTGGAGATAGTATAGATGATGGGCTAGTCATTGATGAGTTCCTGAGTGACACATTTGGCATTGACATACAAGTAAATTACAATTATAATAAACTAATTTGATCACATTTCATATGTATAGTGAATGACTAATTAATTAGCATGTATTGACATTGTTCAAAATTTAAGGTAAAAGTGTTGGTGTCCCTAGTATAGATTCCTTGGCCCCATTTTTCATCCCGTCAATGAGTTGAGAGGTATGTATCAATTTAGTTATTTAAATTAATACATATATTTATTAAGTAATTATATAAAGGATTAACAAAAAAAATTATGCATGTGCATCAATTCTCTACTTGACCATCAACATTCATAAGGAACTTTGAGCCTAGGCCTAATACAAGCTTCATAGAGGTACATTTGTTTAATGTTAATTTAATTCATTTGATTATATTTGTTTCATGTTTCATTTTACATGTAAATTATATTATATGACATGCAACTATTGATGTCTAAGACTCCTCATCTTTGCCAGACCATCGATCATAGAGTTGCTACAACAATGGCTAGTTTAGAGCCATTGACTAAGGAATGGAAGATTTTTCTTACTTTTAGTTGTTGTTTATAATAGTTAGTATCAAAATTTCTAATGTCATTTACAGGTGATTATATTGATTGAATTTTTTTTAGGGCCTTATTACACCTGATCATCCACGAGCCTTTGAGATAGATGTACATAGTAACTATTTGATGGTGTTTAAAAAATAATTAATTTTGTGTGTACATATATTTTATTTTAATGTATAATAATTATTGATTCATATCTACTTTGTTTGTATTAGCTCAAGTTAGAGAAGAGCCTAAACAAGAGGATGAGAAAGCATGTGAGAAAGACCCCATCATCCCCATCATCTCCCTCCACATGACAACCAAAGACCTCTAGAAATTTGTTTCCTTGGAGAAGATATAGTTGATATACACACATGTATAGGCATTAGTGGATATATATGTTGGATTTTATGACAGTGGACATATTCAATATACATTTGATTTATATGTGACATTTTATATTTGATGTATGGCATATATTTGATGCATGACATTATTAGACTTATGAAATTATTGGTTAATATATGATATGTTTGTTCATGTATGAAATTATTGGTTATCATAATATTTTATATGTTTGCTAATGTATGACATTATTGGTTATCATAATATATTATATGTTTGTTCATGTATGACATTATTGGTTATCATAATATATTATATATTTGTTCATGTATGAAATTATTGGTTATCATAATATATATCTTGTTTTTCTTTTTTACATATTATGTACATTTCATGTATTTTATGTTAATATAAATTGCATCCAAAATGATGCCGAGTGCTCACACCAAAAGCTAGTGGTTTCCCAGCAAGAACACTTTTAAGGAAAACTACCTTTCTCACCTTTGTAATTGTCCCCAAAGACTCTTTCCAACTTGGTTACAACATTAAAAAAACTTTTACCCAAATTCACAAAACTACTTGATCACTTTCCATATTCAAGACATGGGAAACAATAAGGGAGAAATGAGAAAATTTGAGAAATGTATCATAATCAACTTCTTGTTTCAAACTAACATCTTAGACACTTCAAGGAACACCTACTAACTATCCCACAAACTTCAGCCAGCCATCTATTCCATCCTTCCAAGAGATTCTTCAACATCCTATAAGTGAAAACAATCTTCCAACATCCAATGACTATATTTTCTTTGCAACAACATGTAATTTGCTGATTTTTTGACAACTCTTCACAAAGGGAAGTGATTATGTTTCAAACCCATGAAATGATTATTAAAATACCCAAGACAATCCTTAACATCTTTCACTAACTCCATTCAGTGATAACATGTAGCTAAAGTGGTGTTTCATTCTAACAAAGTACGAGTTTTCTGTTCCATATAGGAAGTAATGATATTTAACAATAACTTAATGATCCTATACACAAGTTTAACATTAGTAGTAATTCCTGACGATATAAAAAAATGTAATAATCACCAAACCTTATGCCTCCTCTAAATTCATAGAGGGTGTTTTCATCATTTGATATTCATTCCTACCAATTACTAGTTAGTTTGATTGGTTACAAGGTTAATTTAAAGGTTTTCCAAAAAAATGCTAAAATTGCCTAAAAGGTATCATCAACTTTGATTGCAAATTGTAATTTTTGCACTAACTCTTCCTAGAACTTAGCGAAGTGGTTTTTCGTAACAAATAGGACCTATATAAGGTTTAATGACTCTAAAAAAACTTATTGAGTCAACTTATTAACAAAAACAACAAAAAAAAGAAAAATCATTAGGACTAAGGCATCTTGGGTTTATAGGTGACCTCAAGGTTCTTGACCTTACAAACAAGGATTACTATATTACCATAAAAAAATAAAATGTTCAAAATGAGGTGTATGATCACCCCTTTACTTTCTATCATGATTCTCCTTCATTAGATGAGATGACATTTCCAATTGCCACATTCAAGGATCGCTACCCTATGGCAATTATTGACTATTAGGGATGGTTTGGTTTGACATGCCCAAGAATGTTTAAACACTCAAAAAGATGGGAGGAGTTTGGGGCTTGTATTTTCCTAGCCACTCAGACCTAATAGAATAGATATTTTTATCCCATGATCAAATGTGAGAGAGATTTGGTAGTTGGAAACTTTGTACTAGCCAACAATACAAGTTTTAGCATCACTCGAGATGGCATCATAAAATAAAAATAGAATAAGATCACCAAAAAGAGAGAAAGGCTATTTTAGGTCTCTGCAACATAGTCCTATAACACCTAGAATTCAATCTATACCTCACAAGAGCTCTAAGATATGCCTCATTAAAGATTGCTGCCCTATGGCATTTAGTAACTCTTAGGAATGTTTTAGTTTGGCATGCCCAAGAAAATTTGAGCACTCAACAAGATGGGATGAGCTTGGGGATAGGCTTTACTTAGCCACCTAGAGCTAATATAATATATAGTTTGATCCCATGGTGAATGGAGAGGAAGATTCGGTAGTTGGCAACTTTGTACTAGCTAACACTACAAGTTTTAGCATCACCCAAGATAGCATCGCAAAATCAAAACAAAATAAGATCTCCAAAAAGTGAGAGAGGTTATTGTAGGTCTCTACAAAATAGTCCTATAACACCTAGAATCACATCCATACCTCACATGAGCTCTAAGATATGCCACACCAAATATTGCTTCCCTATGGCATTTAGTGACTCTTACAGATGATTTGGTTTGGCATGCCTGAGAAGGTTTGAGCACTCAAAAGGATGGGGGGAGCTTGGGGCTAGTGTTCACCTAGGCACTCGAAGCTAATAGAATAGATAGTTTGATCCCATGAAAAAAGGTGAGAGAGCTTTGATAGTTAGCAAATTTGTACTGGAAAATACTATAAGTTTTATCATCACCCTAGATGGCATTATAAAATCAAAATAGAATAAGATCTCCAAAAAGTGAGAGAAGTTATTGTAGGCCTCCAAAATATAGTTCTATAGCACCTAGAATTTCATCCATACCTCACATGAACTCTAAGATATGCCACATCAAAGATTGTTGTCCTATGAAATTTAGTGACTCTTAGGAAAGTTTTGGTTTGGTGTGCCCGATAACATTAAATCATTCAACAAGATGGGATAAGCTTGGGGCTAAGGTTTACCTAGCCACCTAGAGCTAATAGAATAGATAGTTAGATCTCATGAAAAATGGTGAGGAGATTTAGTAGTTGAAAACTTTGTATTGGCCAACATTATAAGTTATAGCATGACCCAAGATGGTGTTGCAAAATCAAAATGGACTAAGATATTGAAAAAGAGAGAGGGGTTATTTTACATCTCCACAACATGGTCCTATAGCACTTAGAATCATATCTATACCTTGCACAAGCTTTGATATATGCCCCATCAAAGATCATTGCCTTATGGCATTTAATGACTCTTACTGACATTTCAGTTCAACATGCCTAAGAATTTTTTAGCACTCAATGGGATGATATAAGGTTGGGGATAGGGTTTACTTAGCCATTCAAAGTTAACAGAATAGATAGTTTGATCCCATAGTGAATGATGAGGGAGAATTGGTAGTTGGTAACTTTGTACAAGCCAACACTACAATTTTTACCATCACCCAAGATGTCATCACAAAATCAAAATGGAATAGGATCTCCAAAAAGAGAGAGAGAGAGGTTATTTTAGGTATCCACAACATGGTCCTATAGCACCTAGAATCACATTGATACCTTGCACAAGCTTTGAGATATGCCCCGTCAAAGATTGCTACCCTATGGTATTTAGTGACTCTTAGGGGCATTTCAGTTCAACATGCCCAAGAATATTTGAGCACTCAAAAGGATGGGAGAAGCTTTGGGCTATAGTTTAACTAGCCACCTAGAGCTAATGGAATAAATAGTTCAATCCTAGGATGAACAATGAGGGAGATTTGGTAGTCGGCAACTTTGTACTAGCCAACACCACAAGTTTTAGCATCACCCAAAATGGCCTCACAAAATCTAAATGGAGTAAAATATCCAAAAAGTGAGAGAGGTTATTGTAGGTCTCTACAACATGGTCTTATAGCACCTAGAATCACATCCATACCTTACACAAGCTCCAACATATGTCCTATCAAGCATCACTACCCTATGACGTTTAGTGACTCTAAGTGGTGTTTCAATTTGGCATGCCTAAGCATGTTTGAGCACTTAACGATATGGGAGGAGCTTGGGGCTAGTGTTTTCTTAGACATCTAGAGCTAACAAAATAGATAGTTTGATCCCATGATGAAAGGTGAGAGAGATTTGGTAGTTGACAACTTTGTACTAGCCAACACTACAAGCTTCAGCATCAGTTGAGATGGTGTCCTAAAATCAAAATAGAATAAGATCTCTAAAAAGAGAGAGAGTTTATCATATTTCTCTACAACATGGTCCTATAGCACCTAGAATTGAATCCATATGTCACACAAACTCCAAGATATGCTCTATTAATGATTTCTCCCCTATGCCATTTAATGACTCTTAGGGATATTTTAGTTCAGTGTGCCTGAGAATGTTTGAGCACTCAATGAGATGGGACAAGCTTGGGGATAGGGTTTATGTAGCCACTTAGAGCTAACAAAATAGACAATTTGATCCCATGACGAATGGTGAGGGAGATTTCGCACTTGGCAACTTTGTACTGGCCAATGCTACAAGTTTTAGCATCACCCCAAATGGCATCACAGAATCAAAATGGAATAAGATCTCCAAAAAGTGAGAGAGGTTATTGTTGGTATCCATAACATGGTCCTATAGCACCTAGAATTGTATCCATACCTCACATAAGCTCTGAGATATGCCCCATTAAAGATCTCTACCATATGGCATTTAGTGACTATTAGGGACATTTGATTTTGGCATGTATGAGAATTTTTGAGTAATCAAAGGGATAGAATGAGCTTTGAGATATGGTTTACCTAACCACCCAGAGATAACTGAATAGACAGTTCAATCCCAGAATAAATGGTGAGCAAGATTTGGTAGTTGGCAACTTTGTATTGGCCAACACTACAACTTTCAACATCACTCAAGATGGCATCGCAAAATCAAAATGGAATAAGATCTCTAAACAGATAGAGAGGTTATTATAGGTCTCTACAACATGGTCCTATAGAACCTAAAATTAGATCCATAGCTCACATGAGCTCCAATATATGTCCCATCAAAGATTGCTACCCTATGGAATTCAATGACTCTTAGGGACATTTAGGCTCAAAATTCTTGAGAATGTTTGAGCACTCAAAGGAATGGGATGAGGTTGGGGCTAGGGTTTACCTAGCCACCTGAATCTAACAAAATAGATAGTTTGATCCCATGATGAATGGTGAGGGATATTTGATAGTTGGCAACTTTGTATTTGCCAACACTACAAGTTTCAGCATCACCCAAAATGGCATCACAAAATAAAAATGTAATAATATATCTAAAATGAAAGAAATATTATTCTAGATCTATGCAACATGGTCCTATAGCACCTAGAATCACATCCATACCTCGCATGAGCTTGGAGATATGCCTTGTCAAAGATTTTTTCCACTCTTAGGGACATTTTTATTTGGCATGCTTGAGAACATTCAAGCCCTCAAAGGGATGTGATGAGCTTGGGGCTAGGGTTTACCCAGCCACTTAGAGCTAACATAATAGACAATTTGATCACATGATGAATGGTGAGAGAGATATGAGAAAGATATGTATGCCTAGGTCACTTTGTGCAAGATATGAGCAAAAGTTGCTAATTAGGCAAAATTGTGTCTTTTTGAATTTTTGGTTAAGATAGCCTAGGATTAGGTGTTTTTAGTTATTTTTTAATAGTTTGAAACCTTTTCCAAGTCCTAGAAGTTAAATCTAGTTAACTTTACAAAAGTTGCACGTTTTGTTCAAAATTACAAAAAGTTGTAAAAGTTGCTTAATAATGCAAATTTGACTGGAAACCTTCTAACCTTTGAAAAAATGTTTCCAATGCTCATATCAATGAGCGTAGATAGTTGCAACTTCTCAAACTTCCATTTACAACTTTTTTGTAAAAATTGCAAAAGTTGCTCAAGCAACTTTTTGAGCAACATTGCAACTTTTGAGCAATTTTTGCTCTTTACATATTTAGGTCAAATGGGTCCATCTAGGACTATTCTAGGGCCCTAGTTAAGATTCCTAGGACCTATTAGGTAATCAAATACCTTAGTTTCCCATGAATATTTAAAGGAAATGAATAAGAAATTCACTACCAGCTATAGATATTTCAAAGACATTGGAAACATTATATATTATTCTTTCAAGAAAAATAAGGTATCAATTCTAAAAATAAGATTGAAATGATTCCCATCACTGGCATGGCCAAGAACTTCCTTTTTAATATAGTGACCAATAGTTTTCCTCACTCCTCATGCCTTCTCATTCCCATAGAGGAAAGCTGAATATACAAAGGAATTGCAGCTAAATCTATTAAATATATAAAGGAAGATATAGAAAACATACTTAATAGAGAGATTAATCTTAGAGTAAAGGACATTTGAAAAGAAAACGGTTATCTTAGTGCCGTCTAGGATATGCTAATTACTTAGTATAAAGAGACAAAACCTATGACTAATGGGAAAGAGTGCACTTGTACACAGACACAAAATTTTTAGATAGAGAAGTAACATGTGCTATAGAATTGTCCATGAAGCAATGTGTAGTGAAGCTTCAAATTGCCTCATTAGTAGGAAAAGAATCTAGTCATGCACTTAATTCTAGAACCACAGATGTTTCAATTAGAAATGCTTAGTCATCAATAGCCTTGCATTTAAAAGATGTGGGGAGCTAGGATACTCAAGCTGGGCATGATGCCTCAAAGTCCTCATCGAAATATATTAATGATCTTAATAGAGCAACAAAAAGCTCATTGCCACCTTTAAATGGAGACTTGAGTTTAAATGGAGATTATCACTTCCTAAACATGTTCTAGTCAAGTAGATGACTGGTGTAGGAGCACCCATTCTAGACTCATAAAAGAAGGTACCTAAGGATCCTAGATAGCTCACTTAGGATAGGTTGTGATGCAGTAGTGCATGGTGGAAGCAAAGGCAAGCCACTAGGCAATTAGACAAGGTTTGAATACTTCAAATTTCCCAAAAAGAGGGTTTGGTGCTAGGACACTTATCACAAGCATCAATAATGAACTTATCATAGGTTATCAAAACCCAAACAAGGTAGGGAACCTAATCATTAGGTTTGCCTCAGTTCAAAAGCACTAAAACATAAGGATTCTCCAAAATCCTAATAGGGGAATGTACCCCCAAACATGAATGAAAAGAGAAAAATGACCATGGAATGGAATACAAACACACCTTAGACCTATTAAGGTCTATGTACAACAAAAAAAGTGATTATGTTGTGTCCATACAACATTGATATATAGTTACAACAGTTTCCCATTGAAAAGGCTAGTAGCCCTTCAAACTATAAATTAAACATAATATAGAAAAACCCTGCATGAATACATAGTTTAAAGTGATATTAAAACACCCTTTTAAGACATATAAAATATATTTAAAGCCCACAAACTAGAAGAGACTAGAAGCCATTGCTGTAACAACATTTGGAAAGTGTTGATAGGCCTAATTAGGTTGCAGTTACAGTATAGGTACCCTTTCACATGTTCCAATCTACAAAAAAAATTATTGGAACATCTAGGGACATGTGAAAAAAGTCCAAATCCAAAGTTATAGACCTTGGATCACTCTAGAGAAAAATTTATAGTGACTATGGTGAAATGCTAAATGGTGCATGTATGGAGCCATACACCTAGGGTATGGTAGCAAAATTCATTCCTTACTTGGCCATTTGTAAAACTTAAAAAATCATGAAGTACACTAATAGGAATTACATTCCACTAAGGGGCATCAAATTCCCATTGTGAAAAGTGCCAAAACATCAAGGTCCTTAGTGAAACCCTTGGGTTAATACTGATTTTTAGGCACCTTCACAAAAAGTTCAGTAACTTGTAAACTACAAAGGATCAAAACATGAAACCAAGTGAAAATGAAAGGCAACTAACCCCTCTAATTCTTGGGGTCACTAGCACATGTCTCAACATCTGTACCAGTCTGTACAATGTTCTAAAACACAAAATTTTAGAGGAAAAATAGGTTATTTTATTGATTTATTTCCAAAATAAGTACGTCATTACTATCACCCACCTATAAGGGCTAATATAAATTTTCCCCAATATTTATAAGGTTGATTTGAACTAACTAGCCCTTTGGGGAAGATTTTTTGAAAGTTTAACAACCTTTTAAGAAGTTGCTCAAAAGTTATCAAGCAAGTTTTTGAGCAACTATAAAAAGAAGGACAATCAAACCAAACTTCCTAAAAAAAATTGTTCTAAACAACCAAATATACCATGGAAACTAGTACAGTCTGTAAAAAAATTTCAAAAATCTCTTAAAACTCAAAAAATCAGTAATTTCGCCTTCAAATATCATGCTATAGCATGCTGACCATACAATATGCTATTAACTTCTCTCATTTCAGGGTTTGTAAAGTCTTTATATCTCCTCCTAGGTCTTTCACCTTCATCCTTATGGTTTGCATTATCCTCCTTCAATTTTTAAAAGGAAAATCCACAGTTTCTTGCAAAATTAACATTTTGCCAAAATTGGAAAATTGCAATATAACAACTTTTGGATTTTTCTTTCTTTCTCTTCTTAACACTTCTAACCTATTTTTTACGATATCTCTTAGAAATTCCATGTTAAGGACCCTTGCCTAAGCTAATGACTCATCCCTTAGGTTACTCATTACCCTTTGACAATGTATGCCTTGATTTTATGGCCAAAATAGTGACTCGTCTAAGGAAATTATATGACATCCAATACTCTAACTACCACACCTAGGTCCAATGACCCTTATTCTACTTACAAGGCTCACTTGGAGCATAACTCAACAAAAAAGAAAAGGTGAGTGCCCTATGATTCAAGGTGCCCCTTCACCACTCACTCTCTCTCTCTCTCTCTCTCTCTCTCTCTCTCTCTCTCCCTATTCAATCTAATGAACTAGATTTTCTCTACATTTTAATGTCTGAAGTATTTCCTCATTGTCTGACTCATGAAATTTCCAAAGAGTCTTATTATGTGGTTCTCCACCATATTTTATCAAGTGGACATTTGATGTGACAACAAGGTTCGAACAATGAAAAATCTTCCTCTCTATTTTCAAATCCTTGAATAGCCAAAAGGTCAAGTTCTTCATAGAATATCATCTAAGCCATGTATTGGTTACAACCACTATACTGATTGTTGGGTGATGCAATGTGCTCCCCTGCCCACAGGTGGTTAATTATGTGATATTCCATGTTCACTAACAGTCATGGCTTTTGGTGCAATAGCAAATGGGCCCTACAATTGCTATCAGAGCCTGGTTTTGGCCTGGTCATGGGTTAAAATCTCCCCGGTGCCTTCCCGACCCACGTAAGCACCTTGTATGAGTGTCGAGGGGGAGATTGTTGGGTGATGCAACACAGTCCCCTACCCATAGGTGGTTAATTATATGGTGTTCCATGTTCACTAACAGTCATGGCTTTTGGTGCAATGGCAAATGGGCCCTACACTGATATGGTACTCTAAACCTTCACCATCTATAATTGAGTGATCCAATTTTTTTTGTCTTGGACACAATGACACAAATAATAATTTGTCTCTTCTTCATTGGTTTCAAGTGCAATAACAACAAAAACATGGCCTCCAGTGACAAATGTACAAAATGTGGTCATTAATTCAGAAAATACTTAGGTAAAAGATATAAAGTTACATATTGAAATTACAAAGTTACATAAATATATATATTACCAGGTTACACTATATTAGACACATGGTCAAAGTCAATGGAAAAATTAATTTCTACCATTTCCAATGCTTGTGGAGGATGATAGGTGTCAATTAGGTCAAAAAATTCCATTTTCCCACCCATTCAGTTGACTCACATTCATCCAAATTTTCCTTTACACATGATTGATAATGGCATGCCATCTTTTGTGTGTAGATACTCCATGAGCCTGCATTAGAGCTTCTAAAATAGTGCAACTCACTTAATCCTATTAGTGTACAATAATCCTCATATTGTGCAATGTTAGAATTATCTATCAACCAAAAAAATCCATGAACTGTAGACTCACCTTCCTTACCTGGACCCCTTATAGGATTACACCACTGGACTATGGATTTTTCATCTATCAATATTGCTCCATTTTTATACTTTAGTTCTTCATGAGCGAAGGCCTTTTTGATGCACATGCCTACACCATCTTTCTCTCCTTTTTGATGACTAACCTTTGTGAAATTCCACATATATTGAATTCTAGACAACCTGTGCATCCTACTCAACCAATAGAACATCCATGCATTCTTGAATTGAGATGAGCAATTGTCAAACCAAATAATGTACTAATGACATGGTATGCCCCTATTACCTAAATCTCCATAAAATAGTTGAAAAAAAATTATGTACAACCTCTGCAAAATGTGATCAATCATCGCTGATGTAAAAATGGTACTCTCTCAAAATCTTCCTGTCATCCTCTATACTTGTAGGTGAATGCATGAATGTTATATGAACATATATGGAAACTTATTGAGAAGTATAATAATTTTCTTAAACCTCATTTTATGGTTGTAGTGTGTACATCTCTATGAAGCCTACAACTAAAACAATGGTATCTAGTGGAAATGTATCTTTGCACAACTTGAATTGCAAATCTAGCCATTGAGCTCTATGTGTATGCCTTGCATAATTGTAAATAATCTTTTCCTAAAAAAAATTAATAGACTCATATACTAGATATTTTCAATGACTAAATCACATTTTTTACCGTATTTTCCATCTTTTAGAGCATATGTCACTGTCTTATATTTTTTGTAATCAACTATATCATTTCCAATTGCATGTGTACTATCCATATGTTCACAAGTTGATAAAAGTTGAAAGAAACTACAAAATAAGCATGTACCATCCAAGCATGATGTCTTGTAAAATTATTGGTTGTCCCCTATTTCATAAAAAATGCTGGATATGAATTTTGTTGAAGATCTAAGTGGCTCATTCATGTCACAATCCTACAAAACAAACTTAGAATGCAAAAAAACACATATATGCCTAAAAAAATCAAAACGGTTAGAAAATTAAATATGTATCCTCCAACAAAAGGTTGTGCACTTGTGATTTATCTTCACATAAAATCCTTTACCCATCTCAAAAAATCTTTGACTTATTTGAATATGAGGATACATACCAATAAATTTTACAAAAAATTATGTTTAAGTTGAGTTCAAAAAATGTTTCACATGTGGGTTTTGATTTCGGCTACCAAACCTCCTTCTTACAACATCTCTTTGATTAGGAGAAACACGTGTGTTATTTGTCCAAAAATCTTCGATCAATAATTTTTTTTATCCTTTCACAATAGTTTATTGCTAAATGTCCATAACTCATTTTTTTTGGATCTTCCAATCCCTCACACCTTAGCATGGCTTTCCTTAGAGTACCTCTACTAATTTTCAATGTTTTTCTTTTCTTTATCTTGAGTTGAGCTTTCTTCATTTGGGTACTTTTATTGATGTAAGTACTAATCTTGTGATATTACTATCTTTGGTGCATGATTTAGAACCCACTTTGTCATAAGCACTCAACAGATTCTTTACAATGTTATTTTTCATTTGAATCGTCCATCATTCTTAGCCTAAGAATCTTCATGATAGACTTAACTTTCAAATTTCTCATCATTTCAACAAATAATTGGCATTGACCTGTAATATTTAGTTCTTCAAAGAATAATCTCCACATATGATTAACTTTTCTTTGACAAGTATGCTTGCTAATATTGTCAAACATTGATTTAAAAATGTTAGTATCCATATCAATCAAATATTTTTCTCTTCTAAAATGAATTTTAAAAGGTGTTATAATATCTTCCATTCCCTCAACATTTTGAACATCAAAATAAGGTTGAGTGCTTTGTGTACCTTGAACTGAAGATGATGTGTCTTGGCAATAAGATGCAAAAAATGGACTATCACCTACTTTATATGTTGATGTTGCGCCTTCAACATGACATCATGGAGTGTTTAAATTGTCAAATTTACAAATTAGTATCTCTTCAACATGAGATGATGATATGGCTACAACATTGGAAGATGGTGTAGCTTCACAATTCAATTGTCTTCTTGAGAGTAACAGTCTCATTCATTCTCTTTGTCTTTCTAATTATTCCTTTTTTTTTCTTTGTATCGATGGTTCATGTTCCTCTTCAAAGGTAAATTCTTCATTATTGTTTTGCAATTTTCTTTGTTCATGCAGTAGTCTCATTTTATCTCTTTTAATTATCATATCTCTCTCCCTCTCTTGCATTGTTTGAGTTTTTGGTTTCTTCCTTGGCATGATGATAATTTCTATAAGTCAAATTATTCAAACATCTAAATTACTTACAATTTGTAAATTACAAATCATTAAAATATATATAAAAATTACAATTATTTCAATGAATATACAATATATATTAAACAATTTGTCAAATTTCTAATCATTTCCAAATAACAATTCATTCAAACATATAAATTTCAATAAATTCACTATATATGAAACAACATGTAAAATTATAATTAAATTTGTCTCTATATAACAACAAAGAATTTTTTTAAAGGACTACACTAACCTCTTCTATAGAAAGAATATTTGAAAAGCCTACAAATAGTGTATCCAATGATTGAATTTGAATTTGGTGTTTGCTAGCTTTAAATAGAATGAAAGAATGTTCAAAAGGCCTTCAAATAGTGTTTACTAACTTCCAATAGCTTACAACCCATGTTTTCTATTAGAACAATAGAATACACAATAGACAAAAAGTAGAATATGGACCAGCAAGAACCCAAACTTGCATTATGACCATTTTTTGTTGTTCTCATATAGTGCATATGCACTATAAAGCATGTACACACTATGTCAAAAAAAATGTCTCCCTATCCCACCATCCCCCATCCCCTAGTCTCTTTGACTCTCTCTTGTCTCTCATCCCCTACTCTCTCTTGCTCTGTCTCCTCTCCCATACCCTACTCTCTCTTAGTCTCTCTCCTCTCCTATCCCCTACTCTCTATCTCCCTTGGGCTACTCTCTCTTTATCTATCTCCCTCTCCCACTCCATCTCCCACTACCTACTCTCTTTCTCCCATCCCCTACTCTCTCTCTTATACACACTCCCATCCCTCTCTCTCTCTTGCTCTCCCTCTCACACTCCATCTCCCATTGCTACTCTCTCTCTCTCTCTATCAATCTCCCTCTCTCACTCCCTCACCCATCACCTACTCTCTCTCCCATCCCCTACTCTCTCTCTCACTCTCCCTCTCCCAATCCCTCTCTCACCACCTATTCTCTCTCTTTCTCATTCTCTGTCCCATCCCCTAGTGTCTCTCCTCTCATATTCCCTACTCTCTCTCACATAGACACACACTCCCATCCCTACTCTATCTCTCTCTCTCTCTCTCACCCTCCCTCTCCCACTCCCTCTCCCACCGTATACTCTTTGTCTCTCCTACACACACTCCCATCCCCCCTCTCTATCTTTCTCTCTCACTCTCCCACTCCCTCTACCATTACTTCTCTCTCTATCTATCTCCCTCTCCCACTCCCTCTCCCATTTCCTACTCTCTCTCCCATCCCCTACTCTCTCTCTCTCATTCTCCCTCTTCCACTCCCTCTCCTACTACCTATACTCTCTCTCACTCTCCCTCTCCAACTGCCTACTCTCTCTTATTCTCTCTCCCATCCCCTACTCTGTCTCACTCTACCCCTCCCATTGCCTACTATCTCTCTCTCTCACTCCCCCATCCTATACTCTCTCTCATTCTCCCACCCCCTACTCTCTCTCTCTCACACAAAAAAACACTTCCATCCCCCTTCTCTCTCTCCCTCTCCCTCTCTCACTCCCTCTCCCATCACCTACTTTTTGTCACTCTCTATCCCATCCCCTACTTTCTCTCTTACACACACTCCCATCCCCCCTCTCTCTCACTCTCCCTCTCACACTCCCTCTCCCACCACTACTTTGTCTCACTATCTCTCTCCCTCCCCCACTCCCTCTCCCATCACCTACTCTCTCTCCCATCCCCTACTCTCTCTCTGTCGCTCTCCCTCTTCCACTCCCTCTTCCACCACCTATTCTCTCTCTCACTCTCTCTCCTATCCCCTTCCCTCTCTCCTCTCCCATCCCTTAATCTCTTTGATCAACAAACAATCCCATCTCCCCCTCTCTCTCTTGATCTTGCTCTCCCACTCCCTCTCCCACTGACTACTCTCTCTCACTCGCTCTCTCCCATCCCCTATAGTCTCTCTCTTACGCACACTCCCATTCCACTCTCTCTCTCTCACTCTTTGTCTCCCACTCCCTCCACCACCACTACTCTCTCTCAGTATCTATCTCCCTCTCCCACTCCCTCTCCCATCACCTACTCTTTCTTCCATCCCCTACTCTCTCTCTCACACTCTCCTTCTCCCACTCCCTCTCCCACCGCCTACTCTCTCTCACTCTCTCTCCCATCCCCTACTCTCTCTCTCACTCTCCCTCTCCCACTACCAACTCTCTCTCACTCTCTCTCCCATCCCTACTCTCTCTCTTTCTCTCACTCTCCCACTACCTACTCTCTCTCTCCCATCCCTACTCTCTCTCTTGCTCTCACTCTCCCACTACCTACTCTCTCTCTCTCATCCCATACTCTCTCTTTCAATCTCCCACCCCCTACTCTATCTCTCACAGAAACACACTCCTGTCCCCCCTTTCTCTCTCGCTCTCCTTCTCTAAATCCCTCTTCCACTACCTACTCTCTCTCTCACTATCTCTCTCATATCCCCTACTCTCTCTCTCTCTCTCTCTTACACACACTCACATACCCCCTCTCTCTCTTTCTCTCCCTCTCACACTCCCTCTCCCGCCACTGCTCTCTCTCTATCTATCTCCCTCTCCCGCTCCCTCTCTCATTTCCTACTCTCTTTCCCATCCCCTACTCTCTCTCTCTCTCTTTTTGTCCCTCTCCCACTCCCTCTCCCAATGCCTACTCTCTCTCTCTAGCATCCCCTACTCTCTCTCTCTCCTCTCCCATCCCCTACTCTTTCTGAAAAACACACACTCCTATCCCCCCTCTCTCTCTTGCTCTTTCTCTCCCACTCCATCTCCCATTGCCTACTCTCTCTCTCTCTCTCTCTCTCTCTCTTCCATCCCATATTCTCTCTCTTACACAAAATTCCATCCCCCACCTCTCTCTCTCCCTCTCCCACTACTACTCTCTCTCTCTATCTATTTCCCTCTCCTACTCCATCTCCCATTTCCTACTCTCTCTCCCATCTCCTACTCTCTCTCTTGATCTCCCTCTCCCATTCCCTTTGCCACTACCTCCTCTTTATCACTCTCTCCCATCCCCTACTCTCTCATACTCTACCTCTCCCACTCCCTCTCTCACTACCTACTCTCTTTCTTACCATGTCTCCCTCTCTGACTCCCTCTACCATCACCTACTCTCTCTCTCTCTCTCTCTCTCTCTCTCTCTCTCTCTCTCTCTCTCCCCCATCCCCTACTCTCTCTCTCACTCTCTCTCACTCTCACTCTCTCCCTCTCCACTCTCTCTACCATTTCCTACTCTCACTCTCTCTCCCTTTATGTACTCTCTCTCTACCACCCCCTACTCTCTCTCTCTCACTCTCACACTCTCTCCTATCACCTACTCTCTCTTACATGCACTCTCATCCCCCTCTCTCTCCCTCTCCCACTCCCTCTCCCACTGCCTACTCTCTCTCTATCTCTCTCTCTGTCGGGCTACTCTTTTTCTCTCTCCCCTCTTCCATCCCCTACTCTCTCTCTTACACACAGACACAGAAACTCCCATCTCCCCTCTCTATCTCCTCTCCTATCCCCTACTCTCTCTCACTTACACACTCTCTTGCTCTCCCTCTCCCACTCCCTCTCCCACCACCTACTCTCTCTCATCCTCTACTCTCACTCTCTCTCCCATCTTGTACTCTCTCTGTCACCCCCTACTCTCTCACACACACTCTCACACTCTCTCCCATTCCCTACTCTCTCTCTCTTACGCATGCTCTCATCCCCCTCTCTCTCCCTCTCCCACTCCCTCTCCCATCACCTACTCTCTCACAAACACTCTCTCCCATCACCTACTCTCTCTTCACTCTCTCTCTTAGGCTACTCTCTCTCTCCCCTCTCCCATCCCCTACTCTATCTATTTCATAAACACACACTCCCATCCTCCATCTCTCTCTCCTCTCCCATCTCGTAGTCTCTATATTTCTCACACATAATCCCATCCCCCCACCCTCTCTCTCTCTACTCTCTCTTACACACACTCCCATCCACCCTCTCTCTCTCCCTCTTCCACTCCCTCTCCTGCTGCCTACTGTCTCTTCCATCCCCTACTATCTCTCTTAGGATACTCTCTCTCTCTCCCCTCTCTCATCCCCTACTCTCTCTCTTTCACACACACACACACACACTCCCATCCCCCCTCTCTCTCTCCTCTCCCATCCCATACTCTCTCTCTCTCACACTCCCATCCTCCTCCTCTCTCTCTCCTTCTCCCACTCCCTCTCCCACCACCTAATCTCTCACTCTCTCTCTTCCTCTATACTCTCTCCCATCCCTTACTCTCACTTTCTCTCTCTCATCCCCTGCTCTCACTCTCTATGTCCCATCCCCTACTCTCTCTCTATCACCCCCTACTTTCTCTCACACTTTCTCTCTCTACCCTCTACCATCCCCTACTTTCTCTCTCACACACACACTCCCATCTCTCTCTCTCTCTCTCTCTCTCTCTCTCTCTACCTATCTCCTTCCCTCTCTATTGAAATTTAGGTCTTAATAATGTGTGTGCACTAAAGCGCATATACACTAAAGTGCACACACTCTATCAAGGCCCAAATTTTAAAAAGCTTTGAATAGCGTGCATGCGCTATAGTGCACATGCGCTATTGAAAGCTTTGCACTATACCAAGCCTAAGGCTTGGTTTTTCTTTGGGGATCCAACCCAAAGATTTGCAGTCTCTAAACTAGTTCGAGATGTGTTTTTTTGCAAACATACAAAAATGATTGATTTTTTTTGTGTATAACATATAAAATCAAGTTACATGACATTGTAGGTCTCTATGTTACTTATATAACCATATAATTTATTTTTATTTGAACTATTTCAATCCTTTCAAATATAATTTCTTTTGAATGTATGTCCATTTTTTGTCAAAAACCAATAGGTACTCATTGAGCTATAGATTTTAGCTCATTCATCAAATTTTACAACAACTTATTTTTTTAGAAACTAGACTCCATTCTACACACTTTAAAAAAAAGAAGTTTTGATTTTAGATTAGTTTTATATCATTTCTAGGGGAAGCACATAGATATTTCACATTTTTGGTATGTGTCCAATTAAAAATTCATTAAAAAATGCACATTATAAAATTACCCAAAAAATCTAGGATAAACTACATAGTGTTACTTAACTTTTGACTAGAGCAATTAAAGAATTACACAAAAAAAGTTAAAATTTTAGGGGCCCACACTTTGTACTGTGTTATTTTTTTTTTGAATAAACAATACCACTTTCTATGGCCCACTTTTTGAGTACCTAAAACTAAACCATTTTGAAAAAAATTAGTAGTTTAGAAACTAGATTCAAAGGACTACTACTTTTGTTTTTGTCATATATCTAAAAATTTTGAGCGTAACTATCTTCAAATTCTTGTTCAAGTTAAAAAATTGTTGATTTTAGAGAAAAGGTGTCTACTTATACCTCACTTTTGGAATCACAACTTCGTGCACTTACCCTATTGTCCCTACAAAAATTGTAAGGGCTTTAATAATCAAATACTTCTAATCACAATTACTTAGTGACATTGTAGGCAACATCGTCACATTAAAGGGGGAAATCATTTTTGTCTATTGGTGAATGTGGTTTCCATCTAAGACAACATTGAGGTGTGAATATCAAAGTAGAAGCTAGTGCTCCCATGGAAGAAGATGGTCATGAGGTGGGGAACACAATTTAACATGTTGGTATTGGCACAGCTGATCATGTGCCAAAGAACATGATTTAAGAAGTTTTTATTGGCTCGCAATGGATAAAGATGATGATACTAGCATATATGAAGATGATTATGAAGAGAACCTTAATAAACCTACAATTTAAATGGAATATGAGCCCTGTACCAAGGCTCCCAAACAACTCTTCTCTCTATTGTATTCTTGTTGGTGAACTTCAAGGTAATAAAAGGTATATAAAATGTAGCAATCTTACATATGCTAAGGTATATTACCATTTTTTTCATCTTCTATTTTAGTTTTCCATTAATTTATTTTATTAAAAAAATTTCCATAGGTTGATAGATGAGTGTTTGTTACCACCATCAAACATTCTACCTCACTTTTACCAAGAATTATCAGCCATTATGAAGGATATTATAATGGAGTACCAAACCATATGTTCATATACCAATAATCACACTATATATGATAAACAACATAAATTTTCCATGAAATTCTTTTATTTTCATATTAGTAGATATCAGTTAGATCAAATAATAAAAAGTGTGCCTCGTAAGGTTCTTCGGTACATTCCCATTATTCCATGCTTGCATTGATTATTCAAGTTCACTAGATTTACACAATTTATAGATTACCAAGCATGAAATAGAAGTCAAGATGATATTATGTGAATGACTAAGGATGGTTATACATTTAAGGAAATAAAACATATGTTGCCACTCTTTAAAGAAGAACCTCATAATACAAAGCTTTCATTGCCAGCGGACGATGTCAATCAATTTGGAGAGATGAGATCTATTTACTTGGTCTTCCCTATTTCTATTATTAACAACAACATTCCTTCTTGGATGCTATTAAAGTGGGAGCACATAATTTTTGAAATGATTAAGCTAGGTATTTTCCATTTAATAGTTATCTAAAATAATTTATAAATGCCATAGCTAAATTGTCATAATAATTATGTTTTGTTTATGTCCATTCAACAAGGTAAGTGCCAAGTGAAATATATCAATCTATATATTGATCTCTTTATTGATGATATGTTGGAGTTATGGAATGGGATCACTATGTATGATATCTCTACACCAATTGTTCAATGATAATTTCAATTATGTGTAATGCCTATATGGACAATACATGATGCCCATTGGCTAACACATTTTTGTGGTATGTAAAACTATCAATGCATATTTTTGCTATGTAATAGTCTTAACATATTTTTATTGTATGTTTAAGTTTTGCATGATAATTGTAAATATACAAATTAAGACATGTCATCCAATTATACACAATCCTTTAGGCCTTCAGACAAAGGGAAAATTTACATGTCCAATTTGTGGCCCAAAAATGAAATCTCATCATTCAAAAAATTTAGGAAAGAAGGTGTTCAATGAGAATAGACACTCTCTCCATAAAATTCACAAGTATTGAATTATCCAAAAATATATTTTCAATAGGAAAGAAGAGAAAATGTCAAGGCCACAAAGAATGAAACCCCACCTATGGAATTTGAAATACAATAAAATGAATCATCAAGGTAATGTCATTTAATCTAATACAAGTTTTTGTGTAAAATTATTATTTGGATAATATTTTTTGTTTAGTAATGATGTAATTGGTTTTTGTGAAGGTTGTCAAGTCATTCCTGAGCAACTTCCAAAAGGACTTAAAAGCTATCCTAGACAATTTAGTAGGTTGTCATACTATGAGCACCTCCCAATCATATACTTGTTTGATGTTGCACATTGGAAAGAATGTAACAGAAACATGATGAAAAATATTCAATGGAAGCCATGACAAAGAAAAAAGGTTAAAAATTTTAATAAAATTCATGAATCTAATCATGTATTGAATTTTTTCATTGAATTAAATAGAAATGGAAACTAGATTAATGTGAGAGCCCTTTCTTGGTTATTAATTCCATAGAAAATTGATGCCACATTTGAAACCATACAAAAAATTAAATTTCCCACTGGATTTTTTGCAAACATAAGAAAACTCAAATCATAGAAAGGTGATTTTGGGTTAATGTTGGAAACACATGATTAGTATACCTTTGTCAAGGTAAATTGTGTTTTTTTTCTATTTACAATATATTTGTAAAACTATATCTACTTTTCATTGTATTATTTTATAATATATTGAAAATATCATTTTATCATCATTGTAGTACAATCTACCTCTATCTATCACACACCACTTAGACAATAGGAGTGTCAAACACGTTATATATGATCTAGGGAAACACATGAGGTTAGAAATATTATTTCTTAGATTTGTTGTATAGATATTATTTTTGTGTCTTGCTTTTCTTTTTCTATAATGTATTTTATAATTTTTTTGTATAGTCTCATTAATATGTTTCTGCATGATGAATATATTCAAGGTATTTTTCATATAAATAAATTGATAAAAAGGCATAAAATATTGGAAGAGAAAAATTGCTCAGTTTTTTGAATGAATTGTAAAATGTCTACCTTCAAATTTTTTAAATGCATAAGAACATTGCCTCATACATCTAGTTGATGATATAGAACTTTGTGGACTTATACCAAATAGGTCCTGAGAATGAGAAAAAAGATACAAATCAATAGCAAAATGGAAATATCTAGTAGTAGATAGTGGGTGTCAAGAAATAGAAAAATGATACCAAGTCACACATAGAGAGAGTTGGATATTAGGATGACATTGCTAACTAAAATGAACATGAACCCAAAACTGAACTAGAGAGAGATAATAAGCTTGAAATCAATTTTCAAGATTTACCTCTAGAAGAAGAGAGAAGGAAAGAACCTATACTAGAAAAATATATAAGAATACATCATGCACCTAAGAAAATCATTGGAGATAATGAATCTTGTGTTATGAAAAGAAAGAGACTTAGAAGTGAGACATGCTTACATTGTGAGTTTGGGACCAAATCTATAAAATATTCTTTGGAGAATTAGTACTAAATACAAGTAATGAATGAAGAAATTGAGAAAAATAAAAAGAACAAAATATGGACATTTCTACCTAGACCTAAATAAAAAAATGTTTTTGGAATAAAGTGGGTATTCATGAACAAGTTGAATGAAAAATGTGAAGTCACAAGGAACAATGCTAGATTGTTATGCAAAGGTTATGCACAAGAAGAGGGTGTTGATTATAGGGAAACATTTTTCCCTATAGCAAGACTAAATGGAGTTAGAAAACTACTAGCATATTCTACCTTCAAAGGATTTAACGTGTACTAGATTGATGTCAAATATGCATGTCTCAATGGGATACTTGAAGAAGAAGTATACATAGAGAAACCTAAAGGATTTCTTGACCCAAGAAAGAAAAAGTATACATAAAGAAACTTGCTAGATCATGGTATAAAAGACTACACAATTATTTTGCGAAGATTAAATTTTCAAGAACTAATGATAACAATAATTTGGACTTGAAGGATAGAAAGAACAATGAGGTATTATTATCTAGATTTTTTGTTGATGATATCATTTTTGGAGGCAAGGAAGCATTATGCAAATCACTTTCTAATGAAACGAGGAAGGAATTTAAAATGTCAATGTTTGGAGAGATCAAATCATTTGTTGGATTAAAAGTATATCAAATGAAATAAGGTATCTTCATTACTATTAGTAGTGGGCTGGCATCACTCGTAGGATTCGTGACATGGCTTAACCACCTCCTATTGTTCTATATGACTATTAGTTGCATCAAACATTGATAGGTTAATCTTTTGGTGAAATGGTAACCCTTTCCTTTCTAATAATTGGTATCAGAGCTTGGTCACAAGTTTGAATTGTGAGGCCACACCTCGACCCTTCGTAGCCTTAGTTGTTACTTTATCATTTTGATACTCACAACTCGAGATGTCGAGACATTATCTGATGCTTAGAACATACTATATTATTTCATGTTGTGTGATGTTACTTTTAGATATATTTGATGATTGTCATTTAATGTTTCATGTATATGTATGTTGATGAAATCAGTAAATGTAGGATGGAGACTTTGATTTAAGAGATTTTAAATGATTAAGAATTAAGCAAGATGAACAAACCTTTATTGATGTATGTTTTAATTTATGTGAATTTTGGATACGTATACATTTATGTACATGTGATTTTATGAGACTACTGATGTGTGCAATGAGTGTGCAAATACTTAGCCGAGAAACCCTACGGAGGAACAAAATTGATCTCTATGTGCTAATTTTGGAAACCTTGTTGTTCATAATTCACGTATTGTATTGTGAGATGTATGTATGTATCTGTCTATGTTCAGTGAATGTTAATGTTTGTAATTATGTTCTTTTTGTGTTGCTTGACACTCATAAATTGGTTATGTTCTTCAGTATGTTGATTAGGGTTAGTTGTGTAATCTTTGGACCCAAGTTGGTTTAAGTTAGTGTCAGTTTGCTAATTGGATTTTTAATCGAGGTTAGTCTTCCCTTAATCTGAATTAGTGTTTATCTAATGTTAGAGTAGTTAGATGGTCCTATTTTATTCTTAGATATTTTGTTTGGCTCTAAACCTTTTTCCTAAGGCTTAAAACATGAAACTATTATACCCAAAGGGTATGGGTATGGGTTAGTGGTCTTTTCCAACCCCTAAGCCCCTTTTATTGACTTTTGAGGTCACTCAAAAAGTCTCTTTTTACCTTTGTACGAAAATTGACCATTGTTCCATGAGATGCCTCACCCCACCTCCTTTTAGTGTCTAGCCATAGTGAGGGTAGAGTTAGGAGTTTCTAGAATTGCAAGTGGGTGGGAGAAGTTATTGATCCCTTTGGTGGTTGAGTTTGAAGCTTATTTAGAGGCCCTTCTTGGACTAGTGGGGTTTGTTACCCAATCTCTACATTTAGAGAGGAGTTCTTGAAGATTGAAGCAAGGAAAGGGAAGCTCTACTCAAACTTATTCATTTTCCATTACCTCTTTGTGAAGGTAGGAATTGTCATCTCCCCTGTTTAGATTTCCTTCTTGTTTCATGCTTATGCTACCTTGTTGTTGTTTGCATGTTTGTATGTTTGTGGGTATGTTGGGAAGATTTAAAAACCATGTTATTTGGATGTTTTCTTTTCATGTTTATGTTTGAAATTTTTAGATTTTCTTGCATGGGTGTTTTGGTATTACTCACCCTTGGATAGGGCAGAAGTGACCAATTTTGGGAAAGGTCTATTTAGTTGGACTCTAACCAGTGTAGAGTCTCTTCTTAGGATGAGAAGAGGGAGAAAGGGTAGGGTGTTATGGGCCCCTACCTATCAGCACAAACCTTGTATGATTATGGTATGTTGAAATGGAAGAACGAAAGTTCTTGGTTTATAGCCTCGATTGGGCATTTGTTTGGTGTTGTGCTTGACTTCTCCTGGTTGGAAGAATCCACCTTTCCCTAGTGTTGATTCATTGTTAATCATATAGTGATAACCTTGTGTAAATATGCATGTTTGAATTGTTCTTGGTCATGTTTTTGGTCACCTGATCAGATTTTGTTCCATCCATGGTTCTTGAAATGTGTTGTAGAAATTGTTATAAATCTCTTGATGAAGGTCATGAAGAAAATTCAAGTAAATTGTTGAAATTTGCGATTGAGATCCTATTGTAAATTATATTTTAAACTTTTTTGTAAATGGCAACGAAGCTAGTTTTTCTTCATGGTTCTTTCCCGACTGAGCCTTTGAATCAGGTTTGCCAATAAAATTGGTGTTTTGAGTATATTTGGTTATCATGTGATTTATTCGTGATTTAAATTTAGATGGATGAATCTCAAAAATAGGATGGAATTTATGATGTTCAATTTGGTAAAATTTCAAGTTTTCCCTTATGTTGAAAAAGAAAATTATGATCATGGATGTAGATTCAGGTTGCATGATTATTCGAATCAAACAATTCTTGCATTATTGATTTCAAACGAATAATCCATACTCTTGGTCTATTAAGTTGTAATAAGTCCTTATAGATTTTCTTTGAAAATAAAATTTTTATTCCCCTTTGGTTATCAATCAACTGAAAATGTTATGCTTAGAAAATTTTAGACCAAAAAAATATATATATACTTGCCTTGTAATTTCTATACTTAAAAAAAATTTCTTCAAAAAAATGTGTGTTGCAAGAGAGTAAAAATCTCTGCCTTTTGTATGGGAGAAGGAATTATATGGGTTTGAACAACAGAGAATATTCCATTAATTATCCTTTTCATTTAAATTTTGTAATAAAATAAAATAGGAGAAAACATTGTTATGCTTGTTAAAATTACAAAGAAAATTCAAAAAAATGTATATATATAATCATATATACTAAATATCCTAAGCTACCTAATAATCTTTTTGTCTTAAATTCCTTTCCATCTTCCCATGGGTGTCACTTTTAGAAAATGCTTTAAAAAAATGGTTTTTTATTAAATAGTTTAGCAAGTCAAAATGTACATGGGAGGGGTGACATCACCCTGCCCCCCATCTCCCATCTCCTTCCTTGGCTAAGCGCTCACCTCATTTGTTTTGGATGGAAGTTGAAGTAATAAAATTTCTTTTAGTCATGGAAATCAAGTGTTTTTCTTTAACATTTGAAATCTCCTCCAAACCTTGCTGAGCACCCAACTTGGGGCTTTGTTCCTTGCGTGGATGGGAAGTGGAGGTACCACTGACGTCGGGTCAGTGAGCTCGGGCAGTGCGCCCAACCTTTGGGAAGCGCTCATGTTGAAGGGGGGTCAAAACAACTTGGCTAGTGGCCAAGTGGCGTGGTTAGGTGTAGGGTAGTTAGTAGAGTAGGGTTTAGTGTTTGTTAGGTGCTAGTTAGTATTGAGGTTAGTGATAGAATTAGTTAGTTTAAAATATTATTAATTTTTGTTAGTATAGTATTGTTAGAAAGATTAGTTTATTTTCGAAATTAGTTTAATGCATCTATGGTATAAGTTAGTTATTAGTTTAGTTGTAAATGTATTTTAAGTTATTAGTATAATTTGTAGATTTATAATTTAATATGTAGTTAAGTATCATAGATTTAGTTGATATTTAAATTAATATTATTAGTTAGAAAATGTTTTATTTAAGTTATTTGAACTTTCACATTAATTTTTTTTTAAAAAGTTTTAGTTTAAAAATTTGTTTAGATGGGTTACTTTTATTAAGTATTAAATTTAGTTAGTTTTCTTTTATAATTTAAGATTAATAGTATTTATAGTGTTCGTTAAGTTATGGGTTATTATAAGAAATCAATTAGTTTTATTTTTTCAAAATATAGATAGAAGTTAGTTTGTTTTTTTCGATTCTTTCAATTTTAGCTTTAGTTAGTTAGTTTTAAGTTAAATTAATTACTGGTTAGTTAATTAAATATATGACTAGTCTAAGATTCGCAATTATAACATTTAATTTTATTATTGATATTAGTGTCTTAGTATGTTCTAAATTAAAATTCATTCATGCAATCCTAGTATAAATTAGATAATGATAAAATAGTTGGTAGATGTATTATTAAGTCTGGCAAGTGATTAGTCAATAAATATTAATTTATTTAGTACGTCCTTTTATTGATTTAATATCAAAAGATTTAGATTAGAAGTCTGTGAGAAATGTTAATATTGATTGTTTAAAAAATTATCATAATTATGTAAATTGAGTTTTGATGACTATTAGTTATAGTTAAATGTATGATTGATTAACTAAGAAAATTAAGATTAACATTTTATTGGGTTATAATGGTTATGTTATTTGATTTTCGATTTGACTAATATAAAAGAGAATGAAATAGGTTTAATTAAATGGAACATCATTGTTGATTTGTGTTTTTTTTATTTAACTATATTGAATTACTTTATTTTAGTTTTGATTTGAAAGATGTTTTGCATATTAGGTTTAAGTATGATAGATTAATAAAAAGGTTTAAAAAAGGGTAGAGATCGTTAGATATTAGTGCTTATGCTCATTTATTATCTTGTTTAAATTGTTGATTCATGTGTTAAGTTTTAGTTGTAATTTTAATTATGGATTAGTTTTAATTTATTGGTAACTTAATTAAGTTTTAGAGTATCTTTAATTATTAACTTATCTTTAAAAAAAAAAATTGGTCGTGTGTTTTTCCCTCGAGATTTGGGCATGACATGAATCATGTTGACCATGATGAGTGATGCTTGTAGGGGGATTGTTGGTAGTGGGCTAGTGTCCCTCATAGGATTTGCAATATGGCTTAACTACCTCCTATGGTTCTATAAGACTATTGGTTGTAGCATGCATTAATAGGTGAATCTTTTGGTGTAATGGAAACCCTATCCTTTCTAACAATTACTCAATCCAAATATATCAAGGAGATATTAAGAACTTTTGGAATGGATAATTAAAGACTAGTTAGTACTCCTATTTCTATTAGACATAAGTAATCTAAGAACGTTGATTGTATTGATGTCAATTAGATATTATACTAGTCAATGATTTAAAAACTACAATAGGTTGTTCACAAAAAACCTAATATTGCATTGGTAGTTGGGATAGTTGCAAGATTTTCTACATGTCCTAAGGGGAATCACATGATGGTATTTAAAAGGATAATGAGATATCTAAAAGGAATAGAAGATTATGGATTTTCTTACAAATTAAATAATATGTTTAAGCTAAAGGTGTTTACTGATTCTGATTGGGTAGGAAATGTTCATGATAGAAAAAAGAAAAGTGCATTTGCACTCTTTCTATGAAAGAGACTAATTTCATGGACAAGCAAGAGGTGGAATAGCATTTCTCAATCAATAGTTGAAGCTAAATATGTGGCAGCAATAGCAAATTGTTCAAATATCATATGCATCAAGCAATTGTTGCAAGGTATGAAGGAAGAGATTAAGGATCTAGTTATTGTCTATTGTGAAAACACTAATGCTATTAACACATTAAATAATTTTGTGATGCACACAAACACTAAGCATGTTTCCATCAAGTATTATTATTGAGAGAGTTAGTTCAAGACAAAGAAATGAAATAGGAGTATGCGAACACTAACAACAAAATAGCTAATATATTCACTAGATCGTTACCTAAAGATGCTCATGAATATCTAAGAGGTAAACTAGGGGTGGATCCCCTAGACTAAGCTACATAAGAAAATATAGTGTTCTACATCAAATGTGTTGATGAGACTATCTTACAAGTTGATGCAAATAATCTTACATTAGGAGTTTCTTGAAGTAGTAGTCAAGGAAGAAGGATAGTATAATGTTGTATAAATCATACATAGATGATAGATGATGAAATTAGTATTGACATGAAGATATCTACTTGGAAAAGATGCATGAGTTAAAATGCCTTTGGCATTGCTATCAAAGGTGGAGAAAATGAAAGTTAGTCACCCATGTAAAAAAATGAAGAGTCACTATCATAAGACAGTTAGAGAAAATGAAGGAGGGAGTATTGATAAAAAAAGAAAGAGAAGATGAGATAAATTGATAGGAATTAAAAGTGTTGTCAGAAATACTAAAGAATCTGATTGATTTCATGATCTGACATGAAAAAAGGGAGTACATGTGTTGCATACTAGAGTTACATGGATGAGAACTAGAATGAAACATAAGATAGATATTGTTGGACATAGAGATCTAAATTAGAATGAAACTAAGGATATTAGTGAAGACCTAATATAGTACATAGAGGGAGTTTTCTTGATTTAGTATATGTTTTTGATTCCATGGTAACTAGAGGTTTTCCATCAATGCAAAAAAAAGGAAATTATTGTAAACAACAATTGGAACAATTGTTATGTTATCATTGATGTCAAACCTTATTAGTGAGATTGTTTTCTATCTAATTTGAGTGGATTATTTATATGATTGATGAAGAGGATTTGAGAAGTTTGTTATAGCAAAAGCACCTAGAGGAAAGGTTGAGTTATGAAGAGGAAACTACAAATGGACATTTGTTTATTTATACTTCAATAAGATAAAGTGATTATTTAAATCATGTAAAAAATGGAGAAGAAATTTTTACTGAAGTCCTAAAGAAGTGATCAAACACCAATTGAATGCATGGGCTTGACCAAGCAATAGAGAAGAAGATTATGGAATTTACAATACATGTCAACTGATGCTAGTGTTGACCGAGCCATAGTATAAGCCGAGAAGAAATAGTGTTGACTAAGTATCAGTATTCATTGTGTGACAATATATGTTTTGAAAAATAAATCTAGTAGCAACCAAATAATCTAGTGATGATTGAGGGTCAGAACACAGTCTTGGCCGAGTGACAACATTTTAATACTTAATGAGAAATCATAATTTCTAGTTGAGAGAGTAGATTTATTGGAATATGTAAAGCATATTCAAGATATAAATGGATGACATGGAACATTCAAATCAAGGGAATCCATTTCTATCCATTTCTATGCAAGAATTCATGAAAAAAATTTTATAAAAGATGAGGATGAACAAGAAGGTCAACAAATTAATTGTATGTGTTCAACTGATCATAACCCTAAGATCTATGATGGTGTATAAGTAGGAAAAATATTACAATTATGTCTATTTAAGGAGTGACAAGAAATAATTTTAAAGAGTTTTTGAAGGTTTGAATAGTTGTTGATGCTATTGACTGGAAAACTTAAGTAGAAGGCTGAGAAGACTTAGAAAGAGGGGAAGTGTGACTACTTCAAGTGTTACCAAGTGAATCAGAGACTGATATGATAATGAAGGTATGTCCATGGATCAACTTGTGAGTTATATTTTTCAAATAAAAACATATTGTTACTTTCTAATGATTGTATTAGTTTAAAATCATTTTATCAAGGTTGACCTAACAGTTATAAGTAAATCCTTTAATCAATGTGGTCTTCTAATATAATTTTTGGAAAACATTTAGTTGATTGTGTATTATCTTTGATGTTACACAAAATTTCATATCGTTATTAGTCAATGTATGTTGAGCTCGCTCAAGTGATGAAGATAATTTCTTCTGTCTTCCAATAATTCTAGAGTTTTCCAAAGTTTTGCAGATAGTGTCTACCAAGTTCACTTAGTTGAAAAAGGGAAGATCTTAGAAGTTGAGTGTTAACTGAGCTAACTTGATTAATGAAGGAAATGTTGGATGGAAACAGTGTTAACCAAGCTCACTCAGTTACCAAATGAAATTTTTGAATATTTAGTGTTAACCAAGTTCACTTGGTTAATAAAGGAAAATAATCTTTGAGTTAGTTTCCACTGATCAGGGTTGTTTAACAAAGTACTTTCCTTTTTTTGGCTTATTTAGTTCAATTGTTTTGATTATTAGTTCTATCTATCTGAGAAGATGAATATTGAGTATTCTAGGTTGTATTGAAGCTAATTTGATAATATGTAAGACATAAATATAATGTTAAGTTGAGTCTTGAATGTGTGGAAGAGAATAGAAGATTTGAAGATGCTTAGAGGAAGTGAATTAGAAGGATAAGCAGAATATCCTTATTGAGCTCCAAAGATACATTTGATTAGAAATGATCAAGTATACAAGCTAGAATTAAGGTCTATAAGAAGGAAATTAGTTGCATTAGAAATCAATTCATCTCATTGTTACTATCTAACCATTGTATCAGTGATCTAGATCTCTTGGAAAACCTGGCTTAACAAATATTTGTAAATCCTCTAACAAGGTGTGATTTCTAGATTGAAGTGTCTAAAGATCTCTAACAAGGTCACTCCTAATGGGGTGATTAAATCATCTAATAGGGTCACCCTAATGGTTTGTTTTGTAACCTTTAAATGGATTGGCTTCTAACAGGGCTCACTTAAGAAGAGTGAAAATTAGTAATTAGTTACAAATGGTAGTTTTTCCTAGATTTGTTTTCAAAGAAAAAATGATAACAACAACCTGTATATCAAGAAAGGACTAGAAAAGAAGATTGTGTCAAAAGAAATCTTTGTGGATGACACTTTATTTATAGGAAGTGATGATTTTTGCAAGGAATTATAAGAGGAGATGAGTAAATAATTTGAAATGTCCATGTTTGGAGAGATAAAACTCTTTGTTGGACTATAGATCCAATAGGAGAAAGGTGCTATCTGTATTACTCAATCCAAATATATTAATTAGATACTAAAGAAATTTTGAATGGAAAATTCAAGACCATTTGGAACACCTATGTCTATTGGACATAAGCTTTCCAAAAATTATGATTTCAACAAGGTAGATCAAACCACATACAATTCAATGATTGGTAAATTGCAATAAGTAGTGAACACAATGGATAATATTAAATTAGCAGTTGATATGGTGGCAAGATTCTTAGAAAATTGCAAAGAAAATCACATGATGGAAATCAAGAGAATCATGAGGTATCTAAAGGATACTGAAGACTATGGATTATGGTACAAGAAAGGAGGCAATTTGGATTTGAAAGCATTCACAGATGTTGATTGGGTAGGAAGTGTTGATGACATCAAGAACACTAGTGGTGGAGCATTCTTTCTTGGTAAAGGAATAGTTTCTTGGACAAGCAAGCAATAGAATTTTATTTCTCAGTCCAAAGTAGAGGCAGAATATGTGGTAGCAATAGTTAATTGTTCCAATGTCTCTTTTGGTTCAAGCAACTGTTGCCAGGTATGAAGATAGAAATCAAGGATCCAATGGTTATCTTCTATGATAACACTAGTGCAATTAATATATCAAAGAATCCTATGATGCACAACAAAACCAAGCACACTTTTATAAAATATTTTTTTGAGAGAGAATTAGTACAAGATAAAGAGGTAATGTTGGAATATGTGAATACTAAAGAACAAATTGTAGACATTTTCACTAATCCATTACCTAAGGATGCATTTTTGTTTCTAAGAGGTAATTTAGGGATCATTCCACTATCCAAAGCTCACCAAATGAAGCTTAGTGATGCATCAACTAGAACATGTTGAAGATCAGTCAGTTGATGCAATGTTAAAAAGGGTGCATTGCATATGAATTAGTACATGAGGTACATTGATATTAACTAAATATTGTCTTTGGCATAAGATGTCAAACAAGGAGAGTTTGATATCATATCACATAGAAATTTCCTAAAGAGGGATAGTATACGTTTCATAGAAATTTTATAAAGGAAGAATTATTCGCAGAGATATCAAAGAGGGAGAACTTGGTCTGATATCAAAGAAGGAGAGTTTTCTATAAAAAGAAGATGTTGAAGACAAAGTTTCTCTGATAGAGAGAGAAATAGAAGTAGAGGGAGCTCACACTAATAGAGGGATTTCTCATGGATGGGAAAAAAAATGAAACTAAGGATACACTTCTTACTTTATTCATGATCTAAAATTTTATTATATTATGACATCTTGAGTTTCCATTAATGCCAAAGAGGCAGATTGTTGAAAACAATTACTTAATTATGTATTATCTTTGATGTTACAGAAAATGTCATATCATTACTAGTTAGTGTATGCCAAGATCACTCGACTAATGAAGACAATTTGGTGTGTCTACCAAGCATTCTAGAGTTTTCCAAGTTCAAAAGAGAGTGTCTATCGAGTTCACTTCGGTGACAAAGGGAAGATCATAGAAGTTTAATGTTAACTAAGCTCACTTAGTTAATGAAGGAAATTTTGGATGGAAATAGTGTTAACTAAGCTCACTCAGTTACCAAAGAAAATTTTTGAATATGAAATATTAATCGAGTTCAATTAGTTAACACAATAAAATAATCTCTAAGATAGTGTCTATCGAGCAAGGTCGGCTAAAGAAGGATTTTCTTGTTTTGGCATATTGAACTCAATTAGTTAACACAATAAAATATTCTAAGTTATATTTAATTTGACTTAACAATATGTAAGATATAAATATAAGGTTAAGCTGAGGATTGAATGAGTGGAAGAGAATAGAAGATTTGAGGATGCTTAGAAGAAGTGAATGAGAAGGATAAGAAGAATATCCTTGTTCATCTATAAATATACATTTGATTAGAAGGGATCAAGTATACAAGCTAGAATTGAGATTTTTAATCAGCAATTTACTTGCATCAAAAATCAAGTCATCTAATTGTTACTCTCTAACCATTGCAGCTATGATCCAAATCTCTTAATAGAGTTGGCTTAATAACTATTTGTAAATCCTCTAAAAAGGTGGAATTTCTAGATTCAAGTGTCTAAAGACCTCTAACAAGGCCACACCTAACAAGGTGACTAAATTATCTAGCAAGATCACACGTAATAGTCTATTTTGTAACATTTAATAAGCTTGGCTCCTAATAGGGCTCACTATAGCAGAGTGAAAATCAGTAACTAGTTGCAATTGATGGTTTTTCCCAAATTGGGTTTCCAAGTTAAATCTTGGTGTCACTTGTGTTCATTCTATTTCTTTTATGTGTATGCAACTTAGTTAGATTAATTAGAGATAATATCTTAAGATTTTCATGTTGAGTAGTTGCCGAGTTATTTCAATGCTTGCCAAGTTTCAACATTTTTAAGTGTAAATCGAGTGACTATGTGTTTATCAAGCATCAATACTTTTAGTAAAGTTCATGTTATGTATTGACATCTAAGGGATCTAGGATTTTTCTTTTTAGCTAAGAGGTAAGTTAGGGGTAATGTAGGGGATTTATTTTTGTGGTAACTAATTGACCCCTCCCCTTTTAGTTACTCCTCTAATATTTCTAATAAAAAAATTTAAATTCCTCTAACAAGACCACTCCAAGGAGGGTGATTAAATCCTTTACCAAGCTCACATTTAATAGCGTATTTTGTAACCTTTAATAAAGTTGGCTCCTAATAGAGTGCACTTGAGAAGAGTGAAAAATTGGTGACATGTTACTAGTGGTTTTTCCCAAATTGAGTTTCCATGTTAAATCATAGTGTCAAACTTGTATGGATATTCATTGTGGTGATTTACTATTAATGTTTACATTCTACAAGTCTATTATTTTTAGGATAGTGAACTTCTAGTTTATGTTTAATGAAATTTTACTATAGAGGCCAAGCTATTGAATGTTAAGATATGAAGTTGTTTAAGTTTTAATTTTTTTGTTTGATTGGTACATTTGGACCCTGGTTAAATGATTCATGCCCCTCCTAATTATTCTAAACATTCTAACACATTTTTATTACATTTTTTTCTTTCCTTTCTTCTTTAGATTATATTATTTATCCAATTAGATATCATAGCATATGCTAACACCTTTTTATTACACATTTTTTCTTTCCTTTCTTCTTTTTTATTATCTTATTTATCCAATCAATTAATTCCTAAATAATGACATTAATTTGCAATAAATCATCTGAAATCTTTATATTTAATTTGATGTCCTAGAACATTAGTTAAATTGATCCTATCTTCCTGTTAAAAATAAAAAAGGAATGAAAATTGATTACATTTAATTAAATCAAATAATATATTCAATTAATTTTAAAAATTATATTAAATGAGATAAAAATTTAATTATCTTCTCAAAATTCTAAAATTGATGAAACAATGGCATTAAGAGAGTTTGAGTGAACCATTAAGTTCAAGTTACATAACATGAAATTAATAATCAAATGAAAGAGTTAAAATTTACCATGCATAAATAAAAAATAAAGTCAGGGGAATTGTTGCATTGTTGAACCATGAGAAACACCAAAAAATTGGGTGCCTAGCTATGTGAGGTGAAGGTATAGATTCAAGTTGTGAGGCAAGGATATTTCTTTCTCTTTGAAATTGTTTGTAAAGTTAGCTCTGTGCTTGAAGTTTCTTTGTTGTTGTATACTTGTGTCAACATTATTTAACATGAACATGTCATGTCAATTTCATTGAGTAAAATTGCCTACTAATGTCATTCCATTAGAATACTTTGTCTCTTGTGGAATTTCTTTTTAAATATTATCTTTTAGAAAATTTTGTTGGTAAAGCTAGTCATGTCATACTTAAAATTCAGAATTGCGTTGTTTTAATCAAAATTATCAAGTCTAGGAAGGTAAGCTATAATACTTAGATCTATTATAATTGACATTCATTTTTATGTTTCTATTATATCAGAATCTTTCTATGATATTTTCATACTTGTCAAAATCTAGGAAGGTTAGCTATCATACTTTGAGCTAGCATACTTAAGATTCATTTTTTTATCATTACACTATCACAATCTACTAGTGACATTAACATACTTTTCAAATCTATAGAGGAATTTCTATTAAAATTGGTCCTATATTGTTTTAGTATCTTCTTAACATCATCATGCTATCAAAATGTGTTGTTTGAAATTTGGTCAAACTATCAAAAAATGAGGACTTTTAGGTATTTGCTCATGTATATTTAAAACAAATCTCATGTGAGTTAAGAACTTAGGATCTTTGATCAAATTGTACTCATGTAGTGACTACCTAATTGTCACACTCCACCTGTCTAACTATCATGCAAGCTTTTCTCAAACTTTGTGAATTTTTTTTTTTAGAATTGTCAACTATTCCAAAATCTCTCAAAATTATACAATTTTACTCACATGAGACTACTAATTACTTGCTCGGGAAAGAATTGTCTCATGTGAGACTATACAAAAAATTCCAAAACAATGGCATTATTTCATAGTTAAGTCCCAAATCTGACATGTTCTATTTTATGTAAATTATTTGGTCCATCTTGGGTCTTTAATGGTCACTTCTAATTCTTAAAATATTATTTGAAATTAGGTCAAACATCTTGTTTTATTTTCCAAACTAGTCTCGAACACTACATCTAAAAATTTATATTGTGTTGTCACATTTGTTTCTACAAGATTTTTTTTACTTGAGATTTTTTCTAGTATTACTCTGACATCTTGTACCTCAGTATACATCACCTAATTCTTCTTATACACAAATTGAGACAAATTTTGAAAGATGAACTAGATGAACAAATTAAGATAGACTTGTTACTATTATACACTTTGATGGCTACTAAAACTTGGAGTTTGAGAAAGCTCATAGTTGAACAATCTAAGAGAATTAAGAATCCTTTTCAAGTATTCTAATTCTTGGGTGATTCTAAAATATCTCCATCGCCTTCCAAATGCCCTTATGTGAAATTAACTTTTACAAAGAAAGTCAACCCTTTATTCCAAGTACAATCATTTGCTAAAATATTTGACAATTTATCTCCTAAACCTTAGTATATCACAAGGACTAGAATGAAGACACCTCTTGAACCTAACATTGACATGGTAGTTAGACAACCATTAAAAAAAATTATGCAAGAGACTTGGCTAATTCTAACAAAAAAATCCCAAATGGTTTGGTCATTTGGAATGGTATTCTTAAGGAAAGAGACTTGGCTAGTTCTAAGACAATGTGGAAAGTGGGAAATGGTGAAGACATCCTCTTCTGACATGATTACTAGTTGTCCTTTACCATTTACATGATGACATGATTACCATTTACTAGTTGGCCAATAATGTTGATGTTGAATTAAATGATCTTGAACAATAAGAGGGATGAATTAATATGGGAGGATAATCCTAATGGTTGCTACTCGGTGGCATCAAGATATAATTCCCTTTGGCGCCTAAAAGAGAAACCTCCATGGACTAAGGCCTAGTTGCCTAGCCTTAATCCTAAGATTAATATGTTCTTCTAACTGATGTTATAAGATAAAACTCTCACTTTAGATTATTTGGCAAAGAAAGGTGAGTATATCCCATATAGATGTATTCTCTACAAGAATCAATTGGAGTTGATTAATCATATTCTTAAAAAATGTCCATAGTTCATGGAGGTTTGGTATTTACTCACAAAGAAATATGGGGTTAGTTGGTGCAAGCCAGGTAATGTTTCTTTTCTTTTGTCAATGGGATAATATGTATAAAGGAAAAAATATGCATGCTACAAGCCCTTTGACTTTGCCTCATTTTTCTATGGAGGTTGGAAGGAGAGTTCTAAACAATTAAAATTTTAGAGATAGAGAGGAATCTGCTTATGTGCTTGGGGACAAAATCGATAGTAATATGAAGGAAAACTTCTAGATAAGAAAGGGGAGAGATATTGAAGATGGAGGTAGGAATAAGGAAAAGGAAAGGGATAGGAAAACTAAAAGGTAGGAGCTAAAATGGAAACTCCCACCTGAGGGTTGGCATAAAGCCAACTTTGATGATGTGGCTAAAGGGAATCTTGGTCTTTTTGGATGTAGAGGAATAATTAGAAATGATCATGGTGGAGAAGTTTTTGCTCTCTCCTACCCCTTGATAATCCAAACAAACCATTATACTAAAGCCAGTGCTGCTCTCCACACTATTAAATTAGCCTTGGATGTGGAATTCAAAAAATTATGGCTAGAGGGGGACTCAAATAATATTATTAGATGTATAAAAAGGATTCATCCTATTTGGACAATTGAAAATATAATTGATGAAATTCGTAAAACACTTGGAAAATTTGAATGCATTTATGTAAGCCATGAGTATAGGGAGGCTAATTCAGTGGCTAATTGGTTAACCAATGAACTAGTAAAGAAAGAAATGGTGATGATATGGAATATTGATGGGAATATTTTGGTAGATGCAAAAATCCTAATTGATCAAAGAGGATCCAAGAAGGTACAGGTGAAATCCTAAGTTAATTATGGAAATAAATGCAAGTATGGGTGAAAGCCAATGCAATTATAGTAAATATGGAAGGAATAGGTAGGTGATGTTTACCATGTCAAATCAACATGATTTATGAGTCATCTATTTCGCTTACAACTTTCATGGAATCAAAAGAAAAAATGGTGAAAGACAAAGTAGTTTAGAACAGAGTATACAATGGATTGAGAAAGGGAAATAAGGGAAAACATTTATGAAAATTGTAAATGTTCAAGCTACATAGATGGTGTGTATAAGGAGTAGGAAAGAGCCAATATATGAGGCAGACAAATGGAAACAAAGAGCCAAAGTTTGGGAGAATTTTGAAAAGGGTGGAATTACCAATTATATTGCCAAGCTTCATGGATATGACCCAGTGATAACCAATCTTATGGGAAATTTTTGGAAGAAGGGCAAGGTCAAAGTGGATAGGGTGTCATATAAAATTACTTTGGAAGTCATCTCCCATGTCACTGAAACTCCAGACAATGGGTAAAAGTTCTATAGAGAAGTCTGTGAATGTGGTTAAGAATTTTTCCAAGAATACGGAAGAGAAAAAGGAACTGGTGAAATGCGAGACCTACTATGAAATGGACTCAATTAAGAATCTCTAGATGTATAAGTTGAGGGCCATTATTGAGTATATATCTCTAGATACCAGATTTTATAGGGTTAGAATCCATCATATTATTTTGCTTAATCATTTTCATTATGGGGTTAAGATTTGTTTTCCATTTTATTTGTATTCTTCAATGCACAAGAGCATTTTTGGGTACAAGAAAAAACCTACTTCTAACCCAGCCTTGCATGAGGGTTTACTACTCTTGATCTATGAGCATTTTAAGGCTCAATCTAGGAGTAAAACCATGGCTCATGGAGGGGCTACTTTTGAGGAGACTAGGAGTTCTAAGTTCTCTTCAAATACAAAAGAGGTTCAGAGTACAAGCTTAGAGGAGGAGGAAGATTATCTCTTGTCTAGAAAGAAGGCAAGGGGGAAAGATAAGGAAATTTGTACTTCAACTAAGGATCCATGTAGGAAAATCCCCAAGGGCCTTGAACCCAAAATTACTAGTCAAGGGGAAGAAGAATATAACAAAGAAGGTGAAGACATGGATACAAATGAGGAGAAAAAAGGTGAGGAAGATAAAGATAGAGAGGAGCTGATTGAAAACCCTAGAATCAAGTAGAGGAGGATGAAAGAGGACGACATACTATTAGAGGAGAAAATTGATTCTAGTCCAGAGATTTCAATGATTCCTCCTGCTCCAAGTCCCCTACAAGAGCATGAAAAGGAGAAAATAGAGGAAGGAAATGGTGAGGTGGTTATAAATATAGGCATATGGCTTATAAAAATTTCAAGGTCAGAACTTCAAATATTGGAATTGTGAAAGAAGTCATGAATCCCCAAATCCTTGAAGAAAAAGAGGGAAAGATCTAGATGGAGGAAATTATTTATCTGATGCTAGTGGCTATCACTAATAATGTGCGAGAAATGGGAATGAACCTACTTAACAATTCAAGAAATAGTATGATAGACAATTTCAAATCAATTAAATGGTTGTTTCATGAAATTGAGGAGGTTAAAGAAAGAATGAGATAGTTGGAAAGCCTGGAGAAGAAATTTGAGAAAGGGAATTTGACATATCAAGGGGATGCTATTAGGATGGTCAAAAAAAGGGTGAAAAATTTAGAGACTTGCAACCATAACATGGTTAATTGAATGATCTCTATTATAAACTCTCTCAATGAAAAATTTTTTACTCTTATTGGAAAGCTAAAAGATAGGGCTCTTTTGGAGGATAATGAGAGAAAAGACAAAGTTGAAGATAGGATGAATGAAGAAACCATCATGGACATATCCCATAGCCAACTAGAATGGACCTGCTTGAAGAATCAAGAGCAAATGGCTGAGGAGTGTCAGAAAGCCTGTGAAGAGGGGGAAACTAGTTAGGACCTTGAAAGGAAGGTAAAGTAGTAATTATCAATATCTATCTTTTGGCTTTTTGGTTTCTATAGGTTTTTTGTTTGGTTTTTTTCCTATCTTTTGATCTAGTCTTTTTGTTGGCCATAGTTCTATTTCTGAATTTTTTTTGTTTTATTTATAGCCCTCTGATATTTAACAACTTTTGGGTTTCAAGATCCCTATAAAACCTATTTTTCTTATCAAAAACAATGCTAGCAATGAAAGCCTCGATGAAGGAGAAAAACTTATTGTGAAAGTTGAAAGATGTCAAAAGAGTTAAAACTTCCATAAAATGATGGAATAATTAATAAAACAAGAGAAGGATAAATAAATAGTTGAACTCACTCTTGATGAGCTAAACTACCTAAATACTATTATGTTGATATGCTTATAACACCCAAAGAAGAAACTCAAATGTCTCTTTTGATTGAACATCTGTAAAGTATACAAACACAACTAGAACTAATGAAGAAAGACAAAGAGAAAACTACTATATAATTCTCATTGGATACCATTTTCCCATTTCCTTTTGATAAGGAAATGTACATGCGTCCCTTCCAATTAGGAGTTGAAATTCCTAAATTTGATAAATACTTGGTTGCCATAGATGCTTAAGACCATGTGAGACAATTTGGGGCCCTATCTATGGAATTCATGCATCTTCAATCCAACCTTATGCACTTATTTCCATAAAGATTAAGTGGAAAAGCTATGGAGTGTTTTTTGATACTACCTTCTATAATTGTAAGTTTTAAATAATTTGCCAACATATTTCTACAATAGTTTGCAAAAAACATTCAACATCTAGTTATAATATAAGATCTTTGCAACATGAAATAGAGAAAGGGAGAATATTTCCTAAACTTCCTTCAAATATTGAGACACTTATACTCCAAATACTTGTGAATGAATCTTGAAGATGAGAGATTGAGTATATTCTTAGATACTCTTATACCTAAACTTGGGCATAAGTTGTAATTTCAAGGAAAATACTAATTTGAAGAAATGATAAAAAAATCTATATGAATAAAATAATTTATGAACAAGGAAGGAGAACCAACACTCCATAACAAAACAAAATCAGGGTATGTGTAGGATCATGGTGTGCCAAAAAGTGCTGATCTCAAAAATATGTAGTTCTGAAATACTTCAAAGCATTTCAAAATCTATTCCAACCTTTTCCCACCCATCGTAATGCCATAGTAAAAAGAGAATACCTCTACAAGGCCTAGTATATCTTTTAATACCAACCCTATGTGATTAGCTTTTAAAAAAATGTCCTAGAAAATGTGTTTATGGCCTATTCTTATGTGTTTTTACTTCAAACATGTATTTGGAAAAAAAAATCCCCTAAAATTTGATGAAATGAAAATGGTTTATTAAAATGTTCTTAGCTTTCCATAAATGTAATGCCTATCAAATTACAAGTTCAGTAAGTAATTATTACTTATTTTTAATGGAGTTATGTATAAAGTGTTGATTGATGTAATCACCTAAAAATGGTCATCTAGACTATTAGCCCCCTTTTCAACATTTTGGCTAAATTAATTTAATCATTTATCTAGACCAAATTGCTAATAATCAATTTATTTGATTATAACCTATAGTTTGACTATGCTATCCTAAGTTCATTATTTGATTAAAAGAACATGTCCCCTTTTAATTAAATAAAAGACCCCATTCTTATAATCCACTTAAAGTGCACACATAAAGTCCTTTTTCTATTTTGCAATTAAAAGAAAAAGCTTTGTGACTTTTGTCTTATATGACAAGTCAACTTATATTCTATTGGTGGACTTATGTGTGCACATGGATCACTCCTATTTTCGAATTCCACCATTGATCATCCACCATCTCCATCTTGATCTCTACCGTCCATACATCTTTAAAAGGGAGAGAGCTTTCCCCCTCAATCAATCCATCTTTTGAACATTGTTATGTTGTAGGTTTTCTAACAGATTTCTTTGGAGCTTTGTGGAGAACTTCTATTTCTTGTCTACATTCTCTCATACCATAACATTTTAGCTTAGATTCCTGTTGCATGTTAGTTTAGCTTCTATTTTGCAATAATCTATCTCACATAGCTTAATATTTGGATTGTAACACTCTCATCCTTGCTTAGAACAGCTGCACTTTTCATATTCATTCTAGTTTAATCTTTAGTTTCATTGCATTCTTGAGGAACTCCTTGGGGCATTTGCATTCTTGCATCTTGTCTTTGGAACCTCCAATTGCATGATTTACTAGCAAGAAGAGTATCTCTAAGGCTCATCTGAGAGCTTTCTTATTCTTGAAATATACTCTCTTGCACTCCATGTATAGGGAGCTCTAAGCCGGCATCCAAGCATTCCAACTAATGGAATCGTTTGGATAGAATGGTTTAGAGTGGGACACTTTCGAGTGTACATTTTTGGCGCCCACCGTGGAGCTTGAATCAAGTTTATAGCTCCATTTGCTTTTATTTTTCATCTCTGGTTTTTTATAGCAGCATATTGGATCTAATCAAATGCTTTTGTAGAATTATCACTTTGGTTTTAAAGCCAACGCATAAGTAGATTGGTTTGAAGGCCAAAAACTTAGTTGGTTTAAATATTTGATCATATCTTTTAAACCGCTTGAAGTTTCATTCTGAAATTTGTTTTGTAGATTGGGTATGTGCTCAAAATGTCTCACTCCGATTTTTAGAGCATTTTGACATGATTTTCTGAAGTTATAAGTTTTTCTTTATTTTTCATAAAAAGCTGTTTCTGATCGCAAATCAGCGCATTTTCTAAAAAAAATTACATTTCCAAAAATATTTTTCAATTATAATGGGGGTTCTTTCTTTGTGTTTTGAATTTTGAGGTCGTATTAAGGATCAAAAACTCGATTAAAAAAATTTGGCCTATTTTGACAAAATCAATCTGTAGAGCGCAAATGAAGAGATTTTTTTAAATTTCTTGCATTTTTGGAAAACTCTCTGATTTTTAACAGGGGTTTCTTTTTTTTATTTTTATTTTTGCATACGAAATCATAGCAAACAAGTCCAATCTTGTTGACTAGGTCAAAATCAAAGAGTAAAAATGAGAGCATTTGTGATTAACTTGCACTTTCTTTGCATGCATTTGGTTGGAAGATAAATTGGATTTTTGAGGCAACTCACCACTTTTTATTGCAGATTTTTATGTTATTTCATACTAACTTTTGGTGCTAACAAGTTTTGATTACAGGTTGCCATCCTTATGAAAAAGAAATTGAAACATTGCATAAAAAGAACGCATGTCAAAGCTTCAAATGCACAAGGGCTATTAACATTGTTTGCAGGGCTGCCCAAAGCATAAAAACCCAAAATTTCTTTCTTTTTTGTTTTCATGTGTAGCATTGACTAATTGTTCAGTTTTCATAGGCACATAAAACTTGTGATTGGAGTCTTTTGGTAATAGGAGAGTATGCTCTTCACCCTTGTGGTGAATCAGAAATCTTGACTTGCCATTTGGTTTCAAAAGCAAGGGGTAACTGAATCTTCTTGGCATGTTTGGGAGAAAATGATTGGAATAGGAGAGTATGCTCTTCACCCTTGTGGTGAATCAGAAATCTTGACTTCCAAAAGTTGATCCACTCTTTGTGTAGTTAGAATCCTTTAGAGGGCCTGCTCTCGGACAACCTGAGAGGAACGACCCAAGTGGGGACAAGTCGATTAGCTAGCTCTTCCAACCCACTATAAACTCAAGGCTACCAAGGACACAATACTTTGGTGCACGTAGTGTTTGTCTTTGCCTAGTGTGATTGCTTATGGGATTTTGAACATAGGGAGATCACTAGGCAAGAATGCTTAAGGTACTCTTGTGATCGCGAGATCAATTACTCATCGCAAGGTGAGGTGTCCCGTAATTGGGAGCAAGAGGAACACTATGAACGGAAGCCCGATCTCAAAACTCTAAGTTAGTAGCTACCTTTTTTTAGCCACTCAACTTCTTGGTGCAAGTATTGATCCTAGTGGACTACCCGGATCACCCCAAGATTTACACTCACCATATGTGTTCCCTTGGTTGTGCTTATGGCACTTCCATGACAAAGCCAATATCTCTTGTGGGAAACCACTTGGTGTGAGGCAAAGGAGCATCAAGCATGGGCCAAGTTGTTGAGTAATGAACCATGACTTCTAGGTAGATATTGTTTGATGTGTTCTTGAATGTGCTAGACCTATGAAAATATTTTGAACATACATATGATGATAGTTATACGGCTTTCTTTTGAGACCTCACATATGCTTGTATCGTGGAAGGTTGCTTTGTCCCTTGATTGATTGTTTGAAGAATACTCCATGTGTCACTATCTTGCTTGGAAAGAAATTATTTTTGAACATCAAACTCGCTATGCTATCAACTATTGTCAAATTTTGTCAACCAAGTAAAAACATCAAATGCAAACATTTTCTTGTGTTGCTTCCTAAGGGGAGTCTCATCATTTGGCTATGATTTGTTATGTCTCTAGTGCTTAAACATGCTTAAAGTGGCTCTTTGGTCTTAGTGCTCTTGGTCTTTTTGTCTTCATGGTCTATGCATGCTTGCTAGTTATCCTTTTGCTAAAATGGTTAACTTGATTTCCTGACTACACTCTTGGGTTGGGAAAGTTGTTCACTTGTCACCCTGCTTGCTCTATCTATTTGGCTATTTGGGCATCTTTCCTAGCTATTGACTTGAGTCATTCATGTCATAAGTTTCTTGGACATATTGTTTGACAAGTTTCTTTAATCTCTCTCTACTTTCTTGGCAAGTGAACACTCTACCTCCTATAGTTTCAACATCAAGTTATCTTGTATGCTCTTTTATGCTTGGCTTTGCATCTAAACTATGGGATCTAAACCTTGTGCTACCAAACTTCAATCGAATATATATGATCATGATATCCTCCATGTCACTAAAGAGTTTCAAGATCTATATGCACAATACAAAGAACTAGAAGAGACAAATGATCTTTCTCACCTTCATCTCTATAAGTGCATGATAGAAATGAAGTCTAAACTTGAGAAAAGGTTGGAGGAGGAGATTGCATCATTACATGAATCTTCCTTAAGGTCTTTACATGCATGTGAGTCACCTTCTTTGAGGTCATCCTCTTCTTCTAGGTCTACATGCTCTACTTCAAGACATCAAATGTCTTCATCTTCTAGATCTAAAGACCTCTTTAGAGGACAAGCAAGTGATACCTACTTTGAGCCTATTCCAAAATTTCATGATGGACCTATCTTTGACCAAGATAATGATGAAGACATGAATGCATTCTATTCACTTGAGAAACAACAAGAAGATCCTAGACATACTTCTCATAGAACTTTTGCTCCCTTGGAAGATTCTTATGATGACACTTTGCAAAAACTTCTTGGCAATAAGATCATCATGTTACGTAAGTCTAGCTCATATGGAAACCCATTCTCGGATATCTATTGCACTTATCATCAACATAATGAGCATAGTACTTTGGATTGCATTGAGCTAAAACATAAAATCCAAGATTTTATTGATAATGGAATTATTGATACCTCTAATGATTCATGTGATGAGAATACTTTTCTTGAACAAGATCATATTAATGAGCCTATGTCTAGTGATGGTTTCCTTGATACCTCCACTTCTTCCGACACTTGTACATCTCCCAAAACTTCAAATCTTTCCAACATGCCTCCATCAAATAAAGAACCTAATGCTTTCCACATTGACTATGTGTATCCTCAAGGGCTATCTCTAAAAGAAACTCAAGCTAAACTTCACTTGGCTGCAAACCTTTTCCATGCTACTAATCCTAAACATCCTCAACCTTCATGCACTACTATGCCTAATGCAAGCACTACTCCATTCACTCTTAATTCTCCCTTGTCCTTAGAAGTGGCTCCATGTCAAAAGGACTCTCAAAAAGAAAAAGCTATAAATGTCAAGAAAGATCAAGATCAAACACCCTTTCATCTCTTTTAAGATTTTTCCCCTCCATATCCTATAACTTGTCCACCTCCTAAGTATGATGAAGATACCACTTCCATTATCTCCCTTGAGCTTACTGAAAATTATGAGAAAAGTTCTCTTCATATGCTATCCAAAGCTACTTGTCAAGATCAAAGCATCCCCTCATGTTCTATTTCTCCACATCCACTTCAAAATTGTGCTCAAGCTTCAAGTGCTTCTATTAAAAATGTTGTTCCTATGAAAGGTACTCTTGAGTCTATTGATGGCTTTGACCATTTTGCTCACTATAAAGATGTTGATATCCCTTCCCAGTATTCCTTTGCATCTTCTAAATCTATCCTTGGTCCTTATCCATCAAAGCTAAAGTCTTCAAACCTTCCATCTATATTGGGGCCTTATGTTCCTCCATCTCCTACATTCACTCATAGCTCATTCCCTAGCTCTCCTATATTACCTCAAGATCAACAAAGACACTCATCCTTGATGACTTATCACCCATCTATCCATCTAAACCAGTCATATCATCCTTATTCATCCACAAATCCCAAGTCCTTTGGAAGTGAGAATAAACATAAGAATCCATTGAAAAATAAAGATCACTATGTCTGATCTAATCGACATGTGAATGCTAAGAAGGAGAATTCACAAAAGAGACTGCAAAGGTCCACTATTAAAAAAGCTAAATCAAAGGAAATATGGGTTCCTAAACCCATTATTGAAGAAATGTGTTTTGAAGTATCCAAAGGAAAATCTAAAGCTATATGGATTCCCAAGTCTCTTTTAAAAGACTTGAATATTGAAAATACTTCAAAGTTGACATTCAAGCTTCCAAAGGCTTCCATTCCATCGTCTTCCAAAAATCTTCCTAAAAATATTCCAAAGCCTTCCACTCGACTTTTTTACAAATCTCTTCTACCAACTCATACATCTAAATCTCAAGCTATTTCATCCATCATTCCTCCATCATTCGAATACCCTTCAAGGTGTGTGTCAATGTTGATCTTGTCCAATATTTTAGCTACCCTCATGAAATCCTCTAAAGCTTACACCTCCTTTTATACATGAACTCTTATCCTCCATATACTCTTCCTACTACCATTTCTCTTTCATCACCCCATCAACATCTTTGAGCATACCTTTCTATGGTCTTGGCTTATTATGACTTATCTTTCCTATAGGAGCACTGTCTACATTCAAAAAGCTTGAGCTCTTTCTAAAAATTCAAAAATTCAAAAAAATAAAAAGAAGAAAAAGGAAAAAATATTAAAAAAATGAAAATGTGCCTTGGTGAAAACCACTTCTTGTGGCACCTTGGTAGCAAAAATAAAGAGAGATAAATTTATCCTATGGTGAAAACTACTTCTTGTGGCACCTTGGATAAGTACCATGATGAAAACCTAGCAAATAGGCATCATGCATAATTCTTCCATCATCCATCTATCCCCTCTTCTCTCTTTGATCTTGACAATGTTGAGCTATCTTTGCATATTGGCTATTTTATCCATGAGATTCTCTATTTGTGCTTTCTCATTCCCTCATAGCCTCCATCTTGAGCTTTATTTTTATTACTCTATCACATTGCTATGCTATCTAGTTGACCCCTTGGTCTTGATCATGATAAATAAAAATGGTTTTTAGATCTCTTGGCATGTCTACTCTTTTGGACTACATGCTTTCATGCTATCTCTCTCATTGGCTTCCACTGCTTATCTTATATGCTATCTCTCTCATTGGCTTCCACTGCTTATCCTACATGTTATCTTTCTCATTACTTCCATTGCTTATCCAAAATATGCTTCATATGACTATTTCACCTCTTTCCCTAGCTTGGATACTCTTGAGGAGTCAGTCCTTGAGGATCACTTTTACTTGCTTCATGCTCCTTTTTCATCCATCTTTGCTTATCCACCGACTTGTTTCTCCATCAAGTCCTATACCTTGCTAGACATTGGGAGAAAATGATGTGATCTTGCTTGAGAACTAGTGATCTCTAAATTATTCTAAAAAATCCAAAAAAATCATATATGATGCAAAAAAAAATCCTAAAAATCAGAAAATGTCCTAAAAAAATGATCATCTTAGTGAAAACCTAGCAATAGGTGCTTTTATGTATCACCAAAAAAATACAAAAATACAAAAATACAAAAAAATTGAAAAAAGTCCTGAAAAAAATCTGTCAAGTGGTGAAAACTTGAAAAAAGGCGCTACTTGAAACCCTTGCACCTATGTCTATCAGTCTCAATCACCTACTTTGCTACACATTTGCTAGCTTGGAATTGTTTCTTGTCCTTGTCTTGGGGGCACAACTACTTAGCCTATTGAGGTATCCTTGTGCATTAGGTTTTCTTTGACAACTCACAAAATAGTGTTTCTCAACACTTCCCCCACCTTGACATCAAGTGTTTTTCAACACTTTTCAGATAGTTTACCTATAGTCTCCGATGTCGCAATATTTCTCACTATCAGAATCAAGTCTTGAAGAAATGGCCAAGTGACTTACACACACGCACTTTAACACTTAAATGACTAAGCTATGCTGATATTTATCTACTTTGTTATCTATGATGATTTCTTTGCCATGTGTTCCCTCCCTAATAGTCTTTTGAGGATGTCATTGACTAGAAGATTGGGGGCATGGGGCATGTCTTCTTGATTTCTTCTTGTGGGTATACTTTGTTTGTCTATAGTGTTGTAAGCATTTATGCTGGTTCTATTCAACACGTTGACTTACAAATGTATCATCCTTGACTATTTCGCAAGATCACACTTGGGGTTTATCCTGGTACTTATGCCTTGATATAGGTGTAATCTTGCTAAATTAAACTTAGGGAATCTAATCGTGTAGTTATCTTGACTTACATGTCTTTGATTCTTAGATTGGATTTCCATATACCTATCTAATATCGATCATATTCATATCCTCATAGTTATACTAGTGATGGTTGTATGATCTCATGATGTCCCTAATAAATGCTCAATGATGAAATTAAGAGTCTAAATGTTATGCGCTTCTTGCTGGTAAACCACTTTTCATATTAGCTTGCATTTTAATTTCATTTTCTATCTTAGTCTTGCATTCTTGCATAGGGGGAGAGCTCTCTCTTCATCTTTTTGTGGACATATTGGCTAACTCCTTTCATATATTTCTTTACTTTCTTCTTGTTCATGTCTTTTCACCTTCTTAATCTTTTGCTTCATATCTTTTCTATCTTGTCATCACATTATATAAAGTTTTGACCTCTTAAATAATTTTGATGTCCTAGATTCATTTTCAGGATTGAAATCCAAATTCGAGTTCATCTTGATGGTCAAAATTGTCTTTTAAAATTCTACTTTCTTCTGAGCAGTTAGCTGACCTTTTGAGGTCTAATCTTTGAATCATCACTGGGGCATCTTCATTTCTTCATGTCTTCATCATTTCCATACTTCATATCTACTTAAATTCACTATTTCATGTCTAAAATCACCTTTCTACTCATTTCGACCTTATTTTTATGCTATATCCTTCAAGGTCAACTCTAGTCAAACTGGGGCATTTTATCAATTTTTTTATATAGTCATTCTTGGTTCTAATCATCTATCTTTCATCTTGGAAATTTCTATATTCTAATTTTTTCATGTCTAACTAAGTTTTATGTTTCCTCTTACCTCATTTCGATTTCAATCCCGAGGGGGCAGAAATACTAGATCAACTACCTATTTCTTAGGAGCATTTGTTTGACCTTATCACTTGTTCTTGATCTATTCACTTTGGTAGATGTTAGAATTCTTTTCGGATCCTAACATAATCTTCCTAATGTTCAGTACTACCACTATCAGGCTGTGCATTCAGGACTTGCTATCTATTTCTGCATTTCATTCTTTAGAATCAAATATCTTTATCTATCACTGCCTACTTGGCTTTCTATTTTCTTTGACATAATGTGTTCCTAGATCGATCACACATTAGTCAAAGAGGGGAAAATGTAATCACCTAAAAATGGTCATCTAGAATATTAGCCCCCTTTTCATCATTTTGGCTAAATTAATTTAATCATTTATCTAGACCAAATTGCTAATAATCAATTTATTTGATTATAACCTATAGTTTGACTATGCTATCCTAAGTTCATTATTTGATTAAAAGAACATGTCCCCTTTTAATTAAATAAAAGACCCCATTCTTATAACCCACTTAAAGTGCACACATAAAGTCCTTTTTCTATTTTGCAATTAAAAGAAAAGGCTTTGTGACTTTTGTCTTATATGACAAGTCAACTTATATTCTATTGGTGGACTTATGTGTGCACATGGATCACTCCTATTTTCGAATTCCACCATTGATCATCCACCATCTCCATCTTGATCTCTACCATCCATACATCTTTAAAAGGGAGAGAGCTTTCCCCCTCAATCAATCCATCTTTTGAACATTGTTATGCTGCAGGTTTTCTAACAGGTTTCTTTGGAGCTTTGTGGAGAACTTCTATTTCTTGTCTACATTGTCTCATACCATAACATTTTAGCTTAGATTCATGTTACATGTTAGTGTAGCTTCTATTTTGCAATAATCTATCTCACATAGCTTAATATTTGGATTGTAACACTCTCATCCATGCTTAGAATAGCTACACTTTTCATATTCATTCTAGTTTAATCTTTAGTTGCATTGCATTCTTGAGGAACTCCTTGGGACATTTGCATTCTTGCATCTTGTCTTTGGAACCTCCCATTGCATGGTTTACTAGAAATAAGAGTATCTCTAAGGCTCATCTGAGAGCTTTCTTATTCTTGAAATATACTCTCTTGCACTCCATGGATAGGGAGCTCTAAGCCGGCATCGAAGCATTCCAATTCATGGAATTGTTTGGATAGAATGGTTTAGAGTGGGACACTTTCGAGTGTACAATTGACACACTGATTGAAAAATAACTATAAATTTTAAATGGTGCAACATTTTTGAAATCCAAAAGATGCACCACATTATATGCTTCCTCTACAATAATGGGGAAATAAATCAAATTAAATTAAATTTTATAGAGTTTTGAATTAGTTAAGGTGGTTAGACACGAGAAGTTTTTTATTCATAATTGTTTAGTAGAAAATTCATAATTAATTGTTTAGTCAGAATAAAAATACCCAAAAAATATGTGTCACATCATGGCATAATCTACTTCTTATATCTAGAATTTTATTTAAAAATAGTATAGTTTTATTTTGATTAAGGTGGGCAAACCCACATCTACTTTTTATTTATGTCTAGAATGTTTTGTACTATTGCATTAAAATTAAAAATTTTGACCATTCAATTTTAATTATTTTCAAATAAAACCTAATAATTTAAAAACTAAATTTAATTTCCTATAGTTTTCTTCTATCAAATTTTTGATAGAAAGTTCATAAGAAGTTTAAAATTGCATGTAAAGTTGGCATAGGCCTGATTTTGTAATTTTTCATTGTCACTTAATGGTATATTTTGGTTGACAATGATCTTGCACATACCCACCAAGGTCTAATAAAGACAAGAGGAAATACTATAACAAAACCATGATGTTTTAAATGATGGAATTGTAGACACGGTAAATACCAAGACAACTAAATCTTCTTTTCTATTTATAAGTAACACACAAGAAACCAAGGATGTTGAAAATAATATAGCTAACCCTGGAGTGCTAAACCTAAGCATAATTTTGCACCTTTTAAATAACCTCTCAAAGTGGTCCTTAGAATGGTACTACAAAACAAAATTATAATATTTTCATATAGCTCAATAGTCTCGGATCCAAAAGTGAAACCATAGTGGTAGAATGAGAATTATTAGTGTGAATTCCATCAAAACAAAGCATATGAAACTAGTAACTACATAAAACTTAAACACACAAATCAAGATCTCATAGAGCCTAAAAAAGCTATGGTGGATGGACACAACATAAACATGGATCTAAAAGCTTTCAAGAAACCTTTTCCCAAGTATGAAATAGGAGATGGATCAAAGTTCAAAAACAATGATAAATTTAACTACATATATTCCAATGATGATAATGTGATTCACATGGCCAAACGCATTGAAATGGTGATACAAGAGCATGATAGGGAAGTCAATAATCTTGTATGTAATAGCTTCATGCTTGAATTTGTTAAGCTATGGTTTACCTAGTTGGAAATGTGTTTGAGGCATATTGGGAAATCTTTTCCTAAGTGTGCATAATGTTTGGAGTTATCATCTTTAGAGTCATTTTGGTGACTGTTGGTCATGTGTTCCTAATTTATTGAAGAAATTTAGAGATTTTATTTGTGAGCTATGATCCATGGGAGTTGGCTTTTGATTCTTTGATTTGAATAGTTTCTTGGCACATGGACCAATTTCTAAGCATGCATACTCTAATGTTCTCATATGATTTAGTTATGCATTGTACACTTGGTGCCTGTACTAAGTATTTAATTATTTTATGTAATTAATATTTGTTGCCAAGCTGACTGATGACTTGAGAGTGTTTATTTAAATTTTTTGTTATTCTAGGACAAATTGTGGATTCATTTAATATATGTATCTTGGGTCTATTGGATTGAAGGGTCATTATTCATTCAACATGGAGGAAGCAAGGAGTAGCTAAGAGAGAAAATTTTATTTGTAGAGCTAGTAGCTATGGTTTGAAAAATAAGAAAGTTTCTTGGTGGCTTGCCAGCAGGAGTCTAGTTTCTTCTTGGTGTTTTCTATCAAATTTTTGATCTAGCTAGCTATGATTTGGACCTTGAAAGGTCTTTGAGAATTACTATTGTATTAGCTCATGTATTTGGCCATTATCCATAAAGAATTATAGTCAAGAATGATGGATGTAAATCTTATGATTCTATTATGATAATTTGTGATGTTTTGGATCTAAATATCAATTTTATTTTTTAATATTTTTTTTTGCAGTTAATTTCTAGGAGTTATGACTTTGGGCTTATGAATATCTTTGAAGATGCCTACTAGTAGATTGGACCCTAGGATGATTGATGATCTCTATGATGTTGTGGAGATCAGGATTTAGAGAAGATTATATCATGATTCATATTTAATATTTAAGATAGAGATGGTGAAGAATGAGATCATGAGAGCTATCATTGGTGTTCCTAGAAATGTGGGTACTATAGATGGTTATGAAGAAGCTCCTAAAGACTTGGAATTTGCTAGATCTAGTGGTGAAGACATCGCTGATCCCATGGAGATCCCTATGGAAGATAGAGTTGGTTAGTTTGATAGATCTGGATCTCAATTGAAGCTGAAGCATAAGATTGATCTTTCTAATTCTTGAGGTACTCTGAATCCTAAATCCTTGATTGATTAGATTGGTGAATTGGAAGACTAATATGAGTTAGAGTATATTGGTGATATGATCAGAGTAAGGTTGGCATAAACTAAGTTGAAAGGACATGATAGTTTATGGTGGAAAGAATTGCAAAAAGATAAAGAAGAAGATGGTGAAATAAATATCATGAGATGGAGATTGATGGTAACTAAATTGAAGGCTTATTTCATTCCTATTGATTATGAACTTGAATTGTTTAAAGGTTGCAAAATCACAAAAAGGGTTTGTATGTGAAGGATTTTACTAAGGAGTTCTATAAGTTAATTATTCGGTCTGGACATAAAGAGTCATCTAAAGAAAATGTGGGTAGATATATTTATTTTTTAAGATTCAATATTCAAGATGAGATTGGTATGTTGAATATTGGTTCTATTAATGATACTTATAAGCATGCTTTGAGAGAAGAAGTTAAGTTGAAGATAACATATCAAGGTATTTCTAGAGGGAAGGATAAGAATGAATTTTCTAAGAAGAATAAACATATTACTAAAGATGAACCAAAACCTATTGAATAGAGGAAGAGAACATATAGAGGTGCATTTAAGGGTACCTTCTATAAATGTGGTGAAGGTCACAAATATTTTGAATATCCTAAGGATGATGATAAAATAAAGGCTATGGTGCAAGAGGTTGAAGACTTGGATGGGGATAAATTGTTGATTCAAAGAGTATTGCTTGGTAAAAGGTCACTGGAATCTTTCCAAAGGATCAATTTGGTTATGACTTGCTGTAAGTCTAGTTGTAAAATTGATAATGTGATTGTGGATAATGGTAGTATTGATAACCTTGTTGCTAAGGAGATAGTTCAAACCATTGGTTTAAAGAGTACCAGAAATCCTTGTTCTTATAGGATCAGTTGGTTGGAAGATGAGCATGCTTTGGATGTGAGGGAGAAATGTCTTGTTGATTTTTAGACTAGGTAGTATAATGATCAAGTTTTGTATGATATTGTGGACATGAGTATCTATCACATATTTCTTGGTACAGCTAGGTAGTATGATTGCAGGTTTGTGCATGATTGTGTCAAGAAAGTGTTTACTATTGATAAGGGTGGCAGGAAGCATTCCCTGATTCCTTTGGAGAATGCAAAAATTGGTAGGATGAACTAGATTTTTGGTAACTAATTTGAATTAAGGGATTTGAAAGGGTTAGAGATTAGTGTGGAAAGCATATATGTTGTATATTAGAGATAGTTGCATAAATGAAGTTGCAGAAGTGGAAAAAATGCAAGTGTACAAGTTGGTGTGGTGGAGGACATGTATGTGAAGAACCATTTTAAGGTTTATGTGTCAAACCTAAAAGATGTTGTTAAATATATTAAGAATATCTTTTCTTTGCACCTAGCATTTCTAATGCTAGAGAATCCTAGGGATGTAAGAAATCTTGTATCAAAGAGATTCATGATCAAATTTGTGGTGTTATGGTTTGCATAGTTGGGGATGTGTTCAATGCATATTGAGAATCCTTTTCATTAGTGCACATATAGTTTGGAGTTGTCATCTTGGAGTTAATTCTATTTTGGTGACTATTGGTCATGTGTTCCTAATATACTAGTAGACTTTAGAGATTGTATTTGTGAGCTACGATCCATGATAGTCGGTGTGTGTGGTCTTGGATTTGGACAACAGCTTAGCATGTGGACCCATGTCAATGTGAATATTCTCTTATGTTTTCATATAATTTTTTTTTGCATTGCAAACTTGGGGCATTTATTTTAAGTATTTAATAATTTGATTAATTTCATATTTGTTGACAAGTCAACTTGTGGCTGAAGAATATATTTAATGTAAGCATTTATTGAATGTCTATTATGCTAGGCGAACTTGTGGCTTGTTCTAGTATAAGTAGGGGATCTTGTGGACTCTAGAGTCATTATTCATCTAGCATGGAGAAAGAAAAGAGCAGTTGAGAGAGTGAAGCTTGTGAGAAGAGTTAGTAGCTACAACTTGGAAAACAAGAAGTTTCCTTGGCTTCTTGTAAGCACAACTTGAGATTATTGTTGGGGTTTTCTATCATATTGTTGATATAGCTAGCTATGGTTTTGATATTGTGAGGTCTTGTGGGATAATTATTGTAATTTCTTATGTATTTAATCATAACTTGGAAGACCTTATAGCCGGACATGTTGGATGTAAATCTTATGATTTTATTATGATATTTGGTGTTTTTTTGGATCTAAATTTCTATTTTATTGTTTATATTCCATTCTATGGTTAATTATTCAGGATGAGAACATCTTCTTTAGTGGTACTCTAGCTTTGCATTACATCAAATAGAGTATTGTAATGTAATTTCTCTAAAAGGAGCAAACATAGATGCAGAAATAAAAAATGCTATAATAGATCAAAAGGAAAGATTATTATCAAAGGTGTTGTACCTTCATCAAAATATTAAGGTCTCCAAATGAAAAAATTGCTATTGTGACTACAACTAAAAGTTTACAGGAAGCATCTTCCTATGAAGGACCCAATTACAATATTCTTAAATATGTGCAACATACAGATGCTCAAATCACTACCTTCAAATTTTTGAAAATCTCTCCTAAACACAAAGAAATATTGGAAAAATCCTTCATAAAGGAAAATGTACCTAAAGACTTAGACTTGGATCAGTTTTAATCTATGGTGGGATATATAACTTGATCGAACTACCTATCCATCTCTAAAGAAGATGATAACTCATTGAGTCACTCACATAATAAAGCATTACACATTGAGATCATGACTGATAATTCATACATCAAGGATGTGTTAATAGATGGGGGAGAAGATATTAACATATATTCTTATAATCTGATTCAATAACTTGGTTTCTCAGAGCATGCTTTAGATCCTCAAAAGGAAGATAATAATAGAAAAAATGATGAAGAAGATATGACTTAAAAAGAACTAGTGTTAGAGTAGAACCCATAAAAAGTGATGTATCTTGTCTAGTGTTGGATACACCATTTTCCTACAACATATTGTTGGGACATCCTTGGATACATGAAATGCAAACTATACCTTCAACATACCATCAATGCATAATGTTTACCCACAATGGAGTAGAGGCATCTATACTTGCTGACACAAGAAATGCATGTTATGCATTGAGACAAGCTACTAATACTTTTGTGTCACACAATAGGGAATATATTGCGAATCATGAGGCTAAAATAAAAGATATCTAAAGTTGAAGGATGCATGAATGGGTGAATATTCACTGCTAGTATTGTCTTTGTCACTTCCTCAATCTCCTAGATATTATGGAAAACCTTATAAAGGTACTAAACCTTAAAAGTCAAAAGATAAAACTATTCATGACGCTACCTTATAGAAGGGAAAATACTTCTAGAAGATGAGGAAGAAGAAAGAGATGTCTTTGCTAGGTTGTATAAAGGAGAAAATGAAGAAAAAAAAGTGAAACACTATGACATTTTATCTAACAAACACAAAAGAGGCTATAATATGATGAAAATAATGTGGTATAGAGTAGAAGGTCTTGTTGGTAAAAATAAAAAATGATTAATAGACCCCATTGAGGAAAAGTTTAGGAGGCCTAATGATACTACTAGTCTTGAATTTAAAAAGACACCTCTTCACTTAGGAAGGACAAAGTTCACGGTATTCCCTAATAAAATGATAAAGAACTCAAAAAATGTGGATACCTTTACTTGTCCTATTCCACTAGAGGTCTTTAATATGCTCCATGATAATGTTGAATGAACTTCACAAGTGGAAAATGCTAAAATGGATGGTGATTTAGAGGAGACAACCTCAGTCCAAAAAATGAACGTTGAACAATTGGAAGCTATTCAAAAGGATAATCTTGTGTATCAAGGTGAACTCTACAAACCTATACAATTTCAAGTAGGATAATCTAGTCGAACTCAACCCATGGATGGAGTTGAACAAGAAAGAAGATAATGAAAGTGGTGAATGGGTACTATGACTATGGGAAAATATTTTAATCTACAACCCTATTGTACTAATTCTCATGAATATGAGTTTGATTCACTCTCTGAAACTATTGCTACTTAGAAGGATGTAGATGAAGTTCACACCTGCAAAACCTAGCTTGATATGGGAAATGAATCTAGTGTTGGGTCCAATGGTTTTGGTTCCACTTTTGTTAACATGTCTAATACTGATAGTGTTAGTACTTCTAGTCATTTGAACACACCTATGGATGGGATTATTTTAGCTCTTAATTCATTGATCAACTCTTTTGACAAACTTAACATAAACATGATTGAACATGTTAAATCTCTTCCCCTCATTAACCAAAAGCCTATTGAATGGAACTCTGATATAGGATCCATTAAAGTCCCTATGTTCAAAAATAAATATATTCTAGTATGTTACCTCAATCTCATTAAATATGTAACATCTTCTACTAGGGAATCTAGAATAAACATGACAAGGGCATATTTAAAATATCTCAGTCTAAAGATTAGAAAGGAAAAGAATAAGCATTTTGATAGAAAGAACCACTTTGTAGTGGTGCAAAACTAAATAAATAAAAATGATGTATCTAAAGGTAAAAAAATCATTGAAGCACTTGAAGATGAGATATTTGATATTCTCTAAGTCACTTTCTAGAGAGATCTTCACTGTTAATAGAACTAACACAACCAAAAAAAATTGGAATCGATGAGAATTCACATGTTATACATCTAGCTCAATCTCTCTCAAAGGAGGAATAGAAATAATTCGAAAAATTATTCAAGGAAAATAAAATAGACTTTTCATGTATGTATTTTGACATGTCACATCTTCACCTTGATCTAATCATGCATCATTTATCTAATGCACCAGGAACAAACTAGGGAGAAAAAAGCTACAAAGGATGCACCCTCATGTGGCATTATTAATTATATATTAATTGAAGAAGTTACTAAAGGCATGATTCATAACATCTATCGACTATGTAGAGTGGATCTCCAACATTGTGTCTATTAGCTAGATATGAGATATACTTCCTAATGGATGAATCCTCTAGATATAAGAAGATCAAGTTAGCACCTAAAGATTTGGAAAAAACAATGTTAAATTGTTCTTGAGGAACATTATTTTCTAAAATAACATGCCCTTTGGCCTTAAAAATGGAATAGGCACATATCAGTGGGAAATGATGACTATATTCCAAGATGCAATGTAAAAAACTATGGAGGACTTTGTGGATGAGAGCATATCAAAGTCAATGGAAAGAAAGACACATATGAAAAATTTGAGTCCAATCTTAGATAGAATGGATAAAATCAAACTAAGGCTCAATTCTAAGAAGTGTGCATTTTGGATTACATCTGGCAATCTAGTAGGCTACATTGTATAAGAAAAATGAATTGAGGTAGATCCAAAATAGGTGCAAGAAATAATGGACATGAAACTCCCTCAAAACATAATTAAAATGAGAGGATTACAAGGGAGGCTATAGTCAATTAGAATGTTCATATCACATCCAATGGAAAAATTACAACCATTTGAGTTATAACTCTACACAAGGGATTTGTGTGTGAATGGAATGATGATTGTGAAAAAACTCTAAATTTTCTAAATAGGTATTTGGTTAATCCACCAATTTTAATGCCTCTCATTCAAGGGAAGTCACTAATACTATACATATTGGCTATTACAACATCAATGGGGGAAATCCTAACATAGAAAGATGAGAGCAAGAAAGAATGATCAATATACTATATCAAAACAACTTTGATCTCATTTGATATTAAAAATACTATAATTCAGAAATCTTTTTTGGAAGTGGTCTTTTCTTCCCAAAATTTGAGACATTACATTCTTTCTCATTCTATCAAATTGATTGTGAAGATCAATCCATTGATGTATCTTCTAAACAAGGCACCAATAACTAAAGTTTATCCAAATGGGTTAATACTAAGAAAGTTTGACATTGAATATGTTGACTATAAAGCTATAAAATGATAAGTAATTGTTTATTAGTTGGAAAAGGCACCATTACAAGATTATTACCCAGTGAATATAAAGTTTCCTAATGAATCCATCATACTTGTAACATAAGAGACATACAAGATGTACTTTGATCATTCAGACACTCAACAAGGATCTGGTATTGGAACTTTTCTATCACAAAACAAATGTACTATCTACCTAAGGCATGCAAGATATTGTTTCCATGTATGAATAGAGTAAAAGCACAAACTTGTGTCACCCTTTTGTAAAAGAAAAGGTTCAATAAAGTATAATTGTTAACCTTCAATGACATAAAATTGGTATATTATTTTGAATTTGAAAATTAAGAAAACTAATGAAATGTGTAGAAATGGATGAAATTTAGGATTATAATTATTTGGAATAAGAGTTGATATATTTTCCTAATTTTTATAGATAATTTTTTAGCTGCTAAAAAATATTGAAAATTAGGGGTCTAGTTCCCACCACAAAACTAGATGGAAATAAACTTATTTCCCTTTGATCTCAGACAATGATATAGATAACATATATAGCTAGACCAATCAAAAATAAAAATTAGCTTTATACATATATTATCTCATTTATAATTATTCAAATTTGAACTCACCTGAAATTGATAGATTTCATCTTCCACCTCATTTTTCAAAACAAATCTATTATATCCAAGAGAACACTTATACATTATAAAAGAGGACTCTATCCTCTAGAATGTCATATAATTTTTTTTAAAAATTGATATGATTTAATATGTTTTTCTTTCTCAAAATTGGCATCTTTTCGAGTGTTAAAATACATGCTTGTAGAATTTTTTAATTATAATATACTATATCTAATTAAACCATTATAAGCTCTATATGAAAATATTCTGGACTTTGAGCTCTATTAAATGGTGTTTATATGTTATTAAAAAAATATCATAAAAATTAGTAAGAGTTATTGAAATGCCACTTTTATGAAATAATTGTATTTCTTTAGAAATTGGATACAAACTAGTATAAAACATGCATTTAATAGACATTTCCAATTGGAAAAGTGTGAGATCATATATGAATTAGCTAGAATGAATTTATCTAGAGTATATGTTTGGACAAAAATGAATTTTAGATAGAAATACTCAAATTCAGTCATTCTAATAAGTCAGCCTAAAAGTTGACACAACTTTGTACTTTTACCCAATAACATCATAAAATATGAAGCCTTGGTCAATGAAATGGAAATAGATTTTTAATGGAAGGTAGTTGCATTAGATATATGATGATTCACAACTAGTAATCAATTAGATAAACATTTTCTATCATATAAAAGATGAGAAACTATTGTTTTACATGATATTGTAGATGATCTCAAGAAATAATTCCCCTATGTAACCTTTCCATACATTACATGAGAGCAAAATAAAAGTTGTTGATGCCATCAAAACTCTTGCCTTCATGTTACAAAGATTAGAGAATGATGTAGAAGCTAAATTTTTTTGTGAATAATTTGAACAAGTTTATTAAAGAAGGATATTTTTGAGAATAGATTGATACAAGTATGATCAATATGCTTCAGTCATTGTTTTGTCATTAATGTCAAACCTGCTATTTGCTAGTAAGACAACTACTTATATGATTTAAGTACTATCACTTATTTGATTGATGAAGAGGATTTGATCAAAAGATCTAACAATAGCACTAGAGGAAAGGTTGAGTTATGATATGAAAAGAAAGTACAAGAATAAGTTAACATAGTGATAACATGATATATTGATAATCTACTTATGGTTACAAAAGCAAGTTACACTAAGAAAGTATAGAAGAAAAAGTTAAACAAAGTTTTTCTGTCAAGCTTTTCTAAGTGGATAATAAATGCCAAGAAAATTTACTACAAGTTGAGCAAAACATTAGTTGAAGCTGAGTAAAACTCTATTCTAGTGTATGTCGAGAAAAAAAGGGGATGCTAAGTAAGGTTTAGTTGATGTCGAGTAGCATTAAACTTTAGTTTATGCCAAGTGATTCCACAAAGGATGTTGAGCAACACAGTATGTGTTCAACATCAAAAGCAAGATAATGATGAGTGGTTGTATTATTTGAAAAATCATGAATTCGATGGATCTAAGCTAACGAGTCTATTTTCTTGGATTGTGTGAACTAGGTGGAAGATAAGATTGATGAGCCAATGGCACAAAATTCAAGGTAAACTATTTTGATGCAAATTCAAAGAGGATTGAAGGAGAAGTTTCTAGAAGAGATATGAAATATGGGGTAGATTCATTGTATCCTACCGAATTTTTCCTAACCCTAAATTGGATTATGTAGAATGAGCAATAAAAGATCTTAATTTCTTATTTATAGGAATGGCTAGTCAAAAGCAAAGGTTGTCATGTGTGAGAACCTAAGGAAGACATGGAGTCAAGGGTTATGCTTCATCTACTGACCTGAGAGAATAGTTTGCATTGGCATGTTAAACAAGAAGTCTTAAAGACATGAATTCTTGAAGGGTGAACAAGCTAATCGACCTCAAACGTGTAAAGTCCAGGAAGAATGAAGGGTTGTGATAGAGATCTATAATCTACAAATGGAGTTGTAATTTTTTATCAAATCATTCCCTACTATTACTCTCTAATAATTGTATTAGTCTAGAGTAAATCCTTTGGAATAAGGTTGACCTAATAGTCATTTGTAAATCCTTTAACTGGGTGAGATTCCAAGTGAATGTTCTAAAGTCCTCTAATAAGGCTCACTCCTAATAGGGTGATTGAAATCCTCTAATAGGGTCACATTTAACGGTGTGTATTGTAACCTTTGAGAGGGTTGGTCTTTCATAGGGCATCAATTTAGAAGAGTGAAAAAGACTAGCATATTACTAGTGTTTTTCACAAATTGGGTTTCCATGTAAATAATTGTGTCTAGTGTGTTGCTCAATCTATTATGTTTCATGTTTACATTACAGGAAGTTGATTTAATAGTAACCTACAAGATTTAAGTGATTGCATACTCTTATGGATGCATGCATGATGATAATTTTTTTATGGTTTCACTAAGCTGTGAAAAATTTTATTTATGCATCTAGACCTCAGATAACTGATTCAACCCCCTACTCTTAGTTATTCTAAAGTATTCCAACAATTTTATAGTAGAGGAGTTACACTACCATGTCTATGATTCTCCCAACTCCTTAATATTATGTTCTTTTGTAAGACATGACTCATCCTTCTATTGCCATATCTATTCTTATCTTTAAGACTATATTATTCCTAAAAAATTATCTCAAATTAAGAGATGTAACATTATTTGTCACACTTCATAGTATGTAGTTATAGCTAAAACTTTATACAAATGAGGATGAGATAGTACCTTAATTAGGTCAATTTAGAATATGAAAAGCCCAAGTGTACATTAATTGGCATACATGAAGGAATTTGTGGATCTCACTATATTGGTATAACATTATGTCATAAACTCCTAAAAGTGGGTCATTATTAACTAGAAATGGGGAAATAATCTATTCATTTTCTAAATCACACAAATAGTGCCAACAACATTGAAATCTGATCTCTAATCCTCCTATAAAGCTTATAACTTTCATTTCTCTCTAGCCATTTAAAAAATGGGCCTTTGACTTTATTGGATAGATTTACCTATCATCCTCTAGTGGACATAATATTATCATAATTACATCAAGATAATTTGCAAAGTTTCTATAGACAATACCTATCATAGAAGGCACAAGTAAAGTAGCTATGTTTATCTTGAACTAAATCATTTGTAGCTATGGTATCCCATCATCCATAATCATGGATATTGATGGGGAGTTTAGGAACAAATATCCAAAAAAACTTTGTTAAAAATTCAATATCAACCCAAATTGGTCATACATCTACTATCCTCGAGAAATGGATAGGCAAATGCATCAAAAAGGACCTTGCTAAAAATCCTACACAAAATGGTCAACAAAATTGGAAGAGATTGGCACCTTCAACTCAATACATCTCTTTAGGAATACAGAACAAGTACTAGAATATATACTTGGGCAATGGTCATTGCATTGGTGTATGGAGTGAAAGTGATACTACCTATTAAGGTTGAGATTCTCACTTTGTGGGCTTCTCTAAAAGGCCCTATCATAGATGATGATCACATAATATCTAGCCTACAAGAGATCAAACTAATAGAAAAACATTTCTAGGTGGCATTTGATCACCTAAGATCTTATCAATAGTGGATGTCAAAGAGCTCAAATAAGAAATTGTGACATAGGAGATTCCATGTGGATGAGAGATAACCCATGAATATATAGAATTTTTTACAAAAGGATAAATTTGACCTAAACTAGTTTGGACCTTACATTATTATTGAGGTCTTTTGGTTAGGACCATATTAGATATGTATAGCAAAAGGATAATTGTTCATAGAACCCATCAACACCCTTCATCTGAAGAAGTTCTACAACTGATATTCTATGAATCTATTTTTATATTCTAAAAAGTCTTGAAAAATGATAAAAATTGAAAAAAGTCTTAAAAATCATCATCTTAGTGAAAACCTAGTAATAAAGGCCTTACTGATATAACAAAAATCAAAAGATCTTGAAGGAACAAAATTAAATTGAAAAGGAAAAAAGTTTGTTGCTGAAAATCTTGCAAGTGGGCATCCTAGAAACAAAAGAAAAAGTCCTTTTCTTACAATCTTATTTTCCTTTCAGTGCTTTGATTTCATGCATTCCCTTCTTTTGTCTACTTATTTATCTTGTGCATAAATTTCTATCACTTACGACTCTACTGAGATTGTCATGGATCAAAATAGATAAATTTTATAGACATGGGGAATCAACCTATATATAGGGGGCAATGTCTTAAACATTTGAGTTCAATTATCCTTGTGTCTATTACTATTCATCTAATTTGACTTAGCTGCCTATCTCCTAACCAATAAAGGGTTATGAAAACTTATTCCTTGATCATCAAATATAGAAGACACTCAAGTCTTTCAACATGAAACAAAAAATAAATAATAATTTGACTTATACTAGTGTTTTATGTGTATTTTTCTTATCATTCTCCCTTGACAAACTTTGGGATGTCTATTTAGACTTAGAGGAGTGATAATAGGGGAGATGATCTTTTCATTATTTTTTGATTGATAATTTTGTTCCAATGATCCAAAGGTTCCAAATGAAAAGGGGTGTCCACTATGAGAGCCATCATCATGTGTTGGATGGTCATGTGTACCTTGACTCATTTTATTTGGACACTTCATTGAGGTTGAAATTATCTTTTTCTATTTCAATAATTTCTAATAGTTATTTAAATTCAAGTGACTACCCTTAAACATGAACATATTTGTCACTACAAGTAGATAAAGCTAAAATTATGTGTTAGATGATGAATGATAAAAGGTCATTATGGATAGAATAATCATAATTATATAACATCGAAAAGAAATCTATCATATTTGATGTGTTTGTATGCAATGAACATTGCGACCATTCTAGAATTTTCACTTTGATGCTTATAAATAACTTTCTATATCACAAGGAAAGGATATACTAGTTGTTCATCTACTTATGCCTCAATGCTTAGTTCAAAATCTGACATTAATAAAGAAGAAGAAGAAGAAGAATAAAGGTACAAATGTCATATTCATATCCATATGATATTCTAGCCATTGATGGTTGTATCAAAAACTAGATATATGTACAAAATATCAGTGATGAAAAATAAGCTATAGTTTAGTGACTGAATTCCTCGATTTACATCCATTTTAAATTTTCATTGGATGCATCAATCAAGTTAAAGTTACTCTTTAAATTAATTATGAGAGATGAAGGTAAGGAATTATAAACACTATGTCATTTCTCATTACCAAAATATTGCACAAGTAGATCATCACCTCTACTATCTATAGAAACAAAGATCGAACATGTGTCATGATAAGAAAAAAATCACAAACATGAGATTGTTAGTCACATAAATACATCTAGTATCATCATCTATGCATAATCATTATGAAACATTTATCCTTAAATTTTCATATCATTAGAACATCATAAAGGATGCATTGAATCACATAAAACCGTTAAGTGCATATGAGAAATCAAAGACATCATTGCATAACCATTCATGTATCTATCCAATACCAAATAAGCATTGCGTGATAAATCCATCATTAGTCACATCGAACAATAAAATGCATGCATGCATGTGGTATGATATTGAAATGAACCATATCATATAGAAGGATCTAATGTAAACATAAAACATACATTATTAAATGCATGTAATGAGATCAAATAAAAATATATCATATTTCAAAACGGTTTTATAATCAAAAGATCAAAAAATATGTGTTGATTAGAGCACTACAGATACAAGAGTCTAAAAAAGATACATTAGATATGTCAAGCTACAATAATGTAATTAGTACATGGTACAAAGAGAAAAAAGGAACAAAGGAAATATAGCTAAATCATTCCCCCTCATGAGAAGGAGGAGGAGGAGGAAGTGCATTTGCATGTGCAAGAGGTGTTGCATAATCAGAACCTCTAGCACAATTTGAAAACCTCTTGACATGTTAGTCTTGTAGTACTACAATGTCATATGTTGAAAAATAGTGAGTTTCTCAAGTAGTTTGATGGTAATCCTCATCTTGATCTTTCCCTTAGTGCCTTTGCAACTCAACCACCTTTTAGTCGCGTTGTACCAGTCAAGTATCACAAACTTCTACTTGTACCTACAGCTCACCGACCTATCTTTGATAAGTCCTCAATGTCTCTAAAACATTAGGTAGAGCCTCCTAAGTCTATGATAATATATCTCATAGTGATGGTTTCTACAAAGGTTAATTAGGCATATCCTTGTCCCTTTTTATGTCAAGCTGAGTGACCTACTCTAGTTGATGCTCTACCCTTAGATGTCATGCATCACCTAAAGTAAAATTAAGAGTATAGATCTCTCCTAGAGTCCTCATATGTGCACAACATGTGGTGGTTTCATGTTAGTATATCCTATCTTCAACAAGGTACATGTTCCTATTGAACATTTGGCTATGGAGCTCTTCTAATAATCCCCACAAGATTAGTAAATCTAGGAAAAGGATGAGTCACCAAATGTTGGAATATTTAGAATAGCTAGAGGTGGGGGAGGGTGGGGGGTGAATCAGTTATCCAAGGTCCAAATGTACAAATTAAACCTTTTAGTACATAGCATATATATATATATATATATATATATATATATATATATGTATACATATGTATATATACATATGTATACATATGTATATATACATATGTGTATATACATATGTATACATATGTGTATATACATATGTATACATATGTATACATATATATATATGTATATATACATATGTATACATATGTGTATATACATATATACATATGTATACATATATATACATATATACATATGTATATATATGTATACATATGTATATATGTATATACACATATGTATACATATGTATATATACATATATATATATGTATACATATATATATGTATGTATATATATATATACATATATATGTATATATATATATACATATATATGTATATATATATACATATATATGTATATATATATACATATATATGTATATATATATATACATATATATGTATATATATATATACATATATATGTATATATATATATACATATATATGTATATATATATATACATATATATGTATATATATATATATATATATGTATATATATATATGTATATATATATATATAGTTAGAAATGCTTTAAAATAACTGAGAGGGGGGTAAATCAATTACTCAAGGTCCAACATGTCCTATTCAAACTTTTTCAGCAAGTAAAGTGTGCCCATTTAACTATTTGTTCATCCAAGCTTAAGCTTTCCTATTGAACAAATTACTATAAATCAACATGCAAGAATAGCACATAAAAGATCAACACATAACACAATGATTTAAGTTGAAACCCAATTTGGAAAAAACCACCAGTAACATGCTACTCAATTCTCATCTTCTAAAGTGATGCCCTATGAAAGGTCTACCCTATTAAGGGCTACAAAATGTTGTTAAATGTGACCTAGTTAAATGATTTAACCACCCTGTTAGAAGTGGGCCTGGTTAAAGGGCTTAAGAACATTCACTTGGAATGCCACCCTATTAAAGAATTTACAAATGGCTATTAAACCAGCCTAAGTCCATAGGTTTTTCTTCTATCCTAACTAATACAATTGCTAGAGAGTAACAATTAGGGGTTTTGACCTGATTATAGCATACAACTCAACTTGCAAATCTTAGATCACTTCTCAGCTCATATCTTTGCCTAGCTTTTAGTCTCTGTAAATCTTAACAGCTTGCCCTCCTTACAAGCATAGTCTCCTTGAGTCTTCATGCTCAATGTACTAGTGCAATCATCTCTCTCTGACCACTTATTGAAGTAGAGTCTTTGTGCTCTATTCTTCCTTCTCCTACATGTCTTCTCTTTGACACCCTTCTAACCACTTTGCAATTTGGCACTCCAATAGTAGCATTTGCTTCTTGGTCTATGACTCCTTAAATTGAAGTCTTAGAGTTCATTTTCCTACTCAATTCTTCACTCCTTTGATTTCAATTCGTATGGATTAGGTAGGATTCATTGTATCTAAACCATCTTATGTTTCTTCTAGAAACATCATGAAGAATCCTCTTGAATTCACTCAAAACTGGTTCACATAAAATTTTGTGCCACCAGCTCATCATCATTATCCTTCAAATAGTTCACAAAATTCTAGGTAACAACTATGTTGGCTTAGATTTGGTGTATCTTCAATTTTTCAATAATTTAGCAGCTCGACACTATTGAACTCCCAGTGCTCGGCACATACTATGTTACTCGGCATCAACTACATTTTTTTGATTCTCAACACTAGAAGTTCACTTGGAACCAACTAAAATTTTTTGACACTCGGCACTTAAACTTCACTTGGCACACACTAGATTTTCCTTTTTCTTGGCTCCAACTGAAAAATTGCTTAGCTTTAACTAGCTTGCTTGGCACCCACTGATGAACTTAGTTTAAGCTTTGCAGTCAACCTTGTTACAACTTATTCTTCTAATGATTTTAAGTGTGACCAACCTCTATATCTTTGAGTATTTTATCAATACATTATTTAACCATTGCCTTAATTGATCCTTACACTTCATTACAACATCATAACTCAACCTTTCCCTTAGGTACTCTTGTTACATCTTATTGATCAAATCTTCTTCATCAATCGACTAAGTGATAGTACTTGGATCTTATAAGAAATTGTCATTCCTACAAATAGCAGTTTTGACATTAATGACAAAACAATGATTGAAAACATTCTTTTAACAACAATCTCCCTCTTTGATCAATCTTCTTCATATTCATCAATGATCTTTTCAATTAGATTTCCAACAATCTCCCTCTTTGGCATTGATGGAAAACCAAACTCTATTCAACAAAATTATCAAAGTGCTAACTAGGATAGAATAGTAAGTCAAATGCCAAAAAGTAATTTTGTTACCATCAGTTGTCACATCTCCCTCTTTTCTTTATGTAACCTCTCCCTCTTAGCTGTTGTATCATTTTCCTTTCCTTTCTTCCTTCTTATAGTTTCTCCCTCTATATGCATTGCTCATCTTCTACTATTCTCTATTTTGATCAATTTCTACACTTTCTTCCTCATACTATTCATCAATTTTCTATTGATCAATTTATGCTTTACTTCTCCCTCTTTGACAACAATGCCAAAGACATTGTTTCAGCATCTTAATATGCAAGTGTAGAATTTGTAGGTTCTTTCACTTTCTCCCTCTATCACCTTGCTTGTGATTGATTTTGTAGCTTCAGTGCTTTGATTCCTTTAGGCATGAATATGAAAGTAAGTATCCTCTGCATTAGTGTGTAATGTTTCAACAACCAATTCCTCTTATGCAGGGCAGTCTTGCTTTTGCTTCAAGTAGCCTTGGTTAGGGGTATCACCCCTAACTTACCTCCAATATACTTGAAAGCATCTTTAGGCAGTGTTTTTTTGAAGATGTCAATAATCTATTCCTTTGATCTAACATATTCCATCTTCACTTGTTTTTCTTCCACCAACTCTCTTACATAATGATACTTAATTGCAATATGCTTGGTTTTAGCATGCATTACAAGATTCTTTGATATGTTGATAGCACTTGTATTATCACAATAAAGTATCATTGGATCATTTACTTCTTCCTTCATACCTTGCAAAAAATGTTTGATCCATACAATATTAGTGCAATTCAGAGTAGCTGCAAGATATTCAGCTTCTATAGTGGACTATGAGGTACAACTTTGCTTCTTTCTGGTCCATGTAATCAATCTTTTTCCCAAGAAAAGTGCAACTCCACTGGTGCTTTTCCTTTCATCAATATTACCTCCCCAATCTACATTAGTGTAGGCTTTTAGTTAAAACTTTTCACTCCTCTTGTAGTCCAAACCATAGTCATTAGTTCCTTTTAGGTACCTCAGTATTCTCTTCACTGCCATTAGATGGTTTTCTCTTGGATTTGTAGAAAATCTTGCCACTATTCCAATAGCTAATGTAATGTCTAGTCTACTTTGTACAAAATATTGTAGCTTTCCAATCATTGATCTATACAATGGCTAATTCACTTCTATTGACTCATCATTCTTGGATAACTTATGTCTTGTTGTCATTGGTGTGCTAACTAGTTTTGATTCTTCTAACACAAATTTTTTGAGTATCTCCTTGATGTATTTTTATTGGGTCACAAATATGCCATGCTTCAGTTGATGTAATGCAATCTAATAAAGAACTTGATTTCTCCAAGCATTGATATCTCAAACTCATGTTTCATTTCATCAACAAAATCTTTGCATAGAGCATCTTTTCCTCCAAATATTATATCATCAACAAATATTTTAGATATCAAAATGTCTTTACCTTTTTCAGCTTTGATGTACAAGTTGTTGTTGTCATTTTTTTCTATCAAATCCTATCTTCACAAGATATTTGTGTAGTCTCTCATACCATGCTCTTGGTGCCTACTTTAAACCATAAAGTTCCTTATGCAATTTGCAAACCATATCTTTGTTCTTGTCATCAATAAATCCCTTTGGTTCTTCTATGTAGACTTCTTCTTCTAGTATACCATTCAAAAAGGCAAACTTCACACCCATTTGGTAGACTTTGAAACCTTTGTAAGTAGCATATGCAAATAATGTTCTTACTCCTTCCATTCTTGCAATAGGGGCAAATGTTTCCCCATAATCCAGTCCTTCTTCTTGTGTATAGCCTTTGCAAACTAGTCTGGCTTTGTTTCTAGTTATCTCACCATTCTTGTCAAGTTTGTTCCTAAACACCCATTTGGTACCAATTACGTTCTTGTCAGCTGGTCTAGGAACTAATGTCTAGGGGCAAATGTTTCCCCATAATCTAGTCCTTCTTCTTGTGTATAGCCTTTGTAAACTAGTCTGGCTTTGTTTGTAGTTATCTCACCATTCTCATCAAGTTTGTTCCTAAACACCCATTTGGTACCAATTACATTCTTGTCAGCTGGTCTAGGAACTAATGTCTAGGTTTTGTTCTTCTCAATCTGGTTTATCTCTTCTTCCATAGCTTTATACTAGTCATCATCTTGTAGTGCATCTTTCACTATTTTAGGCTCAACCTTTCTCAGTAGACATGATTCATGCCTTAGTCTATTCCTTGTCATTGGTCTCACATCCTTGTCACCAATGATTTGATCTATTGGGTGATGTCTTCTCACATATTTGGCTAGTATTGGTTCTGTCCTTCTTTCCATGTTTGATCCTTCAACTTTAGAGTCATTTTGTTCTTCTTCATCTGGTACTTCATCATCTCTTTCATGCATACTATTTTCAGAATCAAAATTTGCATTTTCTACATTTTGTAACTCATCTTCTGAATGCAACTCGACATTCACTAGTTGTGACTCAACTGATTTTGAAATTTGTTGTTAATTCCAACTTGATTGGCATCATTGTCTTCAACAGTCATTCCTTCATAGAAATATACAAAGGATCTATAATACTCTAGTTTTCTGGATTCATCAACTTGGACTTCTGCATGCTCATCAAAATTTACATTTTCACTCTCCACAATCTTTTTATTCAAACACTTATATGCCTTACTTCTAGTGGAGTATCCAAGGAATATCCCTTCATCACTTTTTGCATCAAACTTGCCATTTCTAATATCTTTAAGAATGTAGCATTTACAACCAAATGCTTTGAAATTTTTTACATTAGGTGAGTGACCATACCATAATTCAAAAGGTGTTTCATTTGTACCTTTCTTGACTTGGACTCTATTTAGGATGTAAACAATAGTGCTTATAGCTTCTCTCCAATATTTTAGAGCAACATTTTTCTCCATCATCAAAATTCTAGCACAGTCTATTACTAATCTATTTATTCTTTCAAAAATTCCATTCTATGATGGAGTTATTGGTGTTGATGTTTTCCTTTTGATGCCTTTGTCATTGTAGAATATCTCAAATTCTTTTGATGTAAACTATCCTTCTTTGTCTAACCTTAGGCATTTCAGACTCTTTCCTATTTCCTTCTCAACTCTTGCCAAATACCACTTAAACATTTCAAATGCATCAGATTTTTACTTCAAAAACATAGCAGTCATCATCCAAAAATAGTATTATGTATTTGTCTACTAGGTAGCTTTGCACTTCTACTGGTCAACATAAGTCTATATGGACTAATTCTAGTACTTCTTTGGAAGTGTATATTTTTCTATTGAAACTAGACTTAGTCATCTTCCCTAGTTGACATTGTTTGCAGATTGTGTTCTCAGGTTTCTTTATTTTAGGCAACCCTCTGACTTTCTTCTTCTTGATTATGCTAATCAGATTGTCAAGGTTGACATGGCACAATCTTTTATGCCACAACAACACATCATCAAATCTAACAAAAAGACAGGTTGCATCTTCCATATCTAGGTAAAAAAAGTTACTACTAGTTTGTTCACCTTTTCCTATCAGATTTTCATCAGTGTCATAGATCTTGGCAATTTTTTTTCCGAATTCTACTTTGCAACCTACATTGTGTAACTGTGATACACTTAACAGGTTGTAGTTCAATCCTTTAGCATAGTATGCATTATCACATGAAATTTTCTCTATAATTTTAATCAAGCCTTTTCCTTTGATTTGACATGGAGCATCATTACCAAATCTAACACTATTTCTATCATATTGAGTAAAGGTAATGAACTTACTATTATCTCCTATCATGTCATGTGAGCATCCACTATCTATGATCCAATTGACATTCTTTTTCACACAGGTAACCAATGTTGTTGCTTCATCTTCATCTTTATCTGATTCATCCTTCATGGCCACGTAGACTACTTCATCATCATTCAAATCAAAATTTTCTTCAACAATGTAACATCTCTTGCCTTTGTCCTTGTAATCTCTACTATCATCTTCTCTTTTTTTTTTGTACTTGTTTCCTTCTTTGTAGTTCTTATTTTGTGTACACCTTGCAGTAATATGACCTACTTTATTACAATTAAAACAAATTATAGGGAGCTTACCTTTGAATTTGTCTTTGCCTCTATGGAATCTCCTAGCTAGTAGTGCTTCCAACTCTTCCACATCTTCTTCATCTATGCTTCTATCACTTGATGCATGTTTTCCTTTTCTTCTCTTCTTGTTTGATGTCTCCTCCTCAATGTCTTTCAATCTTAGCTTCAACTTGAAAGAAAATTCAAGGTTCTTAGGTCTATAGTTGTCAAAGTTGGACAATTCAAATGCGGTAAGTCTTCCCACAATTCCTTCAAAGGTTAGTGTGTTTCCTTGTACACATCTTAGCTCTTGCATTGTTGAAACTCTAATAGCATAGATGGGGAGCAAGGTTCTCAAATATTTTCTATTGATAATCTATTCTTCCAATTGACCACATAGACTTCTTATTGCACACACCACTTCTTTCACTCTAGTACCATATTGAGCAACATTTTCACCTTCCTTCATTTTCGTGTCATCAAAATTTCCTCAAAGGCTTTCTTTCTTTACTCTCTGAATATTATGATCTCCTCCATAGATATCTATTAGGGATTTCCACATCTGAAATGTAGTATCACATCCTTTGATGTCATCATATTTAACACAACTAAGTGCAGAGGCAATCTTCAGCATTGCCTAATTGTGCTACTTCCTTTTGCTCAAATCAGCTATAGTAATAGGTCCAGCTAGGTCTACATGTTCTATTTTAATTGAGGTTTGTGCATAGTCACCTATTGATCCAAGGTTCAATTTCATTAGACTCTGCCATGCAACAAAGTTGTCTTTGTTAAGCTTGGGAACTTCTCTCTTGGACATCTTGATCTTCCTGCTTCTAGTACCTTGAAACTAAATCAGCAGATGGCTTTGATACCAATTGTTAGAAATGCTTTAAAATAGCTAAGAGGGGGAGTGAATCAATTATTCAAGGTCCAACATGTCCTATTAAAAAAAATTCAGCAAGTAAAGTGTGCCCATTTAACTATTTTTAAATCCAAGCTTAACCTTTCCTATTTAGTAAGTTATTATAAATCAACATGCAAGCATAACACATATCACAATGATTTATGTGGAAACCCAATTTGTGAAAAACCACCAATAACATGCTACTAAATTCTCACTCTTCTAAAGTGATGGCCTATGAAAGGCCTACCTTGTTAAAGGCTACAAAAAATTCTTAAATGTGACCTAGTTAAAGGATTTAACCGCCCTATTAGAAGTGGGTTTGGTTAGAGGACTTTAGAACATTCACTTAGAATGCCACCCTATTAAAGAATTTACAAATGGCTATTAAACCAACCTAATTCCATAGGTTTTTCTTCTCTCCTAACTGATATAATTGCTAAAGAGTAGCAATTAGGGGTTTTGACTTGATTACAACATACAACTCAACTTGCAGATCTCAGATCACTTCTCAACTCATATTTTTGCATCAATTTTAGTCTTTGCAACTCTTGGAAGATTTCCCTCCTTTCAAGATTAGTCTCGTTGAGTCTTCATGCTAAATGTACCAGTGCAATCATCTCTCTCTAACCACAAATTGAAGCAGAGTCTCTGTGCTTTAGTCTTCCTTCTCCCAAATGTCTTCTCTTTGACAACCTTCTAACCACTTCACAATTTGGCACTCCAATAGTAACATTTTCTTCTTGGTCTATGAATCCTTAAATCGAAGTATTAGAGTTCCTTTTCCTACTTGATTCTTCCCTCCTTTAATTTCAATTCGTATGGATTAGGTAGGATTCATTATATCTAACCCATCTTATGTTTCTTTTAGAAAAATCATGAAGAATCCTCTTGAATTTGCTCAAAATTGGTTCACATAGAATTTTGTGCCACTAGCTCATCATCCTTATCCTCCAAACAGTTCACAAAATTCTAGGTAACAACCATGTTGGCTCAAATTTGGTGAATCTTCAATTTTTCAATTATGCAGCAGCTCATCACTATTGAAATCCTAATGCTCAACACATATTGTGTTACTTGGCATCAACTAGACTTTTCTAATGCTTAGCACCTAAAGTTCACTCGGCACCAACTAAGATTTTTTGATGCTCAACATCTAATTCTTTTCTCGGCACTTGAACTTCACTCGGTACAAACCAGATTTTCCTTTTGCTTGGCTCCAATAGAAAATTCGCTCGGTTTCAACTAGGTTTCTTGCCACCCACTAATAAACTTAGTTTAAGCTTTACAATCAACTTTGTTACAATTTATTCTTCTAATGTTTCTAAGTGTGACCAACCTCTGTATCTTTGACTATGTTATCAATACATCATTTAACCATTGTCTTAACTAGTCCTTGCACTTCATTACAACATCATAACTCAACCTTTCCCTTAGGTACTCTTATTACATCTTGTTGATCAAATCCCCTTCATTAATCAACTAAGTGATAGTACTTGAATCTTATAAGAAATTGTCATTCCTACAAATAGCAGGTTTGACATCAATGACAAAACAATGATTGAAAATATTCTTTTAACAACAATCTCCCTCTTTGATCAATCTTGTCCATCTTCATCAATGATCTTTTCAATCAGATTACCAACATGTGTGTGTGTGTGTGTGTGTGTGTGTGTGTGTGTGTGCATTCATTAGGTGATCCAGTATCCCAAACTTATGTATATTGTTGTCCTATGTCAAAATAACTTTGCAAAAATGTAAACATGAGTGACTCAAACATTTGTAACCTTAGAGAAAATATTCCCATCTCAAAATGGAAGGATCACAAGCATATACCATGCATCTCACAGGATCTAGTCTCAGAGACAAACCCTTCTATTTGAGATATCTTGTTGCCAGTGAACTCCCACTAGACATGGGTTAGTGTGAATCTCTCAATGTATTGAACTGAATGATCAATAAGTGGTTGTAAAACCAACATGTATCCCAACCATGTATATGGATTATCCCAAGGCTCTATGCCTAGACAAGCACATCAAGTAACATAAACCATGCCATCTAATTGAAAATGCTACTAGTAGGCCTTACCTAGCATGGGTTGGGTTATATCTCCTTGATACCAATGAATATAAGGTTGAAGTGGCTATCATCTATCCTCAAATAAAGTAGCTGCAATAGGTACATGCTCACATACCTACACCTCAAAAAAACACTACCATCCACCATGCTCTTAGCACAATAGTATATAACCTGATGTATATCATTATACATATGTACCATCATACACCGGCCATATCTGAATCCATCTTGATGGTGAAGCATCCTCTATAGCTATCTCTCCAATCCATAGGTGAGACCATGTTGAGCCCAATTAGGCATGAGGAAGAAATGCGAGAAACCTCCAAGTATAAATGCAAGATGATGCTATTGACCATATGTCTGGACAAACTCAGCCTAAGGAACAAATTACTCCAATATAATTTCATAATGGAAAACCTCTCTTAAATCTTGAATATGAGGATAAGGTGATAAATAAAATTGTACATGAGAACCATGAAAGGGAATCCTCAATATGTGATATACATCCTCAAGTGTGATAGTCATCTCATCAAGAGGTAAGTGAAATATTTTCATTTCACTATGGAAATGCTCAGCAAGTGCAATAAATAGACCATGATTCACTTAACTATTTGTGATATCAAATAAATGTAACACACCTAGTGTATAAATATGAGAAACCTCATCATCACACAAGTCTCTAATGAGCCACTAGATTGGTGAAAATGTAGAAAAGAAAGTAATGTCTAGAAAGTCCTCTTGTAAATAAGGGAAACATGAAAATAATCATTATATCATCCATGAAAAAGGTAACATAAAAAAAAAAAAAAAAAATCTAGTGTAAACATATACACAAGTACAACAATAGAATATGAAGATTCTTGAAAGACGAAAAGGAAAAAATGTTCTTATACACAATAGAAATTTTCTCACTATTTTTGTGTGGATAAATATAACAATAAATTTTTTCACTAAATCTCACAATAGAGACATATACTCTTCGTGCTACAAAATAGGCTCGCATGAAAAAAGTTAAAGAGAAGAGGAAAATAAGTGTACTTTGAAGGGCTTCTCACATGTCAAGAGGGTCCACCATAGTCGAGACTTAGGGATTTTTCATATGATTTTTCTCACTGTGTGTGATGTATGTAAAGAAGGGGGCAAGTGAGAAAATAAAAATTAAACATAAAAAATGAATTAAAAACATAAATATTTCAAATGAAATGTGAAAATTTTTATTTCAAAAGTTTCTTTAAAGATCACTCACTAGAGGCAAGTAGTTTGTTGGTTGGTTTGGTATTTGAATAGCTTGAAATGATGAGTGTGCAGAGGAACCACCATGATGACTAAGAAAAATGGAAAAGACAAATAAACCAAATGAAATGAGAAGATGACATTTGTGAGGGCTTACATAGGTTTTGACCTATTTTTCAAAGGTTTTAATGGTCATGATCTTCTATATTTAGAATCAAAAAGAAAATTTGATATCATTAAATAGTTGAAAATGGAAATTTAAATTTTTGGGACCAACATGATCAGTTCCTTGTGCAAGCATCATAATTAAACAATAATGACTCAAAATCTATATCAAAATATTGTTTTCATCAACATCTAAGATGCATCACAAATTTTCAATTATGGTAAATCAATGACAAACTTGGTCAATAGGACCTAAAATTGATGCAGAAAAAAATCTAAATATTTTGTAAATATCACATTATGATATCTATATAATTTATAATATCACATCAAATTGATTCCTTAATCAATTTTATTTAGGCAATGTTATCTATTCTATCATTTTTTTATTCTTCTCCTAAGGGGGAAAGATGAATGCTTTACAATGTTAGAACTTAAAGTCATCATTGCTAATGGAAATCTTTGTTGGAAATTTATTGAATGCTCCCCTTGAGATTTGTGACAAGTGATTAACTACCTTGTGTGTACTATAAGTTGAGTGGTTGTATTTGACACTAATAGATAGGCCTTTTGGTGCAATGAAAACCCTACTCTAACAAGTGGTATCAGAGCTTGGACACAGGTTCAAATCCTTAGACCCTCAAATAATGCTAAGGGAGAGACTACTGGAAAAAAAAAATTGTACTCCCCTAAAGATTTGTGACAAGGGAATAACCACATCTTGTGTACTATAAATTTAGTGGTTGTATCGAGCACTAATAAATTGGTCTTTTGGTGTAATGAAAACTTGACTCTAACAATCTTACCACTAGAGGCATGTCAATTTCATCAAATCCATACCATACTGGAGGTCCTAATCTATATCTTCAACTTATTTTTTCTTCAATCTAGTTTTAGATCACATTTACCTTTGACCATTCTAAGTCAAAGTTAACTTCAATAGACCTTCTATAGTTCTAGGTCAAAGTCAATGCTTAATTAATCTTTGTTCAATCAAGTTCAAATTTGATTAATATATCAATCTCAAATGTGTTTTTTACCATTCTAAGTCAAATTCCAATGCTATCTTAAGAAACCTCAAACCATTCTAAATCAAAGTTTGAGATCTCATTTACCTTTGACCTTCTAATTCTAAATCAATGCTTAATCAACTTTTATTCGATCAAGTTCAAAATACTTTTTAATTTATTTATCTTATTAGATCAAGTTAACTATTCTAAGTCAAAGTTTGAGATCTCATTTAACTCTAACCATTCTAAGTCAAAGTCGATGTTGAATCAAATTTTTCTTCAATCATGTTCAAAGTTATTTTTAGTCTATCTATCTCAATATATCTTCGACTCTCTTAAGTAAAAGTTGATTATCCATTCTAAGTCAAAGTCAATTACTTATCAATAGATTGTTCATCATTGTAAGTCACAAAGGATGATTAAATCAATTAGTCTAAGTCCAATCAAGCTCATAGTCAATCTCTTATTTTCTTAAGCATAGTTTCATTAGATCCATATCAAATTGTCTTATACACCAAATATCAAAATATTGATGACTATATGTGTTTCTCACATATCAATTCAAAGAGGGGCAAATGTAATCAACCAAAAATGACATAATTGGACAAATGCCCCTACTCTCAATCATCAATAAAAAATCATTAAAATTCCTAATACAAAAGGCAATTTATTTCTATCATGTAATCTCACATGAGTATAAAATTGCATAAAATCCTTAAATTGCAATAATCCTAAAAAAATTAATTAATGTCATTAATTGGCAATAAATCATTCTAACTTACTTAATTTAATTAAATGTCCTATCACATTAATTAAATTGAAACCATTTTCTAGTTACACATTATAAAGGAATTTAAATGGATTAAATTAAATTAAATCTCCAAAAATATCAATTATTGAATTAAATATTCAATTAATATACAAAATAAAATGAAATGAGATTAATAATCAATTATCTTCTCCAAATTCTAAAATTAATAAAAAAATGTCAATAATTGAGTTTGAGTGAAGAGTTCAGTTCAAATTACATAACATGAAATCAAAAATGAGATGAAAGAGTGACCATGCATAAATCAAAAAGAAAGTCAAGGGAAATTTTTCATGGTTCCTAGAAATAGAGAGACAGTTAACTATGCAACCTAAGTCAAATTGACTACTCAAATACCCTATCACTCCCAATTAGGGATAATAAGTGGGGCTTCCACCTCTTGAGGTGTTTGATGAATAGGAGGTGTGTGTATTGAACTCAACCTCAAAATCTTATAAAAGTAGTCTCCCTAACCTTTATTTCGCATATGCAAATGAAGAGTAAACTTATAATGCTGAATTTTCTTTGGAGATATGGTGCATCATTTTTATTGAAATCATTGCTCTTCTTAACTCATATAGACTACTTGCATCATATTTTCAACCATCTAGCTTCATGCATATCTACATATGAAATCCAAATAAAAAAATAGTTTTCATTTGCATTCACACTAAAGCCTATGTTTCAATGAAATCTAGTTCGTACAAAATATTCGAATCTAAGAGTTACAAACTCCCATTGATTAGAAGGAAATAGGGCTCATTTGCATGGCTATTTCCATATTTCTTGATTTTTTGTTTCTCTAAAAATAGATATAAAGACTGTTTTAGGTGTTGTGTTTACAAATATAAGTATAATTTGCACACAAATATTACTCTCTTTATCTTCCTTTGTCACTCCATTGGAACACAACAGAAAAATGTAGTTGTTTTCCTCAATAGAAAAAACTATTTCCTCATTTGTTCCTCCATTAGGATTATTGTGAATAGTAATTTGAAGTTCAATAATAGCATCAATTCACAAAGGGGACACAAATGATTAGCCAAGAGTTTCTTCAGAATTAACAAATGTAACCAAACTAGTATCCTTATCAAATAGAAGTTGGTAATTAATAACCAAGTCTACACTCTGAGCCTCAGAAGAGGAATAAATTTGGGAAAGTTTTAAAGGATCTCTAGGCTTACCTTTAAGGCTAGAGACTTGCAAAATATCAACCTTAGGTTGAATAATTGAAGGTCCCTTGGATGTATTATCATTAGTAATGTATTGCTAAGCCTTTTAATTACCCATTTTAGATTCTATCTACTTATTTTGGACATAACATTTTTTAACCTCTCTTTGATTCTTCTTGTCAATACAAGTATGTTTAGCTTTGAGAATCCTATGGGGACAATGTTTATCCAAATGACATATCTATTTACATAGAAAACTAGTAGAATGAAAAATGATCCATACTCTAGGACTTACTTCCATTTTCCAAACTTAGAATGAATAATAATATCATGAGGAATCTCCATGTTTTGATTGATGTGGATATAGACTCTAGCAAAAATGAAGTGGGATCTAGAGGTCATCATTGGATAACTAGAAAGAGATACCAAAACTCTTTAGCTAGACCTATGAATATATTTCCATTCCAATATTCAAGAGGTAATCCATGAAGGTGAACCCAAACAAGGGCAGATAAAAAAATTGGATCCATCCAAATCAAGATTAGGAAACCAATTCTAAAGGGCCAAAGTAGCCCTTCCCATCATCTAGGGACCCTCACAAATAATATTAGTCATATCTTCATCATTCAAAAAAACAAAAGGGAAATGACCTTTAGAAATAGAAGCTAGGTCCATATTTCGTTTCAGATGCCATTTTGTTCTTATGAAAGATCTGACATTATTGATATTAGGCCTAGAACCTATGAACTTGCCAACTAGGTATAGGGTCATAGACTAAACAAAGTAAGCTATATGAGGATTAGGAACAAAAATGGTGTATTCTATTTTTTCTAGCTTAGAAATGTCATTAACTTATAGGAAAAAGGATTTGCTTGTCGGCTTTATCCCAAATAAGGATGACAATTTCAGGCTTTTATGTTTGACATCCTTTTTTCAAAGCTGTTCTCTCCATCCACCTCAAATTTGTCCCCACTGTGACCTAGACTTTCAGATTTGTCAATAGTAACTCCTTCATTGGGTGCCAAGCTCCAAGAAGACCACCCGGAGTTGTCTCTATCATCTGCATGAGAGCTACCTCTAGGAAAAAGACCACCACCTCTTCCTGCCCCTCCTTCATTACCAATTCCATTTTGAAATCATGTTCATGCCTTAATCTTTGCAGTCTTGGTTTTACTTTCAAAATTTATGAAAAAAATAGGTATTTCTTTTTTAATATCTTTTATTCAATAGCAGATGTTAAAAAATATTTTTTCTATTGTTAAGGTAGATGTTCCCCAATTTTTATGATTTATAACCTTTTTTGTAACTAAAGTAAATTGTCTTTAGTATTTTTCTAAGGCTAAAAGTTTATTTAACACTAGATCATTCATATAAAAAGATTGATTTTGATTAGACCTAATAGTGAATTTGCACTAGACACCATGCCATTTTTAAATTATTCTCCTGACTTTTCTTTTTCATTCATGGAAACTATTGATTTGTTATACCAATCTTTATTTTTTACACAAGGTATATAGCCTATATAATATTGATAACTAAGAGTAATTACATTTTCTTAAAGACTTAAAACCAAGAAAACTAGGAGTGACATCATTTAAATTAAAGAATTTATGCAAATAATGTACTACAAAAATATTGCCAAAACAAGGACTGGAAGAGTTAAAGATGTGAAAAGCTTAGTACTTTTGTAGAGGTAATAGTTGGATGTGAAATGGAAAGAGAAAAAGGACATAGCAATCCACATTGTCAAATGAAAGAAAAAGAAATAGGTGTGAAGATCAACATGCACATGAAGGTATGATGGTAGATCCATAAGAAACAAAAGAAAGGATAAAGTGAATAAATTAAAGAGGTAGAATAGAAATGACGGGAGGGGGAGTATTGGAATTTGAAAAGTAAATACTTGTAATGAATAAAGACACTTAACCTCATTAATGAGAATGGACGTACTCTTTGGCCAATGTGTCTTTGATGATTTGAAACTACTCTAAAGTTGGCAATCTCTCATCAACTAGTAATGAGTTTCCCTCATAATATATATGGACAATAATTGTATTTTACATTACAATATAAAGAAGTTTCAAATTTGGGATTTCCTAGTTTTGGTTGTTGTAACAATCTCTTCCATGCTCTAAATAATAAAACAACATATATTTGGTTCAAAATTATTGAAGTCAAATACCATTTATAAGGAAAAATGCTAATAAAAGCATAACTATTCAACTTCAATGACATACAACTAGTAGTATGTATTATTATTATTATTATTAAAAAAATTTAAAATAATTATTTGGAATAAGAATTGATATATTTTCCTAATTTTTAAGGATGATTTTTTAGTTGCTAAAATATATTGAAAAATGAAGTATCTTGTTGCCACCACAAAAAACTAAATGGAAATAAATATTTTTGCCTTTGATCGAAAATGAATATAGGATTTTGACCTACATTTTCTCTTTTATAACAATTGAAATTTAAACTCACCTGAAATCAATAGTTTTCATCTACGACCACATTTTTGAAAGCAAATATATCTTAACCAAAAAAAATTATACATTTTGGAAGAAGACTCTATCCTCTTGAACATCAACATCTTCTTAAGTGTTAAAAATATGTACGTGTAGTATTCTTTAATTATACTATATCTAAGTAAAACACTATATAAACTCTATATGAAAACATTCTTAACTTTAAACTCTATAAAACACTATATAAACTCTATATGAAAACATTATTAACTTTAAACTCTATAAAATGGTTAATTTATATGTTATTAAAAATATATCTTTTAAAAGAGTCAGAGTTAAACGTCAATTGTAATAATTGGACACAAACTAGTATAGAACATGCATTTATGGACATTTTCATTTGGAACATACATTTATAGACATTTTCAATTGTAAAAGTGTAGAACATATATAAATCAACTAGAATAAATTTATCTAGATCATATGTTTGAACAACATTTATTTTTAGATAGAAATTGTAAAATTTAGTCATTTTGTTAAGTTAGCCTTAATGTGACCCATCTTTTTATTTTAGCCCCCTAATGTGCTGTTGCAAAGTTTTTTTTTAAAATGTCTCTCAAAACTACTATCAATTTGACTATTAAAGTCTTCTAAAATTCATTGAAATATTCTCTAATACCATTTACAAATAGTTTTCCACATTATAAAACTAAATTTGTCCTATCAACTCATCGTTATGTATTAAAAATGATCAGCTACTAGCATACTTATATCTTTTATTCATTTATTATTCCATAATTCATCTTTTATTTATTTAATTCCTATCATACCATGATTCACCTAAATATAAATATCTTATTTTAACCTCCATACATAATACAACAAAATAATATTTCTTATTTATAAAAGTTACATCCTCTAACATACAATAATTCATTACATGAAAAATAAGAAAACTTTGAAAATGCCAAAAAAAACAACTATCTCTTTCTTGAAACTGCAACAACGTGTTTGACATTTTTTTATCTCATTTCCATTTGCATAATTGACAGCATTGTCCAATGGTGTGTCTATCTCAAAGGCAATTTATTTGCATTGTGCCATTTATCCTTTCCGTCGGTCTCCCTTCAATGTCTCCCATACTGTCTGCCCATCTCCTCTCTCTCATAGTACTGTCGGGTGGGGTTTCCATACTTTTATCTTATTGTCAAAAGTTTTATATATATTATCATCTATGTAAATTTAAAGTTTCGGCTTAGTAATATAAAAGTATTACATTTTAATAAATTATTTTTCGGTTTAATATAATTTTTTATTATATTAAGTATTATTTTTATAATTAATTATTGTAATAGATTATTATTATTAAATGTTAATTTTAATTTTTAATTTTTATTTTTTTGAAAAATTAAAACTAAAAATAAAATATTTATTATTGATTACAAATTATAGATTTTATTTAGTTATAAGTTTATTGGTTTGAAGTTATCATTTGTAAATTTTGAGATTAATTGTAGTGTAATTTTAATATCACAAGTCAACAAATAGCTTAGATGAAGAAACCAAACACATTAATTTTAACTGAATCCAAGTAAATAAATTTAAAAGTAAAATAATTATAATAATCTAACATTTAAAAATAAAAGTGATTATTTACAATGATTTAAAAAAGATTATAATTTGCATTAATTTTTTTATAAATAATTAATATCATTTAGTTTGATAATAATATTATGAAAGTTATTATTTTATAACAAATATCCTAGTGCTTATCATCAAGCCATCACCTAGTGCTTATCTTTGTTCCCCCAACCTTACAAACATCTCACATCCCCACCATCTCATTACACAATATCATGGAATTGATGTGCACAAACTTGTAAATTGCACAAGACTATTCATAGTACCTCAATTTCAACAAGGTCAGAACTATTATATTATAAAATTGCTTTAAGTTATATACAAATGGATACTAAAAGTATGATCAAATGGATACACACATGAAAAAGGTCAATATATCTTTTGTTTAGTTAATGACAAGTCACGGTGCTTGTATGTGGTTTAATTAATGGTGTAAGTATTTAGGTTTGAACTAAATTGATCACTTTGAGTATGCAAGCATTACTTATCAATGTGGAGGTAATGGCTCTAAACAATTATGGTTTTATTAAGCATGTATGTTTGAACTAAAATGATCTCTTTGGATATGCAAGCATTTTTTTTTACCAATGGGGAGACAATGGTTGTAAAAATTAATTAGATTTTATTCAATAGATCTATCAATATATTTATCAAATGGATATACATTTGGACAAAGTTAATATAAGGTTTATTTGGTCAAGTCATTAAAACATAAGAAGAAAATAGTTAAGCTTATTATTTAATTATTTTTATATTTGATTGTGTATTATTTTGGCATTAGTATTCTGAGTCACACTTCATAATCTATCATTTTAATGTTGAAGAGTTTAGAAATTATTAATAATCTATAATTTCTTGGAGTTTTAATAATGTATAGTGAGGAAAATATCACTCTTCAATTGGTCTCAAATTTAAAAGTAAAATAATATAAATAATTATAATAATCTAACATTTAAAAATAAAAATTATTATTTACAATGATTTAAATTTTTTTATAAATAATCATAATAATCTAAAATTTAAAAAGTAAAAACATTTCAAATTAAAAGTGATTATTTAATTATTTACAATGATTTTAAAAAGTGATGATTTACATAATTTCTTAATAATATGTCTACTTTTATAACTTTTTAATAACATGTGCATATTCAAACATTTTTTAAATTTATGACTTGATTTTTGAGTAAATAATTTTTCTATTTACTTTTTTAAATTAAACTTCATACGCTATTTTTAATAAAATAATAACTTTCATAATATTATTATCAAACTAAATGGTATTAATTATTTGTAGATTTGATTAAAAAATTATTAAAATAAACATATTATTAAGAAATTATTTAAATCATCACTTTTTTAAATCATTGTAAATAATTAAATAATCACTTTTTATTTGAAATGTTTTTATTGTTAAATGTTAGGTTATTATTATTATTTATAATTTTTTTAAATCATTGTAAATAATCACTTTTATTTTTAAATGTTTTTATTTTTAGATGTTAGATTGTTATAATTATTTATATTATTTCACTTTTAAATTTATTAACTTGGATTCAGTCAAAATTAATTTGTTTATTTTTGTTGACTTGTGATATTAAAAATACACTACAATTAATCTCAAAATTTACAAATGATAACTTCAAACAAAAAAACCTTTTAACTAAATAAAATCTATGATTTCTAATCAATAATAAATGTTTCATTTTTAGTTTTAATTTTAAAAAACAAAACAAAATAATGATAACAATTTAACATTTAATAATAATAATAATGATCTATTACAATAATTAATTATAAAAAATATTTAATATAATAAAATATATATATACTAAACCTTAAAATAATTTATTAAAATATAATACTTTTATATTACTAAGCCGAAAACTTTAAATTTACAGAGATGATAATATATAAAAAAAATTCACAATAAGATTAAGTGTGGAAATGCCACCTGACAGTACTATGAGAGAGAGGAAGAGAGGAGGCTATTCTTGTGACCGCTAGTCACCATCGCCCCAACCGGGCCCCCCCCTTTCTATTTTAAAAATTTTTTGCCAACTTTTTTTTCTTTTCCTTCTTCCACGGAGTGCAGTTTTGAAGAAGTCACGGGAAAACTAAATTCCTCCAATCCTTAAGAATCCCGCTTCTCAATAAGGCATGGAGCGCAGTTTTGAAGAAGTCACGAAAAAAATGAAATCCCTCATTCCTTGAAAATCTCGATGTGAAAATCGTGGAGCACAATTGTGAGGAAATGAAGAAATGTTTTGATGAAAGAATTTATCCTTCATTCCATAGAAACCTAGTTCTTGCATTCAGAAAAAGCCCTTTCCCACAAATTCAGGAGTGCAAGTTTAAAGAAGTCAAGGAAAAATGAAATCCCTCATTCCTTGAAAATCCTGATGCAAAAATCGTGGAGCGCAAAACCAAGGAAGTTAGGGAAAAAACTGAAATCCTCCACTCCTTCAAAAGCCTGACCCGCAAAACATGGAGCACAGTCTTAAGTTCTTGTCTCGATATCAAATCTTTTATATGAATTCGTTGCCTCAGAAATCTTGAGAAAGTTGCAAGGGAAATAGTGTTTAGTGTGAAATGACAGTACCCATTCAACCATTCTTGGCACCATGAAATGTATAATAAGCATCAAGATATGGAACCTGTATTATACATTTGGCCTGCCAGAAGTAGTGCAGTTTTTAATATGTACAAGAATGGGGTGAGCCTCCTTTAGTGGCAAGGAAGTATAAGGAGACAAGTTCCTTCTTATAAAGATGAGTATTATATTATAACTATCTTTTCCAAAATAAAATTGCAAGGATATGGTGTTTTTACAAGCACAAAGACAGATGAGAAATCCCAAAGTTCTCCAGGGCATGATCAAAATTTTAGATTTATCTAAAATAGTCAAGGAGAGTTGCTCTTCACACAGATTCAGAGAAAAAAGTGGAAAAAAAAAATTTTTTTGGATTTACATTTTAAAAATTAAATATTAGTTTTACTAATATTTAATTTGACTTCTGTTGAGTAATATTCAAAAAAAAAAAATGGTGAAAAAGTTGCAAAAGAATTTGATTTTTTTTTTCTCATTTAAAAATGGAAGTTAATTGAATATTGACTTTTTTTTAAATTGATATTTAATTAATAAAACTAAAAAAAAAATCAAAATAGAAGAGTACTTAGCTTCATCATGAAGCTAAGAGCATAAAAAATAGCAACTTTTTGAATCAAATAGCAAAAAGTGATAAGTGGCACAAAAAATGGAATCCTTAATGGTTAGGTAAAGCAGCTGCTTAATTTTAATCTGCAGCTTTAAAGGCATTTTTGAAGGATAATTTATATAAGAAACCCTCTCATTCATTTAGGCTCACACAGAAATTTGAAGAGCAAATCAAGAATAGGAGTAAGATTTAAGGAGTTCAAGGGAACAGATTTTTTGAGAAATTTTCTAAAATTGTTGAGGAATTTTCTAGGAATTCACGACAGAAGATTTTGAATCCCATCAGAAAGGAATTTTCTTTGTAGAGAGTGAATCTTGAAAGGAGTATGCAAATTTTGGCAAAAATCTAAAATCTTTGTCTTATGGACAAGTTGTATCTATTGTTTTAAAATACTTTCCTTGCATAGTCTTATGTATGTACGTTTTCTATTTTGCAGGAAAGGAAAATGGCAGAGCCTAGGGGAACAGGAGAAACGCGAGGACAACTGATAAAGAATGAAAGGAGAGGATTTTATCTTGAATCCAAAATTGTGTCAAAGTGGGCAGAAATCGGAGATACAAGCCTTGGCAGCCTTGATTTGAAAGATTTCAACTGGAGAATGCTCGGATACAATGACCATCAACTGACACACCTAGCCACAAGAATTGTGAGAAGTGGAATTTTTGCTGCAGCTACTTTCCCTCCTTCTTTTCAGCATCCAGAATTGATCGTAGAATGTACTAAGCACTACAGTCCTAGAGACAGAACCATCCGGGATTCTGAACGAAATATTCTGGCAGATTTTTCTCTAGCATCCATTACTGAAGCATTTGGAATTCCTTCAAATCCAAGGATGGTCACAAAAACACAAGAGCAAGCACTGAGAATCTATACATCTGGAATCAATTTTTGTGAAGAAATAATCAATAAAAAATGGCTGAAAAAGAATAGACCGCATCATTCCAAGATTCCTAAAGAAATAGTATGGCTTGACTTGCAGAGGGAATATAGTGATATGGTCATGATGTTGAGTCACATATTTGGCATGCCTTATTCTTATAGGTTTGAATCTTGGATGTGGTATTTTGTTGAGCGGGTAATGGAGGAAGGTGACAGAATAGATTGGGTCGGGCTCATAAGTGATAACCTAAATGAGCAGTTGATGAATCTAGAGCATACAAAGAAATTTTACATGAGTTCCTATGTCATCTACATGCTAGCACGGAGGACAAGTTATGATGGACTACGATGCAAAGGACCAATTGGAAGCGGAAGCCAACACCTCAAAGTCCACGAATGTTACCCGCAGTTGCATTGTATTCAAAGGATGATTACATGAGGGTTAATGATATATTTGCCATGCGCATAGTAAGAACACTACAAAAGAGGCCACATGTAAGAATGCCAATAGGTGCAATGAAGTTGGTTGAAGAATATGGCCCCTAGTTCATTCAGTTTCCTACCTTTTCATACATCCGAGTTCAAGGATTCTCCACGGAGCCATACAAACTTCCCAGGTATCCAACAGATAAGATGGTCTTGTTAGAGCTTACTCAACAAATTACTGCCTATGACAAGATTCAAAAAGGGAAGAAGAAGTTGGGATTGTAGTTTCCAATTTCCATAGGAGAAGGAAAAACTGAGGTATGCCCATGTCTAAAAGTTGCAGAGAAATCATCAGATGAGCTCCACTTCTTTCGCCTTCCGCTTTATCCAAAGAGGAATGATTTTGATCCTTTCAACAAGATCTCATCAGTAGGAGGGTCAAAGTACCAACACAAGGTTCACCTTGAAGACTTTTGGGAAAATGCAGCAGATGAGAACGAGATTAGAAAAAGATTGCATTCGAGACTACCATTGAACATTATTAGAACATGCAACATATTCAAGGTTCCTGATCAAATGGAGGAGGACCCAAATGTGATGCGAAAAGGATTCAATCCAGAAATGACAACTCAACCATTTGATTAGAAGAAGAAAGAAATTATAGATCTCGAAGCCCTTTCAAAACCAGTCTTAGATTTTACAAAGTGGTGGATCGAGTGTAAGCTTGAAAAACTAGTTGCACCAGCTAATGGATTCACATATAGGTTGCTTGGCCACAGACCACTTAGGGATGAAAGATCAAGACAAATATCTGAAGGGACTGTTGAAGAAAGGGGAACTCCATCTCAAGATGTAGGAACCAAGAAAGGGAAGGAGGTACCTCGAGAAAAGCATCCTAGGATTGAGGAAGTCATCCAAGAATCTCAAAATAAGAAGCAGAAACGCAGAGATGCTCCCTCTTCTCCAAGTCAAACTCCAAGTGTCCAAGAGATAGAAACCTTTGAAAGGTAGGATGTGGGGACAAGTATAAGAAGATTTGAGCAAGAAGAGAATTTGGATAGGCCAATTCATGATAGGTTGAGTATAAATGCTTATGAAAAATCCATCCAAGAAAGAGGGAGAGATCAAGATATTGCTACAGAAGAAAGTCTTGCCATGATCTTAGAGCGAGAAATGATTAATGATGGAGATGGTCCACTAGAGGAAGAAACTCCAGGGGTAGCAATACATCTTCCAAGTGCCAAAGCTATAGTTCCTGAGGTTACAATGGATAGTCCAAGAGGTGAAGAAGAGATTGACATTCGAGCGGTCCAAAGGAAAGAACAATTGGTAATTCTGGGGGACCAAAGTATACCCATTTCGAAATGGTTGAGACAACGAATTCAATTGCATCAACAAAAGGAGGTTGATCCAGCAATTCAATTACAGGAAATTTTGGACTGATCAGATCGATCAGAAGAACAAGGGAAAGCAAAAAGATATACTAAATTCATCAGAGGAGAATCAGGATCTAGAATCTTGCAGATTGTGACTCCCATAGTTGACAAAGGGAAAAATCGGATTACTCCAGATGAATATCATGTTACAGAAGTAAATCTTGGTCGGGCCTCCTGAGAGCAAATATTAGAAGAATTTGATGAGTCCACACAGGCTTTGAAAGCTAGGCTGAAGAAAGTAGAAGAAGGGTATGAAAAGCAAAAAAGAGAAATTCGGGCCTTATGTCAGTACATAAATAACTTGCCTCATCCAGTAAGAGAGGAAAGTCCATCATTTGTCCCTCCAACAGGTGTTTCCAGTGAAGTGGTAAGTGATATTGATAGAATCAAGTGGATTGCTCAGGGTGCAAAGATTTGGATCGAAGGAATTTAGGAGGTAGCCTTCAAACATGCAGAAGAATTAGTGCAACTGCACAATAGGGCATTGGCTAGAGTCTCTAGGATTCAGTGCATGGAGGAATCATGGGTGGATGAGCATATTTACCAAGAAGAGGTGATTGCCGACATTCAAAGTCTGATGGATACCCCAAAGCAAGAATTGATTGATGGTCGAGTTATTAGCAAGGGGGATTTCTATGATTTTATTTGATGGTACAGTGTAGTGATCATGGCTAAGGAAATGTTCGAGAGCTTTACCAGGGAATCTAGTCGATGGAAAAAGATTGTTGATAACATCAAGCAAGGAATATCAAATGCAGTTGCATCCTTGTTATCACAAAGATTAGGGGAAGAGGAAATGACAATTGATAATCTAAAAGTCAAGCTAGAGGAATTCTTTCAGCTAAACGTATATGGAAGAGATGATTTTGAGAACTTCTCCATCTTCTCAAATACAATGCACACTACTAAGGACTTACTACCAGATTGAGATGAAAGCTTGGGAAAAGCAGAAAGACCAATTACAGTTCTAGAATTCAAGCTAGAATCTGCACCAAGCATCAGTACAGAGGAGTTGGAAATAGTATTAGATCGATTTCGATCTTTCAGGCAAAAAAATCAAGGATAGATGCATTAAATGCAGAGTGGGTGTGCATAGGGATCATTTATTACACCCACTCCTTAAATTAGCATGCATGGTGGGCATTTATTATCCACTATAGTAGTGGATTCCTTATGGCATTAATGTAGATTCCTTTCAATTGCCCTAACCCTAATTAGGGCTGATGTGGTATGATCTTGGCCATCGATTATTGTGATCATCCGGGCCAACCATTGTAATCGAGGACCTATATAAAGGCCTCATTTCTCATTTGTAAAGGGGGAGATTTTTATGAGATTGTTGCTATAAGTTACTAAGATAATAAAGTTTTCATTGGAGTTTGGTGAATACTTGACATGTCTTAGTGCTTGCTTGTTCTCCTAAAATTTCTTCAAGTAGATTAAGTTTAGCATAGTCAATGTGTGGTGATTACAATGGAGAATATGATGGTGTATTGATGAATTCCTTTGGTTCATACTTTTGACATTTTAGTGATTCTAATTCGTTGTGTAAAGTTAGCCTAAACCTCTTTCATGCATATGCTCAACTTCTATCATTTGTACACATTGTTCTTTATGATGGTGTATGCGGTGATATGAAAATCTTTGGCATAACCCTTGAAGATTGCACTAGTTCATGCTTAGTTGTAGTATAACTTGGCGAAGCTGAATTCAGTAAATTGAGGAATTTTTCCACTAGAATACTATTAGTTGTTATCACTACCCTTAGGATTAGAATAAAATTCCTTAACCCCATCCTATTTAATTTTTGCATATTCTGTGAAAAATCCAAAAAAAGTGCTTCATTGCAAAACCTTAAGATAGCTCCCACATCCAGTATGGCTTGAAATGAATATGAATAAACACGTAAGGCCCCTTGTGATCATCAAAAAATCACATCAATGATCGATCTTATCCACAGTCAAGACCTGGCATTAAAGGAACCTTGAAGTCATTGTATGATCTTCTAGCAATCTTAGCATACACAAGACTTTATTCAAGAGAGGATAAGATATTTTAGTATTTTGTTCTACTGTCTGGTGAGTCATAAAACACACATCAACAGATATGGCTGACGGTATGGGAGAGAATGAAAAGAGGTTGACGAAAAATAAGTTGCACCATAGCTAGTGCCCTATCTCAAATACCCACTTTAAGAATTTATGACAAAGGATGGAAAATGCCCGCCCTTATATGTTTAAGTATTGAAGTGGGACATGTGATTTCATCACTGTTTAGGTAGTATAGGTTGACAATTTTGGCTAGATTCCAATATAACTGCTTGCACTCACGAGGTAGAAAGCTAGGCTGATTCTTGGTTACTTTCATTTACTCTTTCTCTAATCCATTCAGTAGAATTCTGAATAGTTTACTTTCTTTTCTTCAAATTTTAGGAAAATTGTAATATTACAAAGGAAACTGTAATAAAGAAATAAGTTTTGTTAAAATGATAATATAAAGTATAATTAGATAAAGTTAAAGAGGGTTCAAACCTAACATTATAAATGATCTTACATTTTATTACACAAATAGAACATTATAATATTTATTTAAACCAAACCTATTACCTTGTAGCTCTGAATGTCATTCAACAGACGTCCACAAATATTGACTAAATCCATTAGACTCCTATACTCTGGATGGTTGATGATTTCCTCTGAAATCTTAGGCCCTACAAAATAGAGTGATGTAAAAATAATTGGTTCCAAGACAATTGTTATTTTTCCATTTTCAATGTATTCCTGCATAGTTGGTATATATCCATTTTTAATCCATTCAGCCTCCTTCATCATTCAGATTACTACCCTGTACTACTATGATATAAACACAAAAGAGCATCAATGAATTATTCCAATGAATGTTTTTTAATCTGCACAATGTAAATGAACAACCAGATAATTCATATTAAAAAAAAAATACGCACCATTTCCCTTAAATGGGTACTCACATCCCTCTCTTGAAAGGCCCAAGCATCTTGAGCTATATCATTGACTATGTTAGAAATTGCTGAGAACAAAATTCTCATATTATCTGTATGATTATTTACCATTGTTGTGTTCCATCTGTAAGAAATTTGGAACAAGTAAAAATTAGACTTAGGATTTATATCTATAATTTAGCAATTTTATAAATTTATAATACAAAATTAGGTTTAGGGTTTACCTCCTAATAGATTCAAAAAAACATTGAAGCTCTTCAATAGAGCCTAGACTCACCACATCGTAAAAATCATCCATTAGCACAAGAAGAACTCCAATGTTTGTCCAGACAATGCATAGAGTAGACATTTCAATGCTAAACTGTTTTGAGGTAATAGATAAATAGGAGTCTACATTAGTGTTTCGAGAAAAATGTAGGCTCTCAAGTTTACAAACTACACTCCATCTGTTATGGTAGACAAAAACATAAACCTTGATAAGACATTGGTTATAACTATGACCATAATGTGTTATTAAAAAAACTTCCTACTTACCTTTTTAACTTCTTTATGTCCTCTTGTTGTACCGCTAAGCATATATTGTATTCCTTTTTGGCTAAACTTAGAAAACAATCATTGCTTAGACAAGGGATCCTACAATCAAATTCGAAGAGCCAGTTATCAGCACTATTAAAATGATATATATTTTAATCCAAAGTGAATGAAAGGCTAATGTAGATCACTAAGAGGTTACTTGTAAGATGTCTTTCCAATTCGAATATCGTCAAACCCATAGTTTTTGATGTATTGTAAATGTTCTATTCTCTCCAAACTAGCCTTCCAAGGTATAGCTAGTGCATATTTAACCTGCAATGAAAGGATTTCTCACAAAGCTCAATCAAGGACAAGGACATAATTTTAAAGAAAGTTCATTTACACCCTCTGGATTATGTTGATTACCTCTTGACCGAGGATTGTATATTCTTCATCCATGCTGATATTCTCAAGGTAGTTTTTGGAGAGGGATTTGGCTTCTTCCAGAATTCTTTCACCTTGGAACATTAATTGAGATGCTTTGTAGAAGTTGAGCATTATTGTAACAGCTTGACCACTCCCTTCTAAAGATTTTAGGAAGTTTCCATCTTTTAAATAATTAACCAAGATATCTACATATTATAGTTGATTTCATTAGTTTGAAACAAAAATTTAATCTATGATGCATCACATGAAATGCAGCCAAAGTCTATATATTCCTAGACTGTAGTAGTAAATTATTTCGGGGTTAAGAAAACATGAGAGAATCAATAAAGAAGGCTACAATGGCTGTTAGATTGTTCAAAATACCTTGAGACACATCATATCCATTCCATCGTAGAATTCTAAAATTGATACAAGTACTGATTATGTCTGATGTTGATGATATTCCCTGAATTATTCCATTCTCTTTCCAACATCTATCCATTGAAAATATTAAATTCATAAATAATGAAAATCAAGAATAGAAATTGTATTATCCTACATCAATCAAAGGAATTCTCAATTACTTGTAGAGATAATCTAAAACTTGTTTTATCTCACATTCAAAAAGTCTCGCTATACCTAACCTTTCAACCATGTCCACAATTGAAAGGCCCATAAGCAACTTTATGGGATAAACATTAGGCACTACACCAAGAAAATAATGCATGTTCAATGTTTGTGAAAATAAATTAAAAGTCATCAAAGCATATAAATTAAATATATAAAAGTTTATGGACAAACCTTGATTCTCCAACTCTTCTAGCATTGAATTCAAATACTTAAGGAAATTATATTTTCTTGTATGCATTAGAGCACAAGCAGTTGTAGAGGGAGAATGCAAGAGTGAACCATTTGTGTTTGTATGTCTTAATACTTTATTCTAGTAAACAATGTTTTGAATACCTTCAATGATGAAAATCAGGGATGGTTTATAATCATTCATATAATCTATTTATATGCTGCAAAAATGAAAGAAATACGTAAATTATAAGAATTAAAAAAAAAAAACTATTTAGATTATAAATTATTGAATTAATAAGTCAATTGTAAAAATTACCTTTCGATGATTTCTCTTCATTTAGAGACCATTCTTTCTATATAAAGTGAATCATAAGGGAGATCTAGGCACAAGTCTCTTGCATCTTCTAACGTTGAGGGAAAGACTAGATCAAATCCAATAGGATTATACCAATCCTCATCGGTTATTTGTCCAATCTTTTCTCTTATAAACCTCAAACCTTTCCATAAATCAAAAATAAATAAAAATCTTGCAACATATTTATTATACATTTTTACTCATATGATTAATATGTAGACATGTTACTATTTTTTTTTCCGTAAGGGACACCTTGATATCCACAGTAATTGAAAACAAAAGAAAATTCTTCAAATTTAACCTTACACATTTCAACATTGTTGGTGCCAAATTCCATTTTTTGAGTGCAATAATGCATGCCAATGTATGAGAAAGATGGTCCTTAAGATAATCCAAGGTTGATGATCGCCAGGATTCATCAGAGAGTTGATTGTTCATTATCCACAAAAGGCATTGTAGAAATTGTGGTAATTGGGAGTTTTCTAAAGAGGGGACCATTGCTACCCAAGCTGTATCATATGGTGAAATATATACATGTTTCTTTTCAATTTCTGAAAATTAATGTTGTATCTTTGTAATATCAGCTTTAATGCATTCCAATGTAGGTACAATTTGTTTTGACTTCTCATGAACAACCTACAAAATAATGAGATACGCACATATAAAATGCAATATAAAAATATGATAGTTTTCAAAATCATTCCTTACAAATTATTTAAAAACATGTTATTATTAATTATTTTTAAAAAATCATTCATATTTCAAACAAATATATATAATTCAAAGATGTGAATTTAGTCACAAAATAGCATTTTCCATTGTTAGTATAGTTGCACTATCTAACCATTATGAAAGTCAAATTTATTTTATATTCTCAAGAACAAAAACATAAGTAAACAGAAACAATAAGATATGGTTAGGAGACTTGCATTGTCTAATCATTGAGAAAGCTAAATCTATTTTATAAGTAGGGGATATTTTTTATGAGAAGTCAAAGTGTGATATTGCTATGTTGATTCAATTGTGTATTTTTTGAGCCAAATTCATTGACCCATCTCCCTTGAGAACGAGTGGATCAATGAGTTTGACTCAAAAATTACATAGTTGAATCCTGATAGCAATATGACAAATCTCTTAGTATTCTCAAAAAACAATAGATAAAGAAAAATGGTGAAACTATATATATATATATATTAGAATTCACCTTAAAAAGATCACTCTGTAAGAGGGTACTTGTATTTGTAGATTTGAAAACTTCATACGAGGCTTTATCATGAGAGAGTTCAGAAATAGAAGATCCTACAAGTAAAAGATAACGAAACATTAGTTAATGCTTAAAAATTTAGATAATAAAACAAATCAAATTTATAATGAAACAGAATAGTAGCATACTTAAGAACAAATGTAAACCAGTTCTCCTAAAATTGAGAACTTCCAAATAGTTCACAAGCTGTATCATCAATGTTCAAACAGCTGAACTAAGAGTAAGCAACTTCCCATGCAAGGAATTTGGAAACAAAAAGAAAATCTAAAACAAATTACTAGACATATCATTCTGATTTAAATTCATGGACACTCAGATCACCAATTATCTAAAATAAACTAGGCATCATTTCACCTCCAGAGTTGGTGGAAAGATGGTAGTTTGATTTTGTCAATCGCCACCGAGAGAAACTCCACGAGTAGCTGCAAAGTATGCAGAATTTGGAATGACAGAAAAGTTAACAAGTCCCATATTTTTTGATCAATGAAAATAATGCGATTTGCTTGTGGGAATTTGATGTTTAAATATAGTAGTCTTTGTGTATGAAAGACAAATATTGTCAAATCTGTCGATAAAGACTTTGTATGATTATTACTTATTTCAGGAAATTCACAAGATATGTAACAGTTAAGTATGATCCTGATTATTTCTAGTTATGTTAAACTGAGATTGAACATTTCAGTACATGCATTGGTGTTCTTTACATTCCTTTGGTACTCAGATTCCTTATTTTTAAATTATTTTAAATTTTTCTTTTTGAATTTTATGATATTAAAATAAGATGACAACTCAAAGCGTCAATATTGTATAGATCGCTTGCTTAAAAATGAATCATCTCAATCGTGTAATCTGTGGATAAAGAGTTTGTATGGTTATTGCCTATTTAAAACAATGGAACTTTCATGTGAACAGTTACGATTTGCCTTTTTCCAGAGATGTCAGCTGCTAGTTTTTAATATTTTTGTAATATTAATTTATAATATTTCATAACAAAAGATTGCACGTAGATCAATGTATTCGTTATAGTATTTCTGTATCGCATCCAACGAGGTGGACTCAAATTTTTTTGAAGTGAAGAATGATATTTTGCACTTTAATAATAAATTGAGACCTAAGATCTGTAACAAAACTTATATTAGATACATCTTTTAAGAAAAGATACGCATATTGAAATTCAGACTGATCATGGATGACGCTTGTCTAGAATTCTGTAGAATAATTACATTGTGTAGTATCTCCAATATATAAGGTCATAATCTGCCCATAGTAGCATACCATTAGGTTCTAGAGAGTTGAGGAAGATTTTGGTCAATAACTGAATTATATTTTAAAAATAGGAGACAAGGAAAAATAATAAGAATAATGAGAGACGAAAAGAGTGAGAATATAAAAGGTTATTTATTTAATGCAAAACTTGCTTGTAAAATTGTCTAAATAGAAATATATAAAAGTGTAATTTTAGTTTTCATAGTAAAATGTATTATTTTAGTTTTTCATTGAAAAAATTAATGGGTGAAATATGGTTATGTGAAACATAAGGGTTCTAATCTTTGCTAGCTTGCAAGTCATTGTAAATACCGTGTGTGTGTGTGTACATGCATGTGCATTTGTATATGAAATAAGTTAGGTCAATATAAGATATCCTCGGTGATGCTTGTAGGATCTTGTTGAATATGCTTTCTTGGTATACTTGGAAACACTTGGCTCCCTTAGTGATTTTTGTTGATGCCCAATGGTTTGGCTCACTAAATGATGTTCCTTAGAGATTTGATCTGCTGACTTGGTGTATTTAATATGCGTAGCATGTGATGATAGCATAGATTGATCATGGGATGTGTAAGGACTTTTTATTTATCATATGCACATTTCATGATTATTATAAGCCAACTAAGGCATGTTATGTTTATTTGAGTTCTAGATGATTCTATTTGTAACAACCTAACTTGTGGCTGTCCAAGTATAAAAGGAGGGTTTAGGTATGGAAGGGAAGTAGGATAGATTCAAGGAAGGAATCTAGAGTTACAACTTTGCAAGAAAATCTAGTAGCTGTGTGGGCTTAGAAAATAACAAGGTTGCTTGGGGGCTTTTAAGAACAAGTTTAGATCTTTCTTGGAGTTTCTACCAGATTGTTGTGCTCTTATAGATCTAGCTAGCTAGGATTGAGCTGGCTCTTATGAGGTCTTACAAAATTGTTACTGTAATTTTATTTTTTATTTGCATGTAACCATGAAGGCCTTACAACCTAGCACATTGCATGTAAGTAGTTGTTTTATGAATAAAGAAGTTGAGTTTGCTGTTAGATATTGTATTTTTTTGTTATTTATATTATGTGGTTATTACTAGGGACTATATCACCTCCTTTACAAGAACAAATAGTCTTGTAGTGCATTGGATGGTATTAGAGTGAAGGTTAATCTAGTTTTGTATTGCAAATCTATGTTCTTGGACTTGTGATTTGTTCCTAGTTGTTTATAAAAGGTTGTAGGTTATGATTTGACTTGCAAAAAATTTAGCTTTTTCACAAGGTACTAAGATTTAGATTTTTTGTAGAAGGTTACTAAAGATCTTGGAAGATACCTCCAAGAATATTGGACCCTAGGGAAATTGTATACCTCTTTGACAAACTACAACATTTGGGGTCAAATTGTAATGACAATTTGTGACGATGGTGTAATTTGTGTTGATTTTCTTTTTTCTTTTTGCAATTGTCCTAGACACACTAGCAATACTGACATTTGCATTGTCATTGCGATGCCCCATGACTATGGAAAAAGAAAAAAGAAATCATGACACAAATCATTTTGCATTTGTTTTGTTTGTGGAGAAATGCATGGGAAAGAGGGTTTAGAGTTCCAAATGTGGGTGAAGAGCTGTGAATGTTGTCGTGCCCTTCATTTTTGTGATCTATACATTTCATTGTTGTGATCTATGCATTTCATTTTTGTGCTTTTGGTATGTGATTTCATTGTTGTGATCTCTATAGTTCGATGTTGTGCCCTTGCTTTGTGATTTGGATGTCATGCCCTTATGATCTTTGCATTTCATTGCCATGCCCTTGCTCTATGACTTGGTTTTCATGCCCTTGTGATCTCCACATTTCATTTCCATGCCCTTGCTCGATGATTTTTTTTCATGCCCTTGCTCTACAATTTTGTTTCCATGGCATCCCCTTGTGATCTGTGTGCCCTAGCTTTGCAATTTTGTTGCCATGTCGTGCCCTTACTTTGAGATTTCTTTGTCATGCCCTAGCTCTACCATTTTCTTCAAGGGCTATGTAAATTTTCATTTATTTTCCTTTGAAATAGGTATCCGTTTATATTTCCTTCTATATATGCATATTTAGAGATCTTTTCTAAGGTGCTTTATTACATCTTAGCACAACATAAAATTGATCCAATTGCATATATATTCTAGAATCACAATAATAAAACAACAAAACTTGAACTCAACCAATGCTAAGTGACTTACCTCAAGATCCTCCACAAAAATAATTACACCAGGAAAAAAGGGAAGAGTTTGAAAGAAATTTTACAAAAATACATCATAGCAGATATTTTTAGAAAGAAACTAGTCATAACCCAATAAATTTGGTCTAGTTGTTGATTAGTTGGGTTGATTACAAATTCCTATAGATATTTCATCCAATTAGGTACAATAAAATGAACAATCAGTTGTCCCATCTAGTAGGATAAAATATAGTTTTCCATGGTATTTCTACAAGCCACATTTTGTATGAATACTATGCATAAAACCAATCAATTCCAAAAAAAATAGTCTCTTGATGCCTCTTGCCCAATTGTTCATGTGCTTGTCTATGCTTCCATATTGCGCATATTTTGCAATCATTGTATTCTATGTAATTATCACTCCACTTTTAATCCATCTCATGCGATGACCTCTCTATTGACACATTGCAACAAATGATTCGTGCCTTCCTTAAGTATGGTGCCTCTACATGCTTTCTCCATTCCACGTGAGCATGATGTCCTCGAGTTCCAATGTGATGCCTCCCAATGTTTGACTTTTGAATTAAAGTTTAGACAATCTTTTTAACAAATACCATGATAGCATTCTACCAAATAGTTCCCACGCCTTGCCTATACAGCTCGATTGATGAGTTGTCACTAATAAGTGTTGTTAGATAAGAAGCTTCACATTTTTTTTCATTCCCCACATATCATTTTTCAGATACTAGCTTCTTATCTAGTTTCTATAGTCACCTTTGCATATGGATTATTTTAAAGATGATTTGTATTTTTGTGATGTCCCCATTAATAAGATCTGTATAATTAAATAAATAATAATATAAAATTAATAATGGTATAATATATTAATATGCTCATTAAATATCATATTAAGTGATAAAATATAATATTTAGATTAATAATGTAAATACATAAAGTAGATTTATTGTGTATTATATGTATTAGTATTAATATTAATATAAGAAATATAAATTATATTAATAATATAATATATAATTAATATTCATTATGAGACGACATGACCCTAATAATGCATATATCTAGAATATTAAATATTGAAGAAAGAAAATCATGGAAAAATTATGAAGAATTGTAGAAGGAAAAAGGAGATCTTTGGTTTGTAAAATGAATCGTTAACAAATATATATTAAATAGTTTATTGTCCTAGCAAGGGACATTACAATTTTGTTAATGCTCAGTATTTCATGGCTTGGCATGAATCCAGGTTTGTCTTATTTCTTTCTACAATTTATTTTTTAATATACCACCTCAAAACATATGAATGGTAGAAAATGGTTGGGAATGGGGTTTTTGAAGTTAAAAACCTTTCTACTTTTGTTTTGCTAGAAGAATATAGATATTTTGTTTACAACCTCTATATATATTAAAAGGTAGATCAAATAACTATTTCTAGTATAGTCATTATACTTCAAAAAGTAAATTGTGATGTAAAACCCTGTGTCTTATAATTCATTACAGTTCAACTTTTCTATGTATTTAGATCCACATTTATTTGGCTTAGTTGTGTGAATTTTAGTCTTTCGATGGTTTTCCATCTTATGGACTGTTCATCAAATTATTTGAAGAAATAGGTGCTACAGAACTGATAATGTAGTAATAGTCTACATGGAGTCCTTTTGAAAACAATGGAGGCTAAGGATGATTTCATTTCTTCTAGGCACCTACTTCCCAGATCATATCTTTGTATCCTCAGTGAACTATTTTTGATGATCAGACAAAAATGATACCAAGAATCCCTTCACCTAAGGTTGAAATAGTTAGATCTATTCCCTACAATGTCTAATGTGCATTGTGGTGCATCTCAATATAGGGCCTACAAATAATATAGGAAATAGAATTTTAAGATTTGTAAACCTAAAGATTGTTTTCCAATTAGAAAAAATATATATATTTATTAATAAAATAAAATGCTAATAAATAAGTAGAGATTTTTAAAATTTTAAAATATAAATTATATAATTTAATTTAAGTGATATAAATACGCAGCAAAATTACAATCTCGTAACAACAAAAAATATGATTTATGATTAAAAGGAAGAGGGCTTCAACTTATTTTTTTAGTAAGATTAATTTTAGATTTAAATTTTTATTCGATCTTTTACCATAGATGCACTATTTATGTACACTAATCTAAAGCAGCATTGGCTATAATTGTTTTCCTTTTCTTTTGGTAAAGCCATGTGCTCAAGAAATTTGTCTTTTTCTCTTTGATAAAGAAAATATTGTTTGTCATTATAATACACATAGTTTTGGACTAACTGCCAACATTCCCCTTTAGGATTCATGACATAGCTTAACCACATCTTGTGCTCTATAAGTCTAGTGGTTGTATCAAGCATTGACAAGTTGATCTTTTGGTTAAATGGCAACTCTAGTGTATAACAAGTGCTATCAGAGCTTGGTCACAGGTTCAAATCTCCTCAGGTAACGTTGAGGTGGGGTTGTTGGACTAACTGCCAATCTTTCCCTTTGGGATTGATGACATGGATTAACTAACACCTATGTTTTATAAGTCTAGTGGTTGTATTAAGCATTGGCAGGTTGATCTTTTGGTTCAATGACAACTCTAGCTTGGAACACATAGTTTGACAAGCTCCCTAATAAGTTATTAAAAAAGCTTTAAATTTATCTCGAAGTAGAAGAAAAACAATAGATAAATGATTTCCTTGATTTTGGACTTGCAATGCAATGTCAAATCACTTATATTCCTCAAAACATCAAACTCACCAAACAATACGCTTTAACTTCATTTGTGTATGATCACTAAATCAAATGAACCATGCACATTATCCCTTACCATGTGGAAAATTCAAATCAATGAGAGGTACATGTTGTTTCTTGGGGCACCAAAATCAAGGTCAAAATGGTTTGAGATGGTTCATCTATGAATGCTCCCAAGAATTTGTAGTAACTATTCTCACTACTCGAAGAATAACTTCAGTGAAGAGTTGAGTGTAAGGAGTTGAAGAAGAAAGTTATGCTTCTTTGTAAATTCCATAGTCATAAGGCTCCCATAATATCCTTAATGTTGTCTCAATGTTGCTTCTGCCATGCAATCTCTTTCTAAAGCCACTTCTTCTCCTTTTCTTTCTAAAGCCTCTCCTTCTCCTTCATTTTTGTGCCTTCAATTTATATTATCAAACTTCTAAATACCTACCCCTACCTTATCTAATATCAACCTCACATTATGTTCCAACTCTAGCATAGGTGTTCGATCATTGATAGCTTTCATTTCAGCATTCATGTTTTCAAGATTGGTCAACACCCTCACTTGTGGACCTCTTATGTCAAGAAATTTTTGTACTATTTCAACATGTTCTTGCTTCTAAGCTAATAGTCCTTCAAGTGCATTTTCTTCTAAAACATTAATTTTATTGAACAATTGTAAACTCGTAGAAAGTTCATTTTTGTTTTCATGTATGTATGTATATATAATATTGAATAATAATAATGTTTTCATGTATGTCAAAATGATAACCAACATTACCATTGGATCATATAATAATGAATTAATCAACCTAGTTAATCAACAACTAGACCAATTTAACTACTGTTTCCAATGTCATAGTACCTACCACAACACTTCCCTGGATTTTATCTAGTGGCTCCCATAATATCCTTATCAAAATAAATTTTAGCATTCAAGTTTTCAAGATTGGTAAACACCCTCACTTGTAAACCTCTCATGTCATGCAATTTATTTTTTGTTTCAAAAAGCATTTTCTTGTAAAACATTAATTTTGTTGAATAGTTGTGAACTCTTAGAAAGTGCATTCTTCTTTCAATATATGTATGTATATATGTATGCACATGTATATATTTATGTATTTATATAAATGTATGTATGTATATGTATGTATGTATGTATGTATGTATACATGTTATAAACAAAAAAGAAAAGAAAACATGACATTAATCATTCCCCATTTTTTTTGATTGATTGTGGAGAGTTGCGCGTGAAAGAGGGCAGAGAGCTCCAAGTGAGGGTGGAGAGCTCTGAACATTGGTGGAGATCAGTGAAGATCTAGGATTTCATTTCTATGCCCTTGTGATCTCTATTTATGCATGCATGCATGTATGTATATATACACATATATACACACATATATATGTATATATATGTGTGTATATGTATATATGCATGTATATATGTATATAAATAGAGAGATCTTGATACAACATAAAAACAATAAAACTCACTCAATAGGTAGCATTGCCATAGATGCAATGGAAACACTTATTAGTAAGTAGATTCCTTTTTTTCTCTCTCTCATTTTTCATGTGTTCATTTCACTTGAACTATTATTTCTTTTGGGAATTTTGTAATATTGGATTCATTTTATGTAGGAGGAGATGAGGACATTGCTAGATGTACCTGTCTAATGAATTGCTTGTGAGCAATGAAGATGAACTTCCTACGAGAGTAGCAAGAGGCAATGAGGATATTCCAAGTACTTTAAAGATTGTTCTCATGAAATTCTAGGTAACTTACCATTCTTATACATGTATGATTTTTCAAGTAATCAATTTACATTTAATAAAAAGAATATGTACTTTTAAACAAGCTTTTCTCACATTGATTATTGTAACAAGCTTTTAAACATAACAATATAAGGAGTGAGTTAGGATGTCTATAGGTTAACCTTACATTAGCTATAAACTACAACACAAAGGTTGCACCAAATTATTACATTACTATAATTATATAAAACCACCTTATTCACCTAAGTGGGTGTATGATGGTGAAGAGATTTCTTAGGTGAGTAAAGAACACCAGTGGTTATAGGAATAAAACTACATCAAAACAATTAGAAACAAGAACTACATATTCATTAGAGTGAGTAGTTCAAGGGTCTTGATCCCATGGATATGAGTTTGTAGGCAACCTAGTAGGTGGATTATGCCCCTAGTGTGTAGACACCTTGGACATAGTTAGGTAGCACTTAACTATTTTAAGACATTATATTTAACAAGTAACAAGTAGTTTGACATGAAACCTTGACAAATTCACAATTTCCTTTTAGATACATTGTAATCCACCATGGACCAACAAGAAGTTAACTTTGAATAACAAAAGAAATAGTACACTTTTCAAATAGAATTTCTCGATGCATGATGAATTTAAGGAAAAAATAAAGTTTCAAGTGAAGTACATTGTTTATATGAGCAAAAAAATCATCTAATTATTTTCAAAATGGCGAGCCCTAAAATATTGTTTGGCAAATTTACAAATAGAAATCTATTTTGAAATATAGCAAAAAAAATCTTGTAATTACCAAATTCTAATATATAACCCACCATACCAGATTATGAGTTAATGGAGAACTAAAATATAAAACCTTTTACTTCTTCATAACATGGGCCTACAAAAAGAGAAAACAAATATCATACAATGTACATGTTATCTCTAGAAGTTATGCCTCAACTAAAAACTACAATTCTTGGAATCAATCACTTCGAGTAACATGGAAACACTCCTAGGTAGTGGAAAGTACTAGGGTTAGGAGTGAATATCCAATTTATAAGCTATTTCCTTGTGATATTTCACTTGTTCACTTCTTCAAACTGAAATTAAACTTGAAAAGGAAGGGGATACAAGGATTGATTGAAAGTATAATGCTAAAAGGTAAATCGAGGTGATACACCAAACATTAATATGAGGATATTGTTGGACCAACATGATGAAACACTTATGAATAGTTGAAATAGGCACAATATTGATCACCTAAAATTCATACATAAGTATTTTATAAGAAGGAAAGCAATTTAGACAAGATGCTAAAGGGAAACATAATATTCATAGTTAACTATTTGAGATAAAGCACATATTCACAAACTTATAACCTGTATGAACACATTCAAAACCTTACTTGCAAATAAAACTAAGACATAGACTCATGGATTCAGAAAAAATCAAAAAAGTTATATCATTTTAGTAATTTGAGCAATAGAGACATAATAAGGATTTCTAAACTATTCCTTTATTTAGATTTAAAGGTAGTTCCACAACATTCCTCTAGACCGACTATAGAGATAAAATATAGAAAAGATATGAAGCACTCAAAACAGATCATGATAACATCAATTTTGCATAAAGCTCTTAGGATTCGATCAATCAGCCCCTTTTCCACATCTTGGAAATCCTTATAAAGAGAAGGATTGCAACCAAGTTCAAATGGGAGGGGTACATGTGTTGGAAATATTAAGGATATGATAGGTTACTGAGAGGGGAGGGGTGAATCAGTAACTTCAAAACTTTAAACAATTCAACACTTTAACCATTCATAATTCATTTATCTAATCTACTACATAAATGAGGAACCAAACATCGATAACACAATTACACAGTGATTTGGTGACCCAGAAACCTTCCAAATAGAAAGTAAAATTGGGGTGGGGATGATACCCACAAAAATTTGTTACTGTAGTATGAAGTTGGCTTGTTAAGGCTTAGATTGACCACCTTTGGTGATCTACCCTGTTAGGAGCATAAAGGACTACTAGGTCCACCTTGTTAGAGGATTTACAAACATACACTGAAGTATGCACTCTGTTAGGAGATTTATACAAAGACTATTAATTCTACCCTGTTAAAGGATTTACAAAACTGATTCACTTGATAGGATGAAACAATAGATCTACTTACAAACTTGATTTTTTGATTAGATCTTTGAAGTATATATCACCTTTTTTGACTAATGAATAATTAATGCTCCTTGTAGACCTTGTTGAATACTCTACTCTTCTACTTATTCTCTTTCATTCTTCTCAAAACATTACATGTCTCTCTTGATACTCTTCACATCACATACTCACTCTTATTGAAAATGGTATAATACATTACATATATACCATTCCAATCATTACAATTGCAAGGTCGGCTAAAACACAAGTGAAGAAAATATTATTGAGTCGGCCAAACAATAAATAACTCGGGTTCACTGAACTGACTTGATGACCTTCTGGTACTCTGCATCCATTGCATTATTTGGCATCATCATGCACTCAGTAGGAGTGAAGGCTCAATCCATATTAATCACTTGACATAGCTCTAAACTTGGTAACCATTGGAGACTCGGTAGATGTAGTGTCACTTGGTAAAAACTGAATCTTTCATTTACCTTGCTTTCACTTGGTAAACACTGCACTTGCATCACTTGGTAGGCACTATGCTTTCATCACTCAGTAAGCACTGTGAAGTTCATTACTCGGTAAGAACTATGCTTTCATCACTCGGTAAGCACTGTGAAGTTCATTACTCGATAAGAACTATGCTTTCATCACTCGGTAAGCACTGCTCTTCCATCACTTGGTAAACACTATAAAGTTTAGTGAACACTATAAACCTGGTAGACACTGCTGGATTGCACATTCACTTGGTAGCTATACTTAGCTTGGTTAATACTTGAATGCTCAGTGTGAACTGCGAAGCTTAGTTAACACTTAGAATGCTCAGTGTGAACTACGAAGCTTAGTGTAAACTTCTTAAATGATGAATGTACAAGGTAACAACTGAATGTTCGATATACATTGTAGACTGAGTGATGAGCTCGATAGCTATACTAATATAGATAAGTGTTGTCACTAATGGTAATAATAACTTAATGCCAACAATCTCCCCCTTTGGCATTAGTGACAAAAATACTTATAAGCCAAAACATATGTGTACATAACCTGACTGAATGAATTTTGGTTGCATATAAATTATTATATAAAAGATACTTATGTACACATGCTAACTCAAATGAGTGCTAACTCCCCCTATCACTTATAGTGATGACTCTCATCATTTATTATGTTGAATCTTTGAATCTCTCCCCCTTTTTGACAATAATGCCAAAGGACTACATATATACAATTTATATGGCTACACCAAAATGAGATAAAAATTATTGATGTACCTTAAGAATAGTTGTAAAAGTACTATCCCATGTCTGCTACAAAATTTGATAGGTGGAGAGGGCAGTTTGAACTTCTGCTGATAATTGGATCAAGTGATCATCCATTGAGAAGTTCTAATCTTGGACCAATGTTTTGCAATGTACAATATGTTTTTGCATTGTGTCCATAATAGGAAGGATCATGTTCTAGATGTCTATGAGTGTAGACTAGATCCTTGCATCCTCTCTCAATAATTTTTCTTGAACATCTACTAAATATTTGATCTTGGTGTAATGGGAGGTTGTGGAGGAGGAGTCCACCTTCAACTTTGATGCACTTGATTGCATATCAATGTCAATCTTATTTAGCTTATCTTTTATTTCTTTGGTGAAGCTAGAAACATCACAAAGTTTAGCAAAAATTGATGCTCCATTATTTAAAGAATTTTCAAAATTTCCCAAAAATGATGATAATTCAACTTGCTTTATTGCGATCTTTTGAGAAATGTGCTCTAGCACCTTATTATCAAATTTCTTTTTTGCTTTCTCAATAAGTTTTTCTTGTTCGGAAGAATCCTCATTGAATTTCTACACAGCCTCTTCTAACTAAATCAAAATGTGTTCAGTACAATCTAATTCAACACCTATAGCATCTATAATAATATTCTTGGCATTCTCAATTATTCTATATTCCTTATCCCTTTCAGACCTTAACTACTTCTGCATAGCTTTCATCTCTATTAGTTGACTGGCAAACCTCATCTCTTCAATGGTAGCATTTTCATAGTCAATCTTTGTAATTATTATCTCTGTGTCTAAGTCAATATCTTTTGGAATTTCCTTTCCAGTGATTAGAAGTCTTAATGGATGCTTTTGTTTGACTTCTATGATGACTAGTTTGACCTTAGAAATTGACACAATAGTGGAGATGGAAGGACTACAAGTAAAAACTAGGATAGGACTTGAGGATTCAATGCCAATAGAAGTATTAACTAGATCAAAAACTAGAATACTTCCCAAAAATGATGATACACATGGTATAGTAGTATCTAAGCTGATTGGATTTAAAGTAGATGCAGATAATGCTGACAAAACTATAGAACTAGCTAGAACTAATGAAAACAAAATTGTGAAACTTACTGGTACACTTGTTGTTGATGAAGGAGTTGAGGAGGCTGGCTCGGTAGCTAAAGAAGTGATAGTCAGCTCAGTAGATGAAGTGCTTGGCACCTCTATTTCAGATACCTAGAGCTAGGAGGTGGCTAGTGAAGATTAAGCAATTGATGTGACTGTTGTGCTCACAATCTCACTTGCAGAAGCTATCTTCATAGTGGATGCAATAGTCTTTGGTGGAGAGTGAGGAAGGGATGCAATCACTTCTGCTACAATTTTAACTGGATCTTCTTCTTCCTCAGTTGCTTCTTCCTCCTTATCTTCTTCCCCTTTTTCTTCCATAAGTGCATGCAGCTCTCCTGGAGTTACTGTGATGGATGCAGTGCTATCGAGATCATCACTATCACTGCTATCATCATCCTTGATCTCTGATGGATCTTCACTAGGCTTTTGCAAATGATATATATTTCTCCCCATGTTTGTTACATCATTCACAACATGCTCAATATCTTTAATTAAGATCGAACATGTGTGAAATCTAATAATCATTTTACCTTCATGGTTTTTTGTTGTTGCCTTTATTTTTTCTCTAGTGAGACTTGGTAGAAGATTCCTTAGAGATTGCTCATATATGTCTTTGACCGTTTGGGTGGCTGACTCCCATCTCGGTTGCAATCTCTCCAATAGTTCTTTCGAGATTTGAGAGGCAAGCTGGTTTGGGGAGTATTTCCATTTACCAATCTTATTGAGTACCAGTTCGTCAATCTACATTTTCTCAGCATCAGTTCTTGTTTCAAATTTAAATTCCTTGAAATTTGTGATGCCAACTCCTTCTTCCAATTGTTTAAGCCTTTCCTTGAATGTGGGTGGAGGTCTCACTAGTATAGGTTCCTGCTCATCTTTTCTAGTTCTTCTGGTAAATACTGTAGTGGGCTTTTTCTTAGGTTTGGTAATAGTTACTTTACCTTTCTTCTTTGGCTATTCCTCTTTAGATTCTTGTTCTTCTTTTTATTCATCTCCTTCTTCTTCTTCATCATCTTCTTCATCTTCACCTTTTCCCTCAGTAAGCATAAGAGGACCAGTAGTAGTTTCCAATTTGGTTATCTTCCTCTTGCCTTTGCTTACGGGCTAGGGTAGCTTAATTTCAAGCTCACTTCTGGCCTTTGCCTCATCATAAGTTCTGAAGATTGGTTGCCTAGGGTCTACTGGATCATTCACCAGTGCTTCAATGATATCCTTGGCCTCATCAATATTTACCTCATAAGAGGTTTTACCCATGCAACTTGGGGTCTGACTGCCTAAATGTACACCTTATCACAGTCAACCATAAAAGATACATCATCTCTGTAGTCTTCAACCAATTTTGGTGGAATCTAGAACTTGTTATTCATTCTCTCGTTGAAATCTTCAAAATAATTTTCCATGATACTATCAAAATTTTCACCCATTTCTGCTACAAACTCATTAATCTGATAAAGAATGGGAATGTCTTTTCTCCACACAACTATTCCTTTTGATGGAAAGAATTTTTGAACATAAAAAAATAAATAGATCAATAGAGAACTGAATTTACAAGGATTATTCTTTGAGGTCCTTATGCTATCAATATTTTTATTTAGTTGTCTCAATAGTAATTCTGACAGATCAAATTCAAGGTTTTCCTTTACAATTTTAAAGGCCAAATCCATAGCTTCACAAGGTACACTGTTCAGTCGACTGGAGCTATAGATCTTGTGGCAATAACCTTAATGCCAAATCTTAGTTTGACATCTGATATAGTGGTGACCTTTAAACCTCTACCGTACCACTCAGCTAGGGTTTACTTTTGTAACTCCTCCCGACCTAGGGTTTTGGTGGTTTTAGCTTTGCTAAGCATAGGGAGACCCATAATTTTGTGAATCATCTTCTTTGTGATTAACTCTAGCTGCTCTAACCATAGTTGCCCATTGTGCACCTGAATCAAAATATACCTAATCCATTTGGTTTGAAAGCTTCTAGGAATATTTGAGATATGATTCAAACCCTTGTTTTTGAGATGCTTAAATTCGAGTTTCAGAGAGCCATCTACACACATTTCTCCTAGGGCGTTATCCATTTCTAGGTTTCCAATTTATTGAATAGAACATTTGAAATGAGTGTGAATATCATTGATAAGAAGTACCTTAGCTAGAATTTGCAATTGAGCTCCATTCGGGTTGAGTGATTCTGCAACAGCCAAAATAATTTTGAAGTTGGGCGCTTTCCATTCTATGCCCTTTACCAGCATTTCTAAACATCTTTTCACCTTGGCGCTGCTGCTACTCCTGGATGCCATTGCTACTCGATAAGTGTAAGAAAATTCTGAATATTTTTTCCACTTTAAAATCACTTGAAGTTGCTTGGAATTTGCTTGGGAATCACTCAAAATTTCTTAGCTCTAAAGTCACAATGAAGAATGAAATCGAATTCTGCCCTTTTGTCAAAACTTCTGCCATAAATGCTTGGTACGAAGGTAGATGAGATGACATAGTGTTTGACAGGTTGTCATTCATTTGCTCGGTAGAATCTTGGAACTCAGTGATTGAACAAAACTTTTAGTTATTCCCGACATAGCTCGATAAGATCTATAACAGACTTTCCTCCGTAGATGCAACTTGGTAAAAGATATGCTTACTTTGATCTTCATGTATCTAGAATACTGATTTGATCATTTCACTTTCTTGCATTTGGAACTACTCTAGATATAGCTTGATGATACAGTTTCAAATCCTTTATGAATCTAATTGGAAATGATGGAGTCACCCACTTCTTGAGTGATATTTCCATCACTTGAACTATCTTGCTCGGTAGATTTTGGAATCCTCTGTTGTCTCATTTGCTTTCGAATGTTTTCAGCTTTAGCCTTCTTTTCATTTTCAATTCTTCCTATATTCATGTAATTTTTAGCTATATGACTGAGTTTAGTGCACGTATAACATCTTACTGTTGTGTCTCTTTTCCTCAAGTGATGCCTCGAGCAATCTTTTCCAATGTGTTAATATTCTCCACAATAATGACATCTACACCAGGTATTGTAATCCCATCCAAAGATTGCCTTGACAAGTTGTTTAGCTAGATTGAATGATTTGGCTCTGCATTGGAATGCCTTGTAACCATGCTTCTTGCACTTGTGACAATTGCCTTCAAATTTTGGGTTCTCCTTGCATTCATTATCTTTATGACCATGCTGACTACAATTGTAGCATTTACCATTGAATTTACTCTTTCCATTGCTCCAACATTTTTTCGATGTGTGACCTAGCTTACCAAAATGATTGCAAGTAGGTCTTTGATTCCTTTGGGCATCTTTTTTGGAGGTTTCACCTTCTTCCTTGTAACCAAGTCCAGCTTTGCCTTTTTGTCTATGAATATTTTGCTCACTTTGCTGATTTAATTGAGTCATGTCTGCTTGAGATTTCATCATTCTCTCATTGCATTGCTTTTCAGTGATCAAGTCATTTTCCAAACTTTCATTGATTTTTATTTTAGATCTCAACTCACTTTTTAAGCTTTCATTGATTTGTCTTTCAGTGATCAAGTCATTCCTCAGGTTTTCATTTTCAGATTTTAGATTCATAATTTATTCATTTGCATTAGATAGTTGATTTACAAGATCTTGATGTTGAAGGGTTTGACTATTTCTTACCTCTAAGTCTTCATTTTCCTTGTCTCTCTATTCCAAAACTTCACATAGCCTGATTGACTGAATTTCTTGTTCTCTTTTGAGCTTTCTTACTTCTTCCTACAGGGAACCATTCTTTGCTAGGAGTTCCTTGATATCCTCATTAGCTTCATTTGAACTTCTTGATGGTAAAAGGTCTTCAATATTTTCTTCAACATACTGATGATCATTCATTTGTCTTGCAAGTTCCTTCCTTCTCTTCAAGGATTGAGAAAGATGCTCCTTAGCTTCTTTGAGTTGAGTCATGGCCAATTCCAGATCTAGCTTTTCATTTTCAACAGCTTTGTCAAGTCTGAATATCTCCATTGTCCTTGAACTTTGCTCAGGCTATCAAACTTTATCCTAAGAACCACAAAGCTCTGATACCAATTGTTGGAAATATTCAAGATATGATAGGTTACTAAGAGAGGAGGGGTGAATCAGTAACTTCAAAAATTTAAACAATTCAACGCTTTAACCATTCATCATTCATTTATCTAATCTACTTCATAAATGAGGAATCAAACATCCATAACACAATTACATAGTGATTTGGTGACCAAGAAACCTTCCAAATAGAAAGTAAAACTAGGGTGGGGATGACACCCACAAAACTTTGTTAATGTAGTATGAAGTTGGCCTATTAAGGCTTACATTGACCACTTTTGGTGATCTGCCCTATTAGGAGCATAAAGGACTACTAGGTCCACCTTGTTAGAGGATTTACAGACATACACTGAAGTATGCACTCTGTTAGGAGATTTATACAAAGATTGTTAAGTCTACCTTGTTAAAGGGTTTACAAAATTGATTCACCTATTAGGATGAAATAGTAGATCTACTTACAAACTTGATTTTCTGATTAGATCTTTGAAGTATATATCACCTTTTGTGACTAATGAATAATTACTGCTCCTTGTAGACCTTGCTAAATACTCTGCTCTTCTGCTGATTCACTTTCATTCTTCTCAAAACATTACATGTCTCTCTTGATACTCTTAACATCACATACTTACTCTTATTGCAAATGATATAATACATTACATATATACCATTCCAATCATTACAATTGCAAAGTCGGCTAAAACACAAGTGAACAAAATATTACTGAGTTGACCAAATAGTAAATAACTTGGGTTCACTGAATTGACTCGGTGACCTTCTGATACTCGACATCCACTAAATTACTTGGCATCTTCATGCACTCAGTAGGAGTGAAGGCTCAGTCCATACTAATCACCTGATGTAGCTCTGAACTCAGTAACCATTGGAGACTCGGTAGATGTAGTGTCACTCTGTAAAAATTGAATCCTTCATTTACCTTGCTTTCACTTAGTCAACACTGCACTTGCATCACTCAGTAGGCACTATGCTTTCATCACTCGGTAAGCACTGTGAAGTTCATTACTCAGTAAGCATTGTGCTTTCATCACTTCGTAAGGATTGTGCTTCCATCACTCGATAAACATTATGAAGTTCGATGAACACTGCAAACTCAGTAGACACTACTAGATTGCACATTCACTCGGTAGTTATACTCATCTTGGTTAATACTTGAATGCTCGGTGGGAACTGCAAAGCTCGGTTAACACTTAGAATGCTCGGTGTGAACTGCGAAGCTCAGTGTAAACTGCTTAAGTGATGAATGTACAAGGTAACCACTGAATGCTCGGTATACATTGTAGATTGAGTGATGAGCTTACTAGCTATACTAATATAGATAAGTGTTGTCACTAATTGAAATAATAACTTAATGCCAATGACATGTACAAAAACTATTGGAAGAGTCAAAGATATTTTAGAAAGTTATGTTTTACATTTACATTCTACATTCTCTATATTTGGGTAAAACTAGGAAGATGATCATGAAAAATGTTAGGTGCTACTTGGTACAAGAGTTCCATAGCTGATTTTGTATGCCTTTTTTGTCTTTCATCATGAAATTCCTCAACCACATTAGTTGACAGAGACATGATATCTTCAACTTCTCTTGCCACATCCATTTCGTCTCTGGGACCATTTAGAATATCTGATCATTCATTTTGATCTCTTGGCTCTTCTTTATCCAGGATCAGATCTTCATATTTGCTTGTTCTTGCTTTGAAACTTGAACCTATCATTTCTCATCACCTTTGGTTAAATTCTTAATTGACTTCCCAGTGAGATCATAGATATAATAGTTGAAAAGTCAACTTCTGGCTTTGAGCCTTGATCTCTCGATGCTATGATCACAACCCAGTCACTCTACCACTATAGTTAAACCCTTAACATCATCTTTGACCACAATCATGCAACCAACAAAATCACTAACTACATCGCAAACTAGCTACATATTTTGTGACTACTAGATTCTAGTTGTGATATTGCGCCAAGCTTAAATGTTGAGTATTGATTGCAATGGTATGAGATTGCAGGTTTGCAACTTATATCTTGACTTAATCATTAACCCTTTCAATCAAGTGAGAAAGGAGTTGTGATTTCAGAACATTAACCTTAGGTTACAATTAACCCATTGTGATCATCTAACAAGAGAATATGAACTATTATTGAAAAATGGGCCCACTAGTACATGTGTTAGCTTCTTGTTATGTCACTTTAGGTAACCTTCTTGCTTCTTTGGTTAGCAACATAATGATAGCCCTCAATTAACCTTCAATCTAACAATGGAAACCAATAATTCCATCATAACTATGCTAGGCCAAGTAGGGCACATGTCTTATTGTTGCTATGGGTAAAAATCATGCTCTTCTACACAATGACATAGTGATGATCATATATCTAAATTTGATTAGTGGATAGAAAAGAGAACCATAGTTTACCATCCTCGTCAGTACCTCTGACTAATCAATACCTCTCCTTATGCCAACTCATCCTAACATTCTTCCACATCCTCACTCTATAGACTAAAACTAGTCCCATATATCCATGTGCCACATCATAGCTTTGTCACTATGGATAACATCCTTGCTTCTTTGGTTAGCGACATAATGATGACCATTGATCTCCTTTGATCAAATGATTGGGAAGATGCATAATCATCTATCTCAAAAATTAGAATAGGGCCCACATTGCTATGTGTCACCTCTTCACACCTTCACATTCATAACCGAAGATCAATCTTTTAGCCTCATGACCATGAGACCAATGAAGAATCACATTATCATCATTAGAACTCTAAGCAACTGTGCAAATAGAACATTTCTACATCTTCGTGTGCTTAACTCATGATTGGCTTTAATCCCTTATGAACATGAAACTTAAGGAAAATAAATATTTTGATCTCTCAATTGCAACTCAGAATCATAACTTAGTCTTAACTCCCATGATGCAACAAGGCAAACACATCATTGCAACTTAAAACCATGGTTAACTTTAGCCACCTGCAACTGCACGAACAAAGCTTTCATAGTCCCTAGTTAGCTCGACTCCTTGTGACCATGTGAACATGAATTTATCTGCCTAATTAACATTGTCACCACATAAGATGTGATTTCATTCTTAACCCTTGTGAAGCTATGATGGCCACTATATATTTGATCACCCAGTCACAACATAAGACATTCTAGAGGTAAACAAATAACAAGGTAGTATGACCCTAAACTTAGGGGTAAAAATATATGCATTGTTTCTTACATACCTTTCTAATTTGCATAGAATTTAATGAATCAAATAAAAGGATGTGAACTATGGCTACCACCTTAGTTGGAAAAGACTAGTCAACACTTCTATGCATTTTTCCATACTGATAGAAAATGATAACAATACACACTAAATTGTACAAATAATATCTCAAGTAGCTTGCAAGATCATGCAAAAATTCTATGACTATTATGTTTTTATAATTGTTGAATTAAAAATCATATTTATTACTATCTTCCTCATGCGTTTTACCTAACACCCTCAGCATCTCTACCCCAATTACTTCTATCTCCCATTGTATCAACCCTTCTAGGCTATGTATCATCTTGAGTTTTGAGAAAGGTATGATGCTCACTAGTTCTATGATTAGAAAATTTATTTTCCAAATTTGTGTTATCATGGTCATGATCATATCTTCTCCTTTTCTCCCTTTTTTCTAGTACCCTCTCAAATGATTCATTGTCTGAATCCTTTTTCTTAGGGACTTTAGTCATAGTTTAAATATTCCTTTGTCACTATGATTCATTGGTCTAGTTGTTGATTAGAGATGTTGATTACAAGTTCTTGTAGAACTATCATTAGATTAGGTATGATAAAATGAACAATCAGTTGCTCCCAACTAGTAGGATCAATCCAATAACATTCATTTTTGCAATCTTAATAGAAAAGAAAATGGAATATGTGACATTGAAGAGACAGCTTCCCTACAATTCTATTCCTAAAATTCAACTTTGGTTATGAAAAATTATCAAAAGAGTGCAACACTCTTACCCCTATAACTAGTTTTCTTGATATTTTCATCTTTTGGGAGAGACTAGATGATTCTTGTTTGATAGTCACAAGAATCATCTAGTCTCTCCCAAAAGATAAAAATAACACAAAAACTAGTTATAGGGTAAGAGTGTTGCAATCTCCTAATAATGTTCATAACCTAAGTTGAATTGTAGAAATAGATTTCTTAGGAAAGTACTCTCTCCATCATCACACATTCCATATTTTTTCTATTATGTTGCCATTGCAATTGCAATAGCTAGTCATCAATTCCATAACATTGCTGCCACAATCTGTCTCTATTATGATAGATAGGTTCAATGGCTAGTTATCAAACCCATAGCATAGTTGTCTCATAAATGTCACAAGTGTGACAAAGTCTCCATTATATAGTCATCACAATTGTGATGGTGTATTGACCTACATGGCTTCAATTCATGACAACTTTATGCGTTACAATTGTGATTGAAGTCATTTCCATTGCAATTTATGACAACAAAAGTCTAACATCCCTACAACGAAAGCCAATTCTTGTATGTGTCACTTGGGCAATGGCTAGCCATCACAATTGTGATGTCTTGACATTGCAATTTAACCCCAAATGTAGTACTAATACCATAAAGACTAATATTTTACAGAAGATTAGATAATATTTGAGATCAGAGATGGAGTTGATGAAGAATGATATGGTCATTGAGATCAGGAGAGTTATATCTTGTGTATTGAGGAATGCAAGTACAAAATATGGCTATGAGAAAGCTACTAAATACTTTGAGGTTGTAGTGTCAAGTGGTGAAGATTGAATCAATCATGTGGAAAGATTTGTCGAAGAAACAATTGGTTGGTTGGATAGATCTAGTGTGTAGTTGAAACTAAAGCATAGATGAATGTTTCTAATTTCTCAAATACTTTGAATATCGAGGATCTAATTGATTGGATTTGAGAATTGGAAGACTAATTTGATTTAGAAGATATTAGTGATCCACTCAGAGTAAGGTTAGCATAGACTAAGTTGAAAGGACATTATGTTATATGGGAGGAACAATTATAGAGAGATAGGGAAGAGGAAGTTCAAAAAAAATCACGCATTGGAGATTGAAGGTGATAAATTTGAAGGATAAGTTTATTCCTACTGATTATGAACTTGAGTTGTTTAAGAGGTTGTAGACTCTAAAGTAGAAGAATATTTATGTGTAAAGCATTATATTGAGGAGGTTTATTAGTTAACAATTGAGTTTGGGCATAGCAATCTTTCTAAAGATAAGTTGGCAAGGTATATTAATGGTTTAAGATTCAGTATTTAGGATGAGATTGATTTATGAAAGATTGACATTATTGATGATGCTTATTAGTATTCCTTGAAGGAAAAAGATAAGTTGAAGAGAGCAAATCAAGGTAACTCTTGAGGGAAGGAGATATAGTATCACTTGACAAAGGTTAAACTGATTGTAGAGGATGGAATAAATCATGTTGAACTGAGGAAGATAATAGGTAGAGCTAGATTTAAGGGTACCTTTTTTTGTTCTGGTGAAGGACATATAGTTTTTGAATGTTCCTTAAAATTTAGTGATTATAGAATTGATTTTGTGGATGAGGTTAACCACTCAGTGAATACACCCAAGAGAGATGAGGATAACTTGTTGGTTTAGTGATAATTTCCTAGCAAGAAGATGTTGGAACCTTGTCAAAGGAGGATTTTTTTGAGACTCATTGTAAGTCAAGAGGTAGTTATTGGAATGTGATTGTGGATAATAATAGTACTAATAACCTTGCTGTTGAGGAGATGGTATAGAAACATAGTTCAAAGAGAGTAACACATCCTTGTTCTTATAGGATTGGTTGGTTGTAAGATGAACATGTTACAAGGGCCACAACACCCTCATCAACTCACGACCAAAAATGCAACAATATGGAGATAGTTGAAAATCCTTACAATATTCTCCAAATGAGACAACTCCAAACTCTTATAATATAAGAGAGCTTCCAAACTAAGAGCTTCCATCTAGCTTGCACACCAAGAGCTTACAACAAAAGATCTTGAACCCAAGGGAATTTGCTAAGAAGAACTTCCTAACCAAGATCTTATACATTAAGATCATTGAACTCTAATGCTTCTATTCAAGAAGATATCACACCTTGAGAGATTCACTACTAGAGCTTACACTTGAAGATCTTCATTACAAATGGTCATAAGCCTTGCTTAAATAGGCACTTATCATCAAATTTGTTACAAACACAACCAACGTGGGATAAAAGGTAAATACAACTACCTTAAAACAAATATTAAATTCCCACCCAAATACAACTAAGCACCACCATGTGGTCCAATTAGAAAATTAAATTTATTTTGTGGATCACAAAAAATATTAAATGTGTGATTTAAGGTAACTTTTCACAAACTTCTAAGATGTCACTTACACACCTTGATAAATGGAATGACAACTATTTTTCATATTTTTCTATTTATGCCACCTATGCACCTTGAAAATGGAAATTCCTTTTTTTCTCCATTTTTTCTACTTTTTTATTTTAAAATTATTTTCCTCTTGTTTTCATTACTTTCTCTCTCCTCCAATATTTTTTTTTTAATCACACCCCCTTTTTGCAATGCAAGATGCTCCTGCATTAGACACCTATGGTAGGAAAAAAAAATTATGGATATGAATTCACAAAATTAAGCAACTGACAATGACAAAAAATAATTCTTCTCTTCCAACACCTCACTAGAACAAGTGTCCATCGTCAATATATTTCCTTCTTTCTTCCTTTCCAAAACCTAGCTGGAACAATTGTCTATTGCTGAAAATACTCCTCCATAGTGAACTTTGTCCAAGTATAACTTCTGTCCTCCTCCAATCTATAAGATTTAATAAATCTATAATAAACTCAACAACACCATACAAATATTTCTTTGCATACCACACATCACTAACAAGATCCTAATGCCAACCATCATTATCTTTCAAATTCATCTCAAATTTAGCATACCATAATTCATAAAAATTTACCTCTTTCACATCTTCATCTTTGATTTCTTCTTCCATGTCTTCAACAAGGCAAGTAACTGCTTCACTTTTTTGACTTCCAACCAAGGAATTTTATGCATCCTCTACTACTTCATCTTTCAACTCATCTTCATCTACTTTTGGCTTACAAATATTTTCATCTTCATGCAATTCATCTTCTTCAACTTTAGGTGCACAAATATATGTATCTTCATTCTCTTGCTCTTCTTTTGTACCACATGTGTGATACTCCAATGTATCTTATTTCTTTTGCACATCCAAAGAATTGTCAACATCTCTTTTCTAGTGATGAACTCTTCTCTTCTACAATTCTACTTCTAATTCATTCACTTGCTTCTATAAATCAAAGAATGCAACTCACAATGTCTCTTGATTTTTTTTGTAATTTTCTCAGGTATATAAATCCTTAGAATCCATCCAATAACAAAAGTAGTCTTCTTCTTTCTCTTCTCCATGCCCAAGTCTCCATAAGAAAAATAGCATGCAACATAAGCATGTCATGCAAACTGCCTCACAATCAACAATTTGTCTACACAATCAAGAACTTCTTGAAAAACTTTACCCAATACAAGGCCCTGGTGGAAACTGCCTCACAATTGGTGATCTATTGACACACTCAGGAACTCCTACTCTGATACCATTTGACAAAGTACCAAACCACCATTACTAACTCACAACCAAATAAACAATAATATTGAGACAAAGAGAAGATAAAATGCTTCATAAAGAATCCATTAATACTTGAAATGTTTTACAATATTCTCCAAATGAGAGAACTCCAAATTCTTACAATATGAGAGAGCTTCCAAAAAAGAAAGCTTCCAAACCAAGAGCTTCTACAAGAAGAGTTTTCATGCCAAGAGCTTCACCAAGAGCTTCCACCAAGAGAGCTTCCACAAAGAAGATATTCAACATGCTTTACAAGTAAGGGGGCAATGTTTTGTTGATTTCTAGAATGGGCAGTATAAAATTAAATGTGTTGTTTGATATTTTTTCCATGAATAGTTGTTAGATATTACTTTTTAGGCATTGATAGTATGATTATAGGATTGTGCATGATTGTGACAAGAATGTGTTTACTATTGAGAAGGGTGACATGCAATTTTCACTAATTCCTTTGTAGAATGCAAAACTCAGTAAAAGGAACTAGAGTTTTGGTAGGTGAGTTGAGTTGAAGGATTCTAGAAGGGTTAGAAATTAGTGAGGAAACAAAATATTTAAAAAATTGAGGAAGGATGCGAAGAGGAATAATAACCAATATTGTGTTGGAGAAAAATATTTGCAAACATGGAACAAAAAAAAGAGTGTTCAATTTGAAGACTTGGAAGATATGTATGTGAAGAACTAGTTCTTGGTTTATGTTTTTGAATCCTAAGATATTTTATTCTAACTACTAAGGACATATTTTTGTACTTCTGGTGTTTGATTCAAGAGCATCTAGGGGTAGTTGAAAATCCTATTTGTTAAAGTTATTTTGACCTTTGAGTTGGTAGACTTGGTTGAAAGAAGGTGATTCTCAACCACTATTGGGGAGTTCTTGGTTCTAGTATTGTACATGTAACTTAACTACTCAAGGAATTTAGTGATGCTCAAGGTTTTTGGTTGATGATCTTCTTGGTGGAAATTGTGCTTGGTGATGCATTAAGGATCTTAGTGAATGTGCTTACTTGGTGCAATCGGTGATGTTTGGATTTCTTAGTGGTTTTTCTATGCCTGGATGTTTTGATTACTGAATGATTTTCTTAGGAGATTTGATCACCCAACCTTGTGCATTTAATATGTATAGCATATGATCATAATGTGGATAAATTGTGGGATGTGTGAGGACCCATTTTTGGTCCTAGTTATTTATACTATGTGTATTTAATAATTTTTGTAGTCTGAGAATCAAATGTTATATTTATTTGAGTTCTAGATGATTCTATTTGTAATGGGCCGACTTGCGGTCATGTAACTATAAAAGGAAAATTTGCATAGTGTTTTTCTAAGGAAGGTGAGTAGAAGCAGTTTGAGGAAGGTGTCTAGAGTTGTGAATTTTAGAGAAGTGATAGTAGCTATATGGTCTTAGAGAATAAGAAGATTTCTTAGAGGATTGCAAGCACAAGTTTAGATCTTTCTTGGAGTTTCGATCATATTGTTATGTTGTTACATATTTGGCTAGCTAGGATTGGGTTGGATTTTGCAAGGTCTTGCAAAAATTTTACTATAATTTTTAAGTATATAACTAATTCACACCCCCTCCCTTCTCAATTATCTTGGTGGAATTTACTTTCTAATTAATTATATTAGGGCATTAGGCACTTAAAACAAAAGTTTAAGAAATTGAGGGGACCCATGTCTTTTTATTTAAAAAAAAGAAAGATTGAAGTTTGATGAAATCAATTATGATAGGTGGAAGGTAAAGATGGAGACAAATATGTTGTCCATGGATCTAGAATATTGGTTAGTTACATCAAATGTGAAGAAGGTAAAAAACTATGACAAGATTAAATCTTGTAAAGAAAGTGAAAAGAGATACTCGTGCAAAATATGCTATCTAGAGAAATACTATTATAAGATCTTCCTAAAATAGAATATGGAGAGGTAAAATCCTTAAGATTTGAACATGAAATGTGGAATACTTTATAGAAAATATTTGAAGGTGACAATTATGCTAAGAAGCCTATGTTATCCCCAACTAATGATGTAATTAAGAATTGTATGAATGTATGTGAAAAATTTATATCAATTGCTATGGTTTCATTGATGTCAAAGTCTTAGTTGGCTAGACATTATCTTAATTTAGTATAGTTCCATATACTTTCATTAATGAAGAGGATTTCACTAATGAATAAGATTTGAAGAGAGGATAAAAATGATAGAGTTAGTATGTATGGTATTCAATGGGCACTAGAATGAGTTGGACAATGATAATGCAGTATTGGATTGATTATTTTGCAATCATGTAATTTTGTAATGTAATGATGAAGTTTATATATTCAAGGTGCTATACAAGCTACACTGAGTGACAAGGTGAATAAGAAGTATAGTATTAGTTGAGAATTTGGAAAAGACAAGTTGAAGTTCAGTGTTGACTGAGTAATTCATATGTAAACTAAGTGTTGTATTGACCAAGTAAAATGTATTGTTCACCAAGTATAAGTTGGAAGAACAAGTTTAGAAAGATGAAATTTGATGTTGACTTATGGTGAAAAGAAAGAATGTTCAAGAATTTCAAAGGCTAAAGAAAAATTTTGTTACAAGACCCACATCTAGAAAATAAAATGAAGCTCTAATGATGGAGATTAAGGTAAGATAAGAATGAGCACAAAGTTCAATGAATGTTCTATTTTCTGAGTGAGGAGATTTAAGGTATTTGGTATGAAATTGAGAACAATATATGTCATTAAGTGACAAAACTTGGAAGAATCTTAAAGCACAAATTTTTACTATTTAAGGAAATTTTGGAATAATTAATTGTTTGCTATTTTTTTTAATCAATGTTGTTATGTTGAACATTTGTGTAAAGAAAGAGGAAGGGAGCAAGGAGAACTAAGAAGAGTAGAAAGAAGTTCAAGTAGAGTTAGAGAAAAGTAAAAGTTTGAAGAACTAAATTAGAAAACAAATATTAGATGAAGAAGAATATAGAGAAGAATAAAGATCTGAACAAGCATGATAGTGCCAAAACCTTACACATCATTTAACTATTACTTTCTTACCATTGTAGTAGAAAATATCTGAATTGACTGGATCTAACAAAATTGTGAAATCATGTATGGTAGCTTTGATTAGTGGTGTTTTTAAGTCATTTACTATAAGCCACTCTTTAAATAGGATCAAGGAGTGATAAGATCTAAATGATCTTTATGTTGGAATCATCTTACCAAGTCACATTAAAAATGTGCATGTAAACCTTTAAACAAGCTAGATCCTAGTAGAGCTCACTTAAAAAGAGTGAAGGTATTTAGGTTTCCAGTCCTAGGTTGTTACTTCCTTTACAAGGTTTCCATGTTAAATCATGGTGTTGAACATGTGAATGTTTTTATGGTGCAGCTTTATTTTCATGGTATTAACTTAATTCTCTAACTTAGTAAATCCTAGGTAATAATTTAAAGTAAAATCTAGGTAATATTTTTTATGCTTAGGAATAACATAAATAGTGATATAATTTTCAAGAAATTCATAATTCATTAAAGTGGCAATGATTCTTCTTAAAGGGGAATGCTTCCAATAAAATTAAGGGGAGCGGATAGGGGAGCGAGAAGGGGAGAGATCAGGAAGTGCATGTTCAAATTTCAAACCTGGCACCGAGCGGGAAATCTCAGGGGGGTGGATCTTGGAAACCAGGTATGCAGGATGGGATCCAGGCTAATTGTGGAGAGGCAAAGTTTGGGGATGGGGACCCACGTGGAGATGGTAGAACCTAGCAAAAGCCAGAAACACAATCCAAGGTGGATAGACCAGGGAATCTCCCAGTGAAATGGGCCTCACTCTTTGGTGTTAAGCCTTTGAGTAAGTCCTCTTTCCCTCTGGTTAAGGTTGTTTCAAGTCTAGAAAAAGGATCATGCATGATTGCCATTCTAGATGAAATTGTGGACCACGATATTACTATGATGGCTTCGAAACTTGTGGGGAAGTTCATGGGTCAGAGATCGAACATCGAAGAAATGGAGTCTAAAAGGGCAAGTCAGTGTTACTACTATGGAAAAGGGATTTCTTTCTTTTGAATTCACCTATAAAGAGGATATGGCCAACATCCTATGTAAAGGACCGTGGATCATTGGAAGGGCTACCCTGATGCTGCAAAAATGGTCTTCTAAATTGGATTTAAACGAATCATTCTATCAACAAGCTCCCATATGGGTAAGACTCCTTGAGCTGCCCTTGGAATTCTGGAGTGAGGATATTTTTATGGGGGTGGCTAGTTCTTTTTGAGAGCTTCTCTCCATTGACCTAACTACTACTTCTAAGAGTAGGCTAACCTATGCAAGGATTTGTATAGGTGTAAGGGAAGGGGATGATATACCTGAAGTGGTGTGTTTTTAGTCAAAACTCGGCATGCAGATTCAGTAGTTGGATTATGAGAGTGTCCCTTTTGGAAGCTTTCATTGTTTTAAGACTGGCCATAAGGCTTTTCAATGCCCAAAAGCAAAGTTAGTTCAGAAGAAGAAGAATCCCTCTATTGCTTCTCTCTTCAGGGTCAAGAAAGTATGCAAAATAAAGACCACCAACAAGGGCCAAAAGGGTCCTCTTTCGGTGAATCAAAAGATAGTAGAAGCTTCAAAGAAGGAAAATCAATTACAACCCTTTGATTCCACTCTACCTTTGGGCATAGATGGAAAGACTATTCCTTAGGTTAAAATGTTGGAGAGAGCCCTAAACTCCTCTCTAGTCATTAGGGAGCAGCAAATGATTAATGTCCAACCCTAACTATCTGAGGGTGCTCTAGCTAAGGGAAGGTTGGAACCTCAAGTGATTTTAGGAGATGAGGTAGGCAAGGATGTCCCATAGTAGGCTGATCAAGAGGCTATGATGTTAAGCTCACCACTTTCTATGGGTAGGCTTGACCTGGCTTCCATTGAGGTGGAGAAGGATAGAGTTAATAGAGATATTATCATCTATCAAGACCTAGAGGAAAATCTTGTTTCTTCTATAGCTAGAGGGACCAAGATAGGAAAGTTGAATATTTTGGTGAAGGAACTAGACTAATGGGAGGATCTTCCAACCAACCCAAAGACTACTCTTAAGGCTTCTAGGTCATTGAATTTTGGCATGGAGAGTGAAGTTCTTCTATCCCCCAAGCCTAGGAAGAAAAATATGAGAGGACCTTCTCCGGCCTCTTCGGTGGAGACAAGAAGCAGCTGCAAACTAGAAGTGGGCTCAGTGGCCAAAAGAGGCAAAAAATCAAAGAAGGAAGCCAAAGAGGAGGAGAGTAGAAGAAGCTTGGCGAATGGGTGCCAGAGATCTCTTCAGGAGTGTTCCAAGAATTAATCATGAAGATCATATCATGGAATATTAGGGGCCTTAATGGAGCCCATAAGTAAGAAATTATCAAGAACCTGATCAAAGATCAGAGACTAGACATTTTGATGATCTAGGAAACTAAGATGAAAAAGGATTTTTTGGTGAAGATTAAGTTTAGCAACTTGATGAGTGGGGAGGCTTCTGACTCTGACGATGCTTTTGGGGGACTGCTTACTCTTTTTAACACCAAAATTTTTAGAATGGAATCTGCTTACAATGAAGGTAATATTCTTTTGTGTAAATTTTTTCATATCCCTTCCAATGATAGTTGGTTCTTGCTGAATTTATATGCTCCCAACAATAAGAGAGAAAGAAAGAATTATTGGACTAGAGCTCAGAGTCTAGTGTAGAGTAGCAATTTAAAGAAATGAATTATTATGGGTGACTTTAATACTGCTCTGTTGGATGAGGAGAAGAAGGGAGGTCTGCCTCCAGACTGGGAAAGTAAAAATAACCTTTAAAACTTCATTAATAGATTGGCTTTTTTGGATATGGACCTCATGGGATGTGCCTTTACTTGGTCAAATAAATGCATTGGTCAGGAATGTATTCAGGTTAGATTGGATAGAGGTCTTATCGCTCCCGACTGGCTATAGTCTTCCTCTTGCAAATTAGCTCTTTTGCCCAAAGTGGGTTCTGACCACTCCCCTTTTTCCCTTTTAGTTGTTCCTTTAGGCCCCAAAAGTCCTCCCCCTTTTCATTTATAAAAAATGTGGACCTCCCACCCTGATCTTTTAGATAAGATAAAGCTCTAGTGGAGTATTGATGTGGAAGGCACAACTATGTACAAGGTAGCCATAAAACTAAGAAACGCTAAAAGAATGTTTAAAGCTATGAAAAAGTCTAATTTTGGCCACATATTTTTTGAGAAGGAAGTCCTATCTAACAATATTTCTTCTATCCAAGCCTCAATTTAGGAGGATGAGTATGACGAGTTAAACAGGGAGGCTAAACTATCTATCCTTCCAAACTTAGACAATATTATTAGTAAAGAGGAGAAGTTCTGGAGACAAAGATCAAGGGTTAACTGGCTCAAAGAGGGAGACCAAAATATGAATTTTTTTCATCTTACTACTCTAAAACATCATGCTAATAATAGAATCACAAGTTTAAAGATAGGTTAGGGAACACTGACCAAGGATGAGGAAATCTCAGCAGAGGCTATTTCTTTCTTCCCCTCCCTGTTGTCTTGGGATCCTATGCTATCCAAAGTGGATTAGGATGACATCATTTCTTGCATCCCTTAGATCATCCTTCCTCA